>LPNX010277945.1:43378-96607 GCA_001517045.1 Pseudotsuga menziesii
AGGGTTCTAATTTTTCTAGAGCATCAGGAGGTCTGTGGGCTATCATACTTTCAGGCTTATTCAAAGATAAGTGTTGTGACTCTCTTGTACATTCACTGATGAAACTATGGATATATGACTCTTTACCCTACTTTCTATCTGTGTTGGCTTTACTGTGAGTTTGTTTAGCTTCTTAATTGACATTTTCAGTGCTGGTTAATGTGTGTTTTCTAGCAATGCTTGTCCATTATGTGTAAACTTCAATACAGGCTTTTTGTTAGAATTTTATGATATATATGCATCTTTATCAGTGATTGTGTTTGATTCAGTTGTTGCTTATCTGATGAATGTATTCCCTATATGCTCTTGATGTTTATGACCAAAACATTTAAAAAAAAAACCCTAAACCCTAGTTTGAATTGAATTTACTCTTGAGATTGTGTTGGCATGTTTCCCTAGCCTTAGAAACAGTTTCTGACACAAACAGAACCGATTCCATGCCATGGGCTAAGTGAAAAGGTGTAAAACCGGTGGTGGTTTTACAGATCTCTCCATTATCCTGACAGTAGCATTGGGATAGATCAAGTGGATATTCCTCGGGTGAGGAGACAAAAGGATTACTGGATTTAGAGATCATGTAATTAGTTGTGGTGGTCAATGAAGAAACCAAAGGGTCGATCTCCTCGATGACCTTAACTTCAAATTCAAGGGAATGTTTTTGAAGATTGCTTAGGGAAGCTCAAAACTTGGCCAAGTCTTGGCAATGGTGAGGATAATGTCCATACAAGCTGCAAAGGTCGCATGCATGGTTTGTTCTCAAGGACTTGTTTTTGGCTGTTGGCAGACTTGGGAGGACAACGATCGGGAAATCCTCTATTGTATCCATGGCATCCAGGTGTGTGCAAAGGATGTAGATTTCCAGAAAATTCTTGGTTGCATGACACTATACATTGCACATGAGACAAGGAGGAGTTTGCTGGGGTTCGACTGCCACTTTGTTGTTCTTTCCCCTAGCCCTCTTTGGATGAGGCGAGGCTGGTGTAGTTGCGGAAGGTGGTTTTTGTGGGTCTAGAGGGGGCGTGTCATTGTCTCAATAGGTTGGATGAGATTCAACACAACCTGGGGCATCGAGGGATGGGTGGGTGGTTCCAAGTACCATATTAGAATTCCTAGTGTAAATTTTGGTAAATTCAAAGTAGCCATAAAAGGCTTACTTACGATGCCTGATGGTGGGAAGATTAAGAGAATTGTATGGATTGGGAGAGAGCCCTAGTAATTCCAGGGTGATTGCATTTGAGTTTGTAGTTGCGGATGGGGTTGCAATTGAGATTGGGGGTGCAGCTACGGTTGGGGCCACGGTTGTGTTTGGGGGTGCAACTGTTGTTGGGGCCACGGTTGTGGTTGGGGGTGCAGCTGCGGTTGGGGCTTGGGTGCCATGGTGCTGGATGCATTAGAGGAAATTTCAATTTAAAATGGGCCTTCAAAAAATAATACAAATTCCATGTCATCATGTATTATCCAATCAAAATTCATTAAAATTCAAAAAGGGAGCACCTGTTACACAAATTTTTAATATAAATTTGGGGATAGGTATCATAAAAAAAACTACTTTTTTGTTCGTATTTTCGACATATCTCCATGTATATTTACTCAAATTTTGATCGAGAGAGCTTGTTGGATGTGGAATTAAGTTTTTCATCCAACGAGTACCTACTCGAAATACTTTAGATGGGCCACGCTACACAAAAAAAAAAAAATACCTGAGAAAGCGTGATGATGATGTCATCATCATGTTTTTTAGGTATTTCTTGTTTTTTGGGTAGTGGGGCCCATCAAAAGTATCCCGAGTGGGTACTTGTTGGATGCACAATTTAATTCTGCATCCAACAAGTGCTCCCTATTAAAATTTTAGTAAAAACATAGGGAGATATGTCAAAAATACGAACAGAGAAGTAGTTTTTTCTTTTCTTCCTCCAAAATTAATAAATATTACTTTATTATTTAAGCTATTATTTTATGAATTTTCCTTAGGAGGCCCATTTTGAGTTGAAATTTCCTCTAATGGGAGCATGCATAAATCTGTAGTGTCACTTGGTGTCGGTGGAGGCGACACAAAGGGGAATGAAGTCGTCATAGAGGTGTCGAAAAACAACCTAGGGCCTACATTCAACAATGGGGTGGTGGTTGTGTTGTCGATGGTAGTGTCGATAGTAGTGATAACATTGGCTAGTGCCATTGGCCCCTATAGATCGTGGTAAGTTACCTGGTCCATGGTCACAATTTTCCTGTCATGAGGTAACATCATAAGGTGGAAAACAGTAGATGCTACGACTTTCATAGCATACATGTAGCTACGTCCTAAGAGAAGGTTGTAATCTAACTGAGAATTGACAACTTCTATGCCAATTAGGACTATCTTCCCTACTAAAGAGATGGGGATGTGTGGAAGGATGCCTTGGGATCTAGTGGGGTGGGTAGTGGTGGATGGTTGCAGGATAGGGAGCCCAAGTTTCTTCCATCCCAAGGTTGACATGACACAAGTATATGCCCCCTCATCAACAATGCATCGGTGCATGACCAAATTCTAAATCGATACTGAAATCTGGAAGGCAATGGTTGATGGAATTTTGGGCTCTCCGTTGTCCAAATCAAATGTGATAAATATGGAGTCATAGGGATATACGACATTGAGGGTGGCTAGGAAGTCTTTCTTCTATGTTGGGAATTTTTTAAGTACCTCAAGAACAGACATGGCCGTAGGTGTTTGGGCCAAGTCATCAACGATGTTGTAGCTCATTGCATCTCTAGCCGTGGCATTGTTGGCAACCTGCCACATAGGGGGAGGGGAGGGGGTAAGTGAAGAGGTATGTTGGTTGTGTTGGACATGGATGTCAATGATGGGTCAGTGGGTTCAGTATTGGATCCCTGCTGATTTCTCCTGGTCTACAAATTGACCTCTTTAGTTTTCAGGGCTAGCAGGTGGTGGACACCTGTCTATGTAGGTGGGGTCACAACAGGGCTACAGGGGCAGGCGGGGGCATGGGCGTGGTTGCTACCAACCTTTGGAGTGGTAATGGATTTTGGAGCACCATGGGTGTAGGAATTGGTGGTGCTAGGCTGGGTTGACCTAGGACTGCCACATTGGTAGCATGCTGAAATTCATTCTGAATGGCCTGCTTAGTGTGACCCATGAAGGGGAATTCATGCGTATAATGCTCATAGTCATCACATAGTTTGCATGGCTAATTTGTGTGTAATAGAGAGTTCCATCTAGGTGGGTTTGGTTGTTGGATATTTTGAGCTGGATGGTTTTCCTTGGTGTTGTTGGGAGAATTTGGCTGCTGTCCTCCTCCTTCCAGTTGGTTGTTGCCCTGATTCCTAGCTCAGTTATTTCTGGATTAACGTTGTTGGTTATTGGGGGCAGGTTGGTTGGGATGATTTTGCTGAGCAAACACTTGTCCCAAAGGTGATGATAGAGATGGGGTGGGGATTGGAGTAGCTTGTGCTAGTGGTGCATAGTAGATGGGGGGCGTTGGTGCTACAAATTCGGTCATATGTCTCGAATATTGTTGTGATGGCCATGTTGGTGCATGAACATGATGCTGTGGCATGGGTTGTGCGTAGGAGGTTGTGGCTTCATATTGATACATAATCCTCGAATAGTCAGGTGTTTGGTTTGGGTGGGAAACACTAGGGGTGTTGCTTGAGTGTGGTGGCATCATAGGTGGTGTCATGTGGTGTTGTGATTGATGGGAAATAGAGCCTATGATGCCATTCACGACATGGGATGCCCCCGACACGTCACGATAGGAAGTGCATGAATGAGGAGCATCTAGAATAATGGTATAAAGGTATCCAGACTGAGTGTAAATCAGGTCAAACTATTGGGGCTTCAAGATGGCCTCTTCTTTGGATTCGGGATGCTCGGATGCGACGCCCTTTGCTATAGGTGGTAGAAACATTTTTAGGAACCAATCCAGGAATATCATGTTATCAAGTTGAATCTTTAAAAAAATACGGTGTTGTTGCCACTCATGGATGTGGTTGGTTATGTGGGTCATAGTATTCTAGCAGCAAGATAGAAAGATATCCACCCCTTCATCATATCTAATGGGGAGTTGGAAATACTACAGGAACATGAAATCCAGGGAGTTAAAATTTGGGTATTTGGATTGGGGTCGCTCAATGTACCATTTGGCTACGACACCTATGAGGGTGCATTGGAATAGCCTAACTCTGATCGAGTCATATACAATGTTGTTTGATGAGCATCATATGTGAAACGTCATTATGTGGTTTTGAGGGCATTCCCATGCCTTCCCTTCAAACTTTGGAATGTCTGATGGGAGTTTTGTTGGCATGGGAGGCCGATGGGTTTGATGGCAGATTGGGTCATTGGTTAACCTAGCCAAGTTAGGCAAGTTAAGGAGAGCCATGAAAGGGAGGTTAGACCCAATGTTAGTGAAGGAGGGACCGATAATGGTGTCAGGGTTTACAGGAATGTGATGGCCCTATGTGACACGGGCACTTGCAATTGACATCCCATGATGGGGATAGATGGCATGGTTATGGAAGGGCCACTACCCCTAGGTACAACATGTGGGATGAAGGGTATGGTTGGTATAGGTGTGGGTCTGCTACTATTGGGTAGCTAAGTTAAAATGATTTGCGCAGCTGTGCTAGGACCACTAACAGGGATGTTGGTGACAATTTGTGGTATGGACATGGGTCCACTGCCAATCAACCCTCTATAGAAGGGATCCGGGTTTGCACCAGCCATGGGGCTAGAGGGTGCAGTGTGCAGGTGTGGATTAGATTGGTATGAGTATGAGTCAGAGTCAAAGGCTGTATGGCCTTTTGACAGTGAAGAAGGCTGTCGAGAATGGTCTCAACGGTGTTATTTTAATAGTCCAAACTGAGGGGACTCCCCCTTGAGGTGAGTGGAGGAATGTGGTGGATCAATGGTTTCTATCTGGTGGATCAAATAATGTAAGCAAAAGTGGTGATCTAGACCCCAGTTTAATGGCTTCCTAGTGGCTTGTAGGTGGTCACTCGACCACCAAGACTTCCAGAAGACAACGCTTAGCCTTTTCTTCACAGGTTTTACTATTCAATCGGAAGGGGTCGTTGGCCCATTTTGCTTGGCAATTCCTCTCGTTGGGAAGCTACTTTTGGGTTCCCGTGGTACTCCTCACAATGATTTTTAGGGCATATCCCAAGCACTTCCCATGATTAAGGAAGTCAGGGACTTATGTCCTCAAACTGTAAAATGTTTGAATTAAAGTAAATTGGTTACATTTAAAGGCTCACTCAGGGTCATGAACTGAGTTTGGTTGAATTGTATGGTATGGTTATGTGTGTACTTTGTATTGAATTCTATTTATTTTAGATCATTTTTTGGCACTTATGTGGTAAGAAAGTGGTTTTCTAGTTGTTTTTGTATACATATCAAACAGTGGGAAACTTGTAACATGTGAACAAAATAAAATAATAGAACTGAAAGTGAAATTTTAAGCTAATCAACATGCAAATATGTTAAGTGAATACCCTATCCTTGTATTCCTCTTTAACCAAGAAAGAGTGTTGGTCTCTCAACACAGTGGGAACAAAACCACCTATAGATCCACAGTTCACTCTTCGAGTGCAAGGTTGGTCAACAGGGAGGAGGCGAACGCCGTGATACCCCCAACGGTCTCCACCCCCTCTACCTTCCAAGTAACTTGTTTTTAATGGTTTGGAGAAATGATAGTGATAAGTGCCTATTAATACACTTACTCAACCCTCTGTCTTATCTTAGAATACCCTGAAGGGTGATGACTGAGTAGAGGAGGAAGGGATGGGAAAGGATGTTAATTTCCAATTATTAAAAATAAAAAACTGAAATCAACTTACAAAAATTTTAAACATATTTACACTTATGAATAGCTAACCACATAATCAACCAAATAAAAAAATTACTTGCAGGAAAAGACAAGCTAGTGGACTGAGGTGACCGAGTTCCGCAAACAGTCCGAACAGAAGATCTGAAACTCAGATCCGAATGCAAATAGGAAAACCAAAAATTTTACCCAAAAGTTTACCATGAGGAATGAGGAATCATGCACCTGTATAAGACATGTTTTTGCGGGAAGGATTGTGATCAAACCGCGAGGAATTAGCTCAAACGGTTGAAAACCTACTTCCCACACATGCCCATTTATACTTAACCTTGGACATATTTTCAAATTGATCAACAGTTTGGGCAGAAAAAATGACCAAACATATGTGAATTTTCTAGAAATTTATCTGAGCCATTTTCACATAGTTGAACGATTTTCAAATATGGGGATAGTCAAAGAACGACCGACAGTAACTGGCACTATGGACAAATGAAAGAAACTAGAGGAAGGCTAACAGTAACTGGTACTGTGGCCGAATGAACAAAAATAGAAAGAAATGACAATAAAGAAAATGAAATAAACCTATTGTTGTGCCCTTGCTCAACAGCCTTTAAAAAACATATTTCATCAAACAAAATTCTATTTTGTTTTGATGAAATGTTCGAATTTCTTAAGACAAATCTAATGAATCACCAGCTACTAAAATGATGACTTTCTGTGAGCTACTGAATCAGTGAAATTCTATGTTTTAAAGCAACCTTTGCAAGCTATAGATTATTTGACAAAATCACCACTATGAAGTTATTATTTTGGGTAGATTTACCTTAAAAATTAAGGGACAAGTATTAATAATTTCCATTTTTTATCATAACCTAATCTTGAAGTCTTATCCAAACATTTATCACTTGATTTTGCTATTTGATTTCATTATTATAGTTATTGATAAGGTTGCGAATTTGGATGATTGATCATAGTATGGTTTGGCATGTTATCATAGGTTTCGTTTGAATATTAATTAATGGGTATATGTTATCGGTTTATTGAAAACTAGATAAGGCCTAGAATATCAAAAGCTTAATGATTTATGCAAACGAGTCTTATCTTAAGTATATCCTTTACCATCCGAATCATATTTGCTCATGTTATTAATGTTTAGCGTTGATTGTTATAATGTGCCCCATACTATGAAGGTTTGATTTTTGGTTTCATGGTTATGACATGTTCTATCCAAAGCTTGTACTCTAACCTTTGAGTCCTGCATAATTCAAGCGCAAATATTAATCCCGACCTTATGTAATATGATTTGTATTATGACTTATATTATTTCATGAAAGGGGTCGAGGTTGACATGATGGTTATGCTACGTGCCCCATGTAATTTATTTGCCACCTTCGAAGGTAATGCTGTTACACTTTAAGGTCTGTGCATCAACATTCAAAGGTTTTAATCCTTAGGATTGTTTCGACCCATGCCATTGCCTCCAAAGTCGATCCACCTGCTATAAGGTTGATTTGGTATCATCATGTTTGTACTCGAATCTATCCATCACATTCAATCGTTAGTACGTAACCAGCGTCGTGGCTTTATCCTTGTTCAACACCTGTAGTCTATGCAATGAGTGGTCTTACGTCAATAACCCGGGATAAATAATGGTAAGATCAGTTCAATCTCGAGTTGTTTGCTATCACCTCTTATTTCGATTGCCTTGCTGTGTTCTCATTCCTTTCATGCCGAATTTTTAGGGTTATGGGCTGTGGTTATTCATGTTGCAGTTGGTTTATGAAGGTATCGAGCTTCGTTGCTTAGGTTTTCACCTCGGTCTGCACCCTGAGTGCTCACTCTCTATTTCGCTGTCAAGTTTTGATCTTTGGTATCTTTTCTAGGTAAGGCTATGTGCATGCACACAGTTAGTTATGGCACCGGTGGTGAGAGTTGAGCCTTGTGAGATGAAGCTCTTTGATACAAACCCTGAGCTTTTATCCAAGGTCGAAGCTGTCGGGTAGTTGTCATTTATTAGTAAGTTCTCGGATTCAAACCCTAAAGTAACAAGGGTGTTTTCTCTGTCTTTGGATGACTTTCAGGTTAAGGTAGGTGATCTTCAATTTCGAGTGGACAAGCATTCAGTTGTTCTTGCTACTGGTTTTCCATTGGTAGGCGAACGATGGTTTAAGTACCAGTGAATGGACATAACTGAATGGAGGCAACTACTGAAGAATCCCTGTCAAGACATATTTTTCTGAACTGGTGTGGCCCAAAAATACTTTAAGAAGGAGTGGCGACCAATCTTGGACCTTATCCACAGGTATGTGACCTATGAAGGTCGTCTCTCTTCAGCCTATGTATAACACCTTCGGTTAATGTCTATTTTTATTAGCTTTCCTATGAATCTGCCTCATTATCTAGTCCAGAGTTTGTCTAAGATGTCCGTAGCTATTAAAAAGGGACCAAAAAATACCAGTCACTATTTGTTTGATCATGGTTTGGTCAGAATGTTAATAGAGAGGGAATTGTAGAAATTAGACCGGTCATGGGATGAGTTTATTGAGTCTAATGGCTTCTCAGCCTTTTGTCACTGTCAGTTTAATTGTCTGGAAGAATGTTTAAGGAACCAGGAATCCATTCGAGTTTCAGCTTCCCCTACGTGTAAGTCTGTGTCAAACCCTACTGGTCATAGGAGCCCTGACGTTCGTAATAACTCTATTCCTACTCCTGTGAGTAGTCCTAGTACTCCTGTACCCTTTAAACGCATGAAGAAGTCTTCGGGTTTGTCTCCTATAACCTCGAAGCGAAACATTGATACCTGCAATCAGGAAGGCGATAGGCCGAAGGCCAAGGTTTTTGGTAGGTTCACAAGGAGCAAAGCTAAGGGTAATGTTATTAAGCCTCCTATCAATAACAGTGTTCATGTTGAAACAGTCGTGCTTGAAGACGAAGAGCAGAATCCCATTTTTCCTGATGTTGGTCGTGACTTTGAGGATGAGTTTATCCCAAACCCTGCAGACGACTGTCCTCCTGTGTTTGACAAGGATATTCGGGTCGATCCAGTTGTTGATTTTCCAGTTAAGGGAAAGACTGTAGAGACAAAATTACCAAGTTCTTATCAAGCTGGGGATATGATTCACCCAATGTTCATTACCTGCTTGTTGGATAAGATACACAGGATGGAAGGAAGAGTGACTGAGATGTTGGCTCATCGTGATATTGTGGAGGCCAAGAATTTAAAGTTGAAAGAGAAGTTAGATTCAGATATTAAAACCTTGCTGCGTCTTAAAAAGCATAAGAATCGCTTGATCCGTAGAATCCTCAAATTGCAGAATGAAAATAATAAGAATGAGGAGAAATTATGGGAGCTTAATGCTCAAATTAATCTTATGCAATTTAAGGGTCCGTCGCAGAATCCGGCAAAGGGTGTGAACATTCAGGTTTTTAACGCTCCTGTGAATTTATAATCTTTGGGGTGCACCTTCTATTGGTTTTAGTTTTGAAGTTATGATAGATTGATAATCAAGCTATTTCCTTACAGGTATTTGGTTTGTATTAATTAATTTCTTAGTTAATTTATTTTTGTTTTCTTTTTGTGTGAGTTTTAATTATATTTCTTTTTGTGTAAAATCGCAGGTTATGTTATAGATGATCTTGTTTAGATTTCGATGATCGCTTGCTTGTGGGATGATCCCTGGATAATCGAGGACAAATCAGTATGGTGTTCCAGGTGTCCATATATAGTTAGTGCCTTTGTCGCTTTCCTAATTTTGTGCTATGAACTGAGTCTCTCCAATTTCATAACATTATAATGTATATTAAAAATGACATGTTTCACTTGTCATTTTTAACGAAGTTAGTTATGATTTTGATTTTATCGTTTCCGATTGTACAGAACCATCTCGCTATGAGAATAGGTTATTTAAAGAGACATGTTGGTACTAGGATTGGGGTCGATAGTTTGGGAAAGGAGGACACAAGACCACTGTTTGATTTTCCTGTGACTTATGGCAGTTTGCTGTCAACATCTACAGTATTTTAAACTGGTGATACTTATATATGTTTACAATATTTTTACTTAGCATATGTGTTTATTGTACCGATTGGTCTTGTTATTTCTTCCATATTATTAATGTTTGTCATGATATCTTTAATGAATTATGCAAATATATTATGTAAAATTGTCGACTTATGCTGATTTCAATTTGCTGATGTATGTCATGTTGTTAAGTTGATGATTGACATCATAACATGTATGATATACATGTCTATTGTATGATCTTGTTTAACTTCTGAATTTCTTTTGAATACTTTTAAGATTATTAATGCAGTAGTCTCATCGGCAGATTTGATTTCAGGATAGGACTTAGAATAGGTTAATATGATTTTCTTTTCTTTTAAATATATTATTTAAAAATCCATTGAATCAGATGTTTATATTCATATCATATTCAGATTATTCTTTTTATCTTGTGATTAATGTACAGTTGTAGATAATGTATCTCTGTAATTTATCCACTCTGTTAATAGTTATTTAACTTTTATTGTTGTAGTATAAAAAGATTTAATCTAGCTGATTTATATTGTAATTAATAACGTTTATTAACTTGTTTCAGAGATAAGTATAGATCTGATTACTAATATTGTAGTTTTATTTTTCCCTTTTTGAAATCCTTTCCTGTAGCTGGTAGTGATTTAGGAAAGGCAACGGGGCCTTATTCCTGTCAGGCACAGCTATTTAAATGATTGAGAGCATCTCAAAAACTCTCGAATCGGGTTGTCCTTTGGTTGACACTTGTGCCATTTTTGGCTCGTCAACAATGGCGCTAGAAGGAGGGCCAGCTTAAGTAAATGGCTGATGAAAACAATCCTGTTAATAAAACTAATCAGCCTATCACCCCTCAAATACAGCCATCATCACAGCCACATACTCTCTGGTCATCATGATTGAGTGAGGCCCCACTGAATGACTCTGTTCGAAACCTTATCTCCCAATTCAACTCTAGCAGTACTCCCCAAACTGAAGAACTTGACCAGTTCGAACAGGCCATAAACGAATCTCGTAGGATTTTAACTAGGGCTTATTCGAATCTCACTGGGTTCCAACCCACTGAGTTACCTCTCCCGTAGATAACACGTCCTCGCACTCATCGTACTGAACCTACATTGGAATAACAGGAGCAACCTGCAGGTACCTTTCCTAATCTTCAGATATTACAGTTTATGACCGGCACCAATCAATATTCATCTTCTTCAGGACCCCCTGTTTCAGGAGGGTCTGGTCAACCACCATCATCGCCTCATTCACCCCCTCACATTCCTAAAACAACACCTTCACCACCTCCAACTTCAAGGAACATGCCAAGTGTAAATCCCCCAAAACGTAATGTTAATATGCCATGGTTAGCTCAGGATGCAGTTGCTGTCCCAGGCGATCAACATCCTTTACCCAAGCATCCTGAGAAACAGTTGCCTAAGTTCAACCCCGAGCTGAAAGAGCCGGTAGGAGACCATGTCAAGAAGTTTATGCGAGCAGTTCGGCTCTTGGATGTTGAACATGAAGATGTAGTCTGTCGACTTTTCCCTTATACATTTGAGGGTAAAGCCTTGACATGGTATTTTTCACTTACGACTGGTTCTATAACCAGTTGGAATGAATTCGATCTTGCTTTCATGAACAAGTTCGGAGACGACAAGACTCCAGTTTCCTTGGTGTTAGAATTGTCTAGAATTCGCATGGAAACCAAGGAAAAGGTAAAAGATTTTAACCAGCGATTCCCAACCCTAAGAAACAGGATTCCTGCTACCTCGAGGCCGGCTAAGGATGTCACTATTGAGTTTTACACTTCAGCCTTGCCTGTGTCAATGGCCATGTTTGTCAGAAGAGCAACCAAACCTACCCTTGCTGAAAACTTTGAAGAAGCAATTAAGGTTGAAAAAGACATGTCTGCTATTAAATCCAACGCTGGAGTAGACACTGATTCTGCATCTTCTTCTCATAAGAAGACTAACAGTCCTACCAAGAACACAAACCCTGAGAAAAAAGGCCAGGATTCACTAGACTTAGACAGCCTCCAAAGAGTTATTAAAAATATGTCCAATGAAATCATTGATTTAAAGAAAGGTACTTCTGAAAACACTCCTAATAAAGAACCACCTAGACAACCTTTCAGAAGACCATTTCTGAATACTGTTGCAAAACAGACTCCACCCTCTGAAGCTAATAGTGTTGATGAGATCAATAGTTTCCTCAAATTATTAGTTTCAGGTCTAGAATCATCAGCTGAAAATGAAACTCAATCTTCAGGACAAAGTTCTGGAGATACCCAAGAAAAAGACAATGACTCAGAAGATAAACCTCCTCAAATTATCAGCCATTTCTGGGACACCACAGAATTGACTGATGACGAAGGTGTGGGTGTTGTCAATGTAAATCAAAATCAATACAACACCAGAAGCAAGAAAGATCATCCCCCAGGGGAACCTTCTACAACTGCAACAGATAATAGTTCAGTTGTCAAAACAAAAAACCAACCTGCAAATACTAAGTCTTCACCCTCTCTTGAGTTAGAATACAATCTAGTTGAAGATTTAAAGAAAATTAGAGCCAACATCTCTATCTATGAACATCTCAAGTTACCTGTGATTCGAGATAAGATGATGCAAGGGGTATCTTCAAGTAAAAATTCCAAAACCCCTTCAAATCAAAACAGTTCTGCTAATACTAAAGATAATTCAAGAAAATCTTCAGTCAATGCCTCATCTATAGGTAAGAAATTAGACTCTTCAACTCCTCCTTTTTTACTCACGTTTGAAATCTGCAATCGTAAAGTGCATAATTGCATGATAGATTCAGGGGCCTCCAAGAATGTTATGCCATACTCTGTATGTAAAAAACTTAATGCAGTCCCTTTGCCATGTGATACAAGTATTGTGCAGCTTGACCGTTCAAACGTGAAGGTAATAGGCAAGTTCAAATAGGTGTTGATAAGGTTAGCTTCGAATCCTCAAGTCCATTTTATCATTGACATAATTGTTGCAGATATCCCAGAAGCATATGGCCTATTTCTCAGCAGAGATTGGTTTGAGAAACTTAAGGGATATTTTGCTACTGACTGGTCACACTTATGGATATCTCATAACAGTCACTCGAACAAGATCAGAATTGATCGAGAACGCTATATGAAGCATACCGTCACCGAATTGGATGATTTGAATGAACCGGTATTATTTACCGATACCATAATGGGCAAATATATGGCGGACTCTTTCTTTGGGGATCTTGAGGCTGAAACTTCATCAATCTCAGATGCAGAACAACAATCTGAAATTTCCCATTTTACACAAATTCCAGATGAAATTCCAGTCCCAAACACGGTACATTTAGATTTGAACAACGGTCTTTGGTCTCTATACTTCGACGGATCTAAGTCAAAAGAAGGGGCTGGTGCAGGTTGCTTACTGATAGATCCCTATGGGAAAAGGTATTTCATTGCTTGCAGGTTAGAGTTTGATTGCACCAATAACATTGCTGAATACGAAGCTCTTATTCAAGGCCTGAAAAAGGCAATTGACCTAGGAGCCAAAGCTTTGGTAGTGTTAGGAGAATCTGAGATAATTGTTAGACAGGTGCGTATTACTATACATTGCACTACTGGGAATCTGAGAAAATATCAGGAAGAGGTATGGAATCTTTTACTATCATTTGAAGCCTTTAACATAAGTCCTATCCCTCGTTATTTAAATCAGGAAGCTGATCTTTTAGCTAACGTTGCTTCAAGGTTAATTCTGTCTGAATGGATGCTTACTGATTCTTTCTCAATTGAATTGCTTTTTAGACCTTCTATACCTGACAACATCACAAATTGGAGAGTCTTCGACAACGACGAGCAGTTGATCGATTTTCTGACTTTGAAGGATACTTTTAAAGATGCAGTCATTGACGAAATGACTCACGATGAGGATCTATATAATTTTGCGGTAATTCATAAGCCTTGTTCAATTCAGGAATCTCTCAATCAGGTTAGTACTCTTCCCAGATCAGTAATCAAACTTGAGAAATTCTATGACTTGAAGGATAAATTTAAAGCTGCAAGGAACTGTAAAACCAACAGCTCCATTATGCAATCTAAAATTGTGAATCTAGGCACTGAACACAACCCTCAATGTGTCAATCTGGGTAGTATGTGTACTTCCCAGGAAAAAAAATCCTTCATACGACTCTTTAATGAGTTTAAAGACATTTTTGCATGGACATATGAGGATCTTAAGACATTCGATATTAATATAATGCAACATATCATTCCCATGAAATAAGAGGCTAAATCTTTTCAACAGAAATTGAGGAAAATGCATCCTAGCCTAGAATCAGCTGTCAAGAAGGAGCTGAATAAAATCCTTGCCACCAGAATAATTTTCCTAGTACGACATGCACAGTGGGTGGAAAATCTTGTCCCCATCAGAAAGAAGAATGGTGATACTAGGTTATGCATTGATTTCTGAAATCTGAATAAGGTTTCAGAAAAGGACAATTATCCTGTTCCTCCGATGGAGAAAATCTTGCAACAGGTCTCCGGATATGAAATGTTTTCACTTCTAGATGGCTTCTACGGATACAACCAAGTGTTAGTATCCAAAGCAGATCAGTTGAAAACAACCTTCAGGACCCCTTGGGGAACTTATGCCTATAGGAAAATGCCATTTGGTTTAATTAATGTTGGAGCGACATTTGAAAGGGCAATGGACATCGCATTTAAATGTCTGATTGGTAAGTTTGTCATCATTTATCTTGATGATATCACTGTCTTTTCAAAAAATAGAGCTGATCATTTAACTCATCTTAGGAGAGTTTTTGAGCGTTGCAGGAAATATGGGATTTCTCTAAATCCTAAGAAATCTATCTTTTCCGTTACAGAAGGTAAGTTACTTGGTTTTGTTGTTTCTAAACAAGGTATTAATATTGACCCAGAACGTACCCATGCTATATCCTAGATTTCTATGCCTCACTCAAAGAAATCTATGCAGTCATTTCTTGGGAAGATAAATTTTGTTTATAGATATATTCTTGGGTTCACTGAAATTGTTAGGCCGCTTCAGAAAATGATTAAGAAAGATGTTGAATTTAAATGGTCTGTTGAAGAAAAACAATCTTTTCATGCTATATTGAAAGCTATTGCTGAAGCTCCTACTTTAACAAGCCCAGATCTTTCCAAACCATTCATCTTGTACACGTTTGCTTCTAAGTCTTCCTATGCTACTGTTTTAACGCAGAAAAATCAGGAAAATAATGAGGCTCCCATCGCTTTTACAAGTTCTGGTTTGAACGGTGCAGAGATGAATTACCCAAAAGTAGACAAACAAGCATTTTCTATTTTCAAGTCAGTGAAACATTTCCGGCCTTATTTGCTAAAGTCTCATACCAAGGTTGTTGTACCATATTCAGCAGTCAGAAATATTTTGGTACAAAAGGATCTAGGTGAAAAGCGAGCCCATTGGGTCACAGCACTTCAGGAATATGACCTGGAAATAAAGCCCTTAAAGATTGTCAGAGGACAAGGAATGTGTAAGTTGGCAGCTGGATCTTCAGATGTTTCTGAATCTGATCTCCACTTCTTTAGTGAACCTTCTTTGTTTGAGAGGGAAGTTTTTCCGATCTCCACTCCTCCTGATTCTTGGTATAATGATATTAAGTTTTTTCTATTGCATGGGAATGCTCCTGAACATTTAGATTCATGCAGCAAAAGGGCTTTGAGATTGAGATCTGCCCCTTATCAGCTGATTGATAACATTTTGTTTAGAAAGAATTTCGAGGGAGTTTTCCTTCGCTGTTTAGAAAGAGATGAAGCTGATAATGTGTTGTCTCAACTACACGCAGGACCAGCCGGGGGACACTTTGGTGGAGAAACCACTGCACATAAAGTACTCAAAGCTGGTTACTACTGGCCTACTTTATTCAAAGATGCATTTTCCTTTGCTAGGAAGTGTCAGGAGTGTCAGAGAGCAGGAGGCAGGCTGAAGAAAGCGGCATTACCCCTCTAGCCGGTTATTATTGAACTCCCATTTCAACAATGGGGTCTGGACATTGTTGGTCCAATCACACCAGCTTCTTCATAGCAGCATAAGTACATTTTGACAGCCACAGATTATTTCACTAGATGGGTTGAATCCATCCCCTTGCGAGTGGTTAATTCAAAACAGGTGATATCATTCCTTGATTCTTTTATTATCACTAGATTTGGTGTTCCTGAATCTTTGATTTTTGACAATGCAACTTATTTTTCTTCTGTAAAGGTAACGGAATATGCATTGGAAAAGGGCATAAAGTTAAAATATTCAGCTAACTATTATCCTCAGGGTAATGGATTAGCTGAATCTTCTAATAAAAATTTAATCAAGATTCTGAAACGCACGGTCGTTAATCATCATAGGAATTGGCACAATGCCTTATCGAATGCCTTGTGGGCTGATAGAGTGGCTCCCAAAGCTGCCATAGGAAATTCTCCCTTTTTTATGGTATACGGTAAGGAATCTATTTTGCCTCCTTATTTATTTTTACCCTCTTTACAGCTCTCCTAGTCAGTGCAGGAGACACCATGTTCTGCCATGGAACATTGCATCAATACCTTGCTTAAACTGGAAGAAGATAGAGAGTCGGCTAGAAAAAAGTTTGACAAACATCAGCAGACCGTGAAACACTGGTTTGATCACATAAAATCAGTCAGTTGGGATTTGGAAGTAGGTGACCTAGTTCTAAAATGGGACAAGGAGCACGAAGACAAAGGAAAACATACTAAGTTCCAATGCATGTGGCTGGGACCATTTATTATTACAGAAAAAATTGGTCCTAGCACTTTCAGGTTGTAGACATTGGAGGGTGACATTGATAACCTTCCAGTGAATGGTCATCTGATTAAGAAATATTTTTATTGATCCCCCTCAATGGATTATCCTGTACATATCTGGTGTGGTGTGCTTGGTTTGTGGAATTTGTCAGTGAGTCTATTTGATTTGTCTGTTTTGGATATTTTGTTTTGTTATTCATTTTATTTGCACATTTTGAGTCTGATTAATTCATCAAACTTCAAGCTGATGTTTTTTTTTTTTCTCTTAACAACCTCTCTCATTGATATGCAAACCATGCACAAAGGTTTTGCTATCCTGAAAATTGTCATACTGTTTTATGTCTTGAACAGTGAACATGCTTTCATCTTTCTAGATTTCACCAGAAATTCTTAAATTATGATTAATGTTAATTAATAATGTGAATCTCTGCAAATATTTTTCCAATAGGGCTAGGGTAGTATCTGGCAAGGGTATCTATTTAAATCTTATATGCCATCCCTTCTCATAAAGAGAATCAGATTTGCCTCCCCATCTGCTAAGATAATCTCACTGCAGATTAAATATAACTACATTCTAGCCATGGTTGGGTTGGAATTCTTTCAATATTAATCTGAAGGACAGAGGGTCTCATAACGAGCCAGTCTACTCAGGATCATAGGTTTTCATTCAGTAACATTGTCGTTTCCGGTCACCAAGCATGGACAATGGCCCTTGGAAAAACACTGAGGGATAAAAGGTCTCATCACGAGCCGGTTTATTTATTGTAATGCAGGCTGGTGACTGACATGGTTGTCATCTGGTTACCAAGCCAGAACCATGACCTTCAGAAATATGATAAAAAGAAAAGGATGGTGACAACTCAACCTAACCAGAATTGTATATCTCTAACTAGCAGATGGGATACTAGCATTCCTTGGGCTTTGAAGAAACCCTATCGAGGCTATAGACGCCTGCTGGCAGCAGGGCCATGCTTATGGTATTGGGGTTTTATTTTTTAAAACTAAGCCATTTATTGTTTTACTTCTTTTGGACTAATTTTTGTTAGAAACTCGATCTTTATCAAATAAATAATTAAGGCTGTAAATTTCTGGTAATTTTTAGAAAATGTGCAATTCCTGAATCTGTTTGAGATATTAAATATTGATGCCTGTATAATGACATCCATGAGGGATCTAATTTCTTTGATTGCATGGTTTCAGGTTAAGAAATAGAGATAACTGTTCCACCCAGTCAGTCGCCATCTATTGTGCCCTTGCTCAACAGCCTTTAAAAAACATATTTCATCAAACAAAATCCTATTTTGTTTTGATGAAATGTTCGAATTTCTTAAGACAAATCTAATGAATCACCAGCTACTGAAATGATGACTTTCTGTGAGCTACTGAATCAGTGAAATTCTATGTTTTAAAGCAACCTTTGGAAGCTATAGATTATTTGACAAAATCACCACTATGAAGTTATTATTTTGGGTAGATTTACCTTAAAAATTAAGGGATGAGTATTAATAATTTCCATTTTTTGGGTTTCATGGTTATGACACGTTCTATCCAAAGCTTGTACTCTAACCTTTGAGTCCTGCATAATTCAAGCGCAAATATTAATCCTGACCTTATGTAATATGATTTGTATTATGACTTATATTATTGCATGAAAGGGGTCGAGGTTGACACGATGGTTATGCTACGTGCCCCATGTAATTTATTTTCCACCTTCGAAGGTAATGCTGTTATACTTTAAGGTTTGTGCATCAACGTTCAAAGGTTTTAATCCTTAGGATTGTTTTGACCCATGCCATCACCTCCAAAGTTGATCCACTTGCTGTAAGGTTGATTTGGTATCATCACGTTTATACTCAAATCTGTCCATCACATTCAATGGTTAGTACGTAACTAGCATCATGGCTTTATCCTCATTCAACACCTGTAGTCTATGCAATGAGTGGTCTTACGTCAATAACCCGGGATAAATAATGGCAAGATCAGTTCAATCTTGAGTTGTTTTCCATCACCTCTTATTTCGATTGCCTTGTTGTGTTATCATTCCTTTCATGCCGAGTTTTCAGGGTTATGGGCTGCAGTTATTCATGTCGCAGCTGGTTTATGAAGGTATCGAGCTCCGTTGCTTAGGTTTTCTCCTCGGTCTGCACCCTGAGTGCTCACTCTCTAGTTAGCTGTCGAGTTTTGATCTTTGGTATCTTTTCTGGGTAAGGCTGCGTGCATGCGCACAGTTAGTTACGGCATCGGTGGTGAGAGTTGAGCCTTGTGAGATGAATCTCCTTGATACAAACCCCAAGCTTTTATCCAAGGTCGAAGCTGTCGGGTGGTTGTCATTTATCAGTAAGTTCTCAGATTTAAAACCTGAAGTAACAAGGGTGTTTTCTCTATCTTTGGCTGACTTTTAGGTTAAGGTAGGTGATCTTCAGTTTCGAGTGGACGAGCGTTCGGTTGCGCTTGATACTGGTTTTCCATTGGTAGGCGAACGATGGTTTAAGTACTAGTGAATGGACATAACTGAATGGAGGCAACTACTGAAGAATCCCTATCAAGACATATCGTTCCGAATTGGTGTGGCCCAGAAATACTTTAAGAAGGAGTGGCGACCAGTCTTGGACCTTATCCATAGGTATGTGACCTGTGAAGGTCATCTCTCTTCAGCCTATGTATACCACCTTCGGTTAATGTCTGTTTTTATTGGCTTTCGTATGAATCTGCCTCATTATCTAGTCCATAGTTTGTCTAAGATGTCTGCAGCTATTAAAAAGGGACCAAAAAATACCAGTCATAGTTTGTTTCATCACGGTTTGGTCCGAATGTTAATAGAGAGGGAATTGTCGAAATTAGACCGGTCATGGGATGAGTTTATTGAGTCTAATGGCTTCTCAACCTTTTGTCACTGTTAGTTTGATTGTCTGGAAGAATGTTTAAGGCACCAAGAATCCAGTCGAGTTTCAGCTTCCGCTGCGTGTAATTCTGTGTCAAACCCTACTGGTCGTAGGAGCCCCGACATTCGTAATAACTCTATTCCTACTCCTATGAGCAGTCCCGGTACTCCTGTTCCCTTTAAACGCATGAAGAAGTCTTCGGGTTTGTCTCCTGTAACGCCTAAGAGAAACATTGATACCTGCAATCAGGAAGGTGATAGGCCGAAGGCCAAGGTTTTTGGTAGGTTCACAAGGAGCAAAGCTAAGGGTAATTTTATTAAGCCTCCTGTCAATAACAGTGTTCATGTTGAAACAGTCATGCTTGATGACGAAGAGCAAAATCTCGTTTTTCCTGATGTTGGTCATGACTTTGAGGATGAGTTTATCCCGAACCCTGCAGACGACTGTCCTCCTGCGTTTGAAAAGGATATTTGGGTCGATCCAGTTGTTGATTTTCCAGTTAAGGGAAAGACTATAGAGACAAACTTACCAAGTTCTTATCAAGCTCGGGATATGATTCACCCAATGTTCGTTACCTGCTTATTGGATAAGATACACAGGATGGAAGGAAGAGTGACTGAGATGTTGGCTCATCGTGATATTGTGGAGGCCGAGAATTTAAAGTTCAAAGAGAAGGTAGATTCAGATATTAAAACCTTGCTGCGTATTAAAAGGCATAAGAATTGGTTGATCCGTAGAATCCTCAAATTGCAGAATGAAAATAATAAGAATTAGGAGAAAATACGGGAGCTTAATGCTCAGATTACTCTTATGCAATTTAAGGGTCCGTCGCAAAATCCAGCAAAGGGTGTGAACATTCAGGTTTTTAACGCTCCTGTGAATTTATAATATTTGGGGTGCACCTTCTATTGGTTTCAGTTTTGAATTTATGATAGATTGATAATCAATCTATTTCCTTACAGGTATTTGGTTTGTATTAATTCATTTATTAGTTAATTTATTTTTGTTTTCTTTTTGTGTGAGTTTTAATTATATTTCTTTTTGTGTAAAATTGTAGGTTATGCTATAGATGATCTTGTTCAGATTTTGATGATCGCTTGCTTGTGGGACGATCCCTAGATAATCGGGGACAAATCAGTATGGTGTTCCAGGTGTCCATATATAGTTAGTGCCTTTGTCGCTTTCCTGATTTTGTGCTATGAACTGAGTCTCTCTGATTTCATAACATTATAATGTATATTAAAAATGACATGTTTCACTTGTCATTTTTAACGAAGTTAGTTATGATTTTGATTTTATCGTTTCCGATTATACAGAACCATCTCTCTATGAGAATAGGTTATTTAAAGAGACATGTTGGTACTGGGATTGGGGTCGATAGTTTGGGAAAGGAGGACACAAGACCACTGTTTGATTTTCCTGTGACTTATGGTAGTTTGCTATCAACAGCTACAGTATTTTAAACTGATGATACTTATATATGTTTATAGTATTTTTACTTAGCATATGTGTTTATTGTACCGATTGGTATTGTTATTTCTTCCATATTATTAATGTTTGTCATGATCTCTTTAATGAATTATGCAAATATATTATGTAAAATTTTCGACTTATGCTGATTTCGATTTACTGATGTATGTCATGTTGTTAAGTTGATGATTGACATCATAACATGTCTGATATACATGTCTATTGTATGATCTTGTTTAAATTCTGAATTTCTTTTGAATACTTTCAAGATTATTAATGCAGTAGTCTCATCGGCAGATTTGATTTCAGGGTAGTATTTTTAATGCTCCTGATCAGGATAGGACTTAGAATAGGTTAATATGATTTTCTTTTCTTTTAATTATATTATTTAAAAATCCATTGAATAAGATGTTTATATTCATATCACATTCAGATTATTCTTTTTATCTTGTGATTAATGTACAGTTGTAGATAATGTATTTCTATAATTTATCCACTCTGTTAATAGTTAATTAACTTTTATTGTTGTAGTATAAATAGATTTAATCTAGCTGATTTATATTGTAATTAATAACGTTTATTAACTTGTTTCAGAGATAAGTATAGATCTGATTACTAATATTGTAGTTTTATTTTTCCCTTTTCGAAATCCTTTCTTGTAGCTGGTAGTGATTTAGGAAAGGCAACGAGGCCTTATTCCCGTCAGGGACAGCTATTTAACCGACTAAGAGCATCTTGAAAACTCTTAGATCAGGTTGTCCCTCAGTTGACACTTGTGCCATTTTCGGCTTGTCAACAATGGCGTTAGAAGGAGGGTCAGCTTAAGTAAATGGCTGATGAAAACAATCCTGTTAATAAAACTAATCAGCCTATCACCCCTCAAATACAGTCATCATCACAGCCACGTACTCTACGGTCATCACGATTGAGTGAGGCCCCACTGAACGACTCTGTTCGAAACCTTATCTCCCAATTCAACTCTAGCGGTACTCCCCAAACTGAAGAACTTGACCAGTTCGAACAGGCCATAAATGAATCTCGTAGGATTTTAACTAGGGCTTATTCGAATCTCACCGGGTGCCAACCCACTGAGTTACCTCTCCCATAGATCACACGTCCTCGCACTCATCGTACTGAACCTGCGTCAAAAGAACAGGAGAAACCTGTAGGTACCTTTCCTGATCTTCAGATACAATAGTTTCTGATCGGCGCCAATCAATATTCATCTTCTTTAGGACCACCTGTTTCAGGAGGGTCTGGTCAACCACCATCACCACCTCATTCACCCCCTCGCATTCGTCAAACACAACCTTCACCACCTCCAAATCCAAGGAACATGGCAGGTGTAAATCCCCCAAACCATAATGTTAATATGCCATGGTTAGCTCAGGATGCAGTTGCTATCAACATCCTTTACCCAAGAATCCTGAGAAATTGTTGCCTAAGTTCAACCCCGAGCTGAAAGTGCCGGCAGAAGACCATGTCAAGAAGTTTATGCTAGAAGTTCGGATCTTGGATGTTAAACATGAAGATGTAGTCTATCAACTTTTCCCTTATACATTTGAGGGTAAAGCCTCGACATGGTATTTTTCACTTACGGCTGGTTCTATAACCAGTTGGAATGAATTTTATCTTGCTTTCATGAACAAGTTTGGAGACGACAAGACTCCAACTACCTTGGTGTTAGAATTGTCTAGAATTCGCATGGAAACCAAGGAAAAGGTAAAAGATTTTAACCAGCGATTCCTAACCCTAAGAAACAGGAGTCCTGCTGCCTCGAGGCCGGTTGAGGATGTCACTATTGAGTTTTACACTTCAGCCTTGCCTGTGTCAATGGCCATGTTTGTCAGAAGAGCAGCCAAACCTACCCTTGCTGAAAAATTTAGAGAAGCAATTAAGGTTGAAAAAGACATGTCTGCTATTAAATCCAACCCTAGAGTAGACATTGATTCTGCATCTTCTTCTCGTAAGAAGACTGACAGCCCTACCAAGAACACAAACCCTGAGAAAAAAGGCCAGGATTCACTAGACTTAGATAGCCTCCAAAGAGTTATTAAAAAGTTGTCCAATGAAATCATTGATTTAAAGAAAGGTACTTCTGAAAACACTCCTAATAAAGAACCACCTAGACAACCTTTCAGAAGACCATTTCTGAATACTGTTGCAAAACAGACTCCACCCTTTGAATCTAATAGTGTTCATGAGATCAATAGTTTCCTCAAATTATTAGTTTCAGGTCTAGAATCATCAGCTGAAAATGAAAATCAATCTTTAGGACAGAGTTCTGGAGATACCCAAGAAAAAGATAATGACTCAGAAGATAAACCTCCTCAAATTATCAGCCATTTCTGGGACACCACAGAATTGATTGATGATGAAGATGTGGGTGTTGTTAATGTAAATCAACATCAATACAACACCAGAAGCAAGAAAGATCAGCCCCCAGGGGAACCTTCTACAACTGCAACAGATAATAGTTCAGTTGTCAAAACAAAAAACCAACCTGCAAATACTAAGTCTGCACCCTCTCTTGAGTTAGAATATGATCTGGTTGAAGATTTAAAGAAAATCAGAGCCAACATCTCTATCTATGAACTTGTCAAGTTACCTGTGATTCAAGATAAGATGATGCAAGGGGTATCTTCAAGTAAAAATGCCAAAACCCCTTCAAATCAAAACAGTTCTGCTAATACTAAAGATAATTCAACAAAATCTTCAGTCAATGCCTCATCTATAGGTAATAAATCAGACTCTTCAACTCCTCCTTTTTCACTCACGTTTGAAATCTACAATCGTAAAGTGCATAATTGCATGATAGATTCAGGGGCCTCCAAGAATCTTATGCCATACTCTGTATGTAAAAAACTTAATGCAATCCCTGTGCCATGTGATACAAGTATTGTGCAGCTTGACCGTTCAAACATGAAGGTAATAGGCAAGTTGAAATAGGTGTTGATAAAGTCAGCTTCGAATCCTCAAGTCCATTTTATCATTGACATAATTGTTGCGGATATCCCAGAAGCATATGGCCTATTTCTCAGTAGAGATTGGTCTGAGAAACTGAAGGGATATTTTACTACTGACTGGTCACACTCATGGATATCTCATAACGGTTGCCCGAACAAGATCAGAATTGATTGAGAATGCTATATGAAGCATACTGTCACCGAATTGGATGATTCGAATGAACTGGTATTATTTACCGATACCATAATGGGAAAATATATGGCGGACTCTTTCTTTGGGGATCTTGAGGCTGAAACTTCATCAATCTCAGATGCAGAACAACAATCTGAAATTTGCCATTTTACGCAAATTCCAGATGAAATTCCAGTCCCAAACACTGTACATTTAGATATGAACAATGGTCTTTGGTCTCTATACTTCAACGGATCTAAGTCAGAAGAAGGGGCTGGTGCAGGTTGCTTGCTAATAGATCCCTATGGGAAAAGGTATTTCATTGCTTGCAGGTTAGAGTTTGATTGCACCAATAACATTGCTGAATACGAAGCTCTTATTCAAGGCCTGAAAAAGGCAATTGACCTGGGAACCAAAGCTTTGGTAGTGTTAGGAGACTCTGAGATAATTGTTAGACAGGTGCATAATACTATACATTGCATTGCTGGGCATCTGAGAAATTATCAGGCAGAGGTATGGAATCTTTTACTATCATTTGAAGCCTTTAACATAAGTTCTATCCCTCGTTATTTAAATCAGGAAGCTGATATTTTAGCTAACGTTGCTTCAAGGTTAATTCCATCTGAAGGGATGCTTACTGATTCTTTCTCGGTTGAATTGCTTTTTATACCTTCTATACCTGACAACATCGCAAATTGGAGAGTCTTCGACAACGATGAGAAGTTGATCAATTTTCTGACTTTGAAGGATACTTTTAAAGATGCGGTCATTGACGAAATGAATCACGATGAGGATCTATATAATTTTGCGGTAATTCATAAGCCTTGTTCAATTCAGGAATCTCTCAATCAGGTTAGTACTCTTCCCAGATCAGTAATCAAACTTGAGAAATTCTATGACTTGAAGGATAAATTTAAAGCTGCAAGGAACTGTAAAACCAACAGCTCCATTATGCAATTTGAAATTGTGAATCTAGGCACTGAACACAACCCTCAATGTGTCAATCTGGGTAGTATGTGTACTTCCTAGGAAAAAACAGCCTTCATACGATTCTTTAATGAGTTTAAAGACATTTTTGCATGGACATATGAGGATCTTAAGACATTTGATCCTAATATAATGCAACATATCATTCCCATGAAACAAGAGGCTAAACCTTTTCAACAGAAATTGAGGAAAATGCATCCTAGCCTAGAATCAACTATCAAGAAGGAGCTGAATAAACTCCTTGCCTCCAGAATAATTTTCCCAGTACGACATGCACAGTGGGTGGAAAATCTTGTCCCCATCAAAAAGAAGAATGGTGATATCAGGTTATGCGTCGATTTCTGAAATCTGAATAAGGTTTCAAAAAAGGACAATTATCCTGTTCCTCCGATGGAGAAAATCTTGCAACAGGTCTCCGGATTTGAAATGTTTTCACTTCTAGATGGCTTCTCTGGATACAACCAAGTGTTAGTATCCAAAGCAGATCAGTTGAAAACAACCTTCAGGACCCCTTGGGGAACTTATGCCTATAGGAAAATGCCATTTGGTTTAATTAATGCCGGAGCGACATTTCAAAGGGAAATGGACATCACATTTAGAGGTCTGATTAGTAATTTTGTCATCATTTATCTTGATGATATCACTCTCTTTTCAAAAAATAGAGCTGATCATTTAACTCATCTTAGGAGAGTTTTTGAGCGTTGCAGGAAATATGGGATTTCTCTAAATCCTAAGAAATCTATCTTTTCCGTTACAGAAGGTAAGTTACTGGGTTTTGTTGTTTCTAAACAAGGTATCAATATTGACCCAGAACATACCCATGCTATATCCTAGATTTCTATGCCTCACTCAAAGAAATCTATGCAGTCATTTCTTGGGAAGATAAATTTTGTTTCTAGATTTATTCCTGGGTTCACTGAAATTGTTAGGCCGCTTCAGAAAATGATTAAGAAAGATGCTGAATTTAAATGGTCTGTTGAAGAAAAACAATCTTTTGACGCTATATTGAAAGCTATTGCTGAAGCTCCTACTTTAACAAGCCCAGATTTTTCCAAACCATTCATCTTGTACACGTTTGCTTCTGAGTCTTCATATGCTGCTATTTTAACGCAGAAAAATTAGGAAAATAATGAGGCTCCCTCTGCTTTTACAAGTTCTAGTTTGAATAGTGCAGAGCTGAATTACCCAAAAGTAGAAAAATAAGCATTTGTTGTTTTCATGTTAGTGAAACATTTCCGGCCTTATTTGCTGAAGTCTCATACCAAGGTTGTTGTACCATATTCAACAGTCAGAAATATTTTGGTACAAAAGGATCTGGGTGAAAATCAAGCCCATTGGGTCACAGCACTTCAGGAATATGACTTGGAAATAAAGCCCTTAAATATTGTCAGAGGACAAGGACTCTGTAAGTTGGTAGCTGGATCTTCAGATTTTTCTGAATCTGATCTCCACTTCTTTGGTGAACCTTCTTTGTTTGAAAGGGAAGTTTTTCCGATCTCCACTCCTCCCGATTCTTGGTATAATGATATTAATTTTTTTCTATTGCATGGGAATGCTCCTGAACATTTAGATTCACGCAGCAAAATGGATTTGAGATTGAGATCTTCCCCTTATCAGTTGATTGATAACATTTTGTTTAGAAAGAATTTCGAGGGAGTTTTCCTTCGCTGTTTAGAAAGAGATGAAGCTGATAATGTGTTGTCTAAACTACACGTAGGACCAGCCGGGGGACACTTTGGCGGAGAAACCACTGCACATAAAGTACTCAAAGCTGGTTACTACTGGCCTACTTTGTTCAAAGATGCATTTGCCTTTGCTAGGAAGTGTCAGGAGTGTCAAAGAGCAGGAGGCAGGCTGAAGAAAGTGGCATTACCCCTCTAGCCGGTTATTATTGAACTCCCATTTCAACAATGGGGTCTGGACATTGTTGGTCCAATCACACCAGATTCTTCACAGCAGCATAAGTACATTTTTACAGCCACAAATTATTTCACTAGATGGGTTGAAGCCATCCCCTTGCGAGTGGTTAATTCAGAACAGGTGATATCATTCCTCGATTCTTTTATTATCACCAGATTTGGTGTTCCTGAATCTTTGATTTTTGACAATGCAACTTATTTTTCTTCTATAAAGTTAACGGAATATGCATTGGAAAAGGGCATAAAGTTAAAATATTCAGCTAACTATTATCCTCAGGGTAATGGATTAGCTGAATCTTCTAATAAAAATTTAATCAAGATTCTGAAATGCACGGTCGTTAATCATCATAGGAATTGGCACAACGCCTTATCGAATGCCTTGTGGGATGATAGAGTGACTCCCAAAGCTGCCATAGGAAATTCTCCCTTTTTTCTGGTATATGGTAAGGAAGTTATTTTTCCTCCTCATTTATTTTTACCCTCTTTACAGCTCTCCCAGTTAGTGCAAGAGACACCATGTTCTGCCATGGAACATTGCATCAATACCTTACTTAAACTGGAAGAAGATAGAGAGTCGGCTAGAAAAAAGTTTGAAAAACATCAGCAGACCGTGAAACGCTGGTTTGATCACAGAAAATCAGTCAGCTGGGATTTGGAAGTAGGTGACCTAGTTCTGAAATGGGACAAGGAGCACGAAGACAAAGGAAAACATACTAAGTTATGTTAGTTTTTCAACATTTAAGCTAGCATTATGTTAGGATCTTTTCACTGAGAGAATAACAAGCACAACAAGAACATAAGCACATCACAAGAGACAATAGACACAAAGAGTTTTGATCGGGGAAACCATAAATGGAGAAAACCCCGCAACTTCCTCTAAGATAGTATCACCACAAGATGTGAAACCCAAAACAGTAAGATGCACTCCCAACACAGCAATAGCCTTCTGTCTTCTGTCAAGCCAAAGTATTTCCTTCTCCAATAGTGCGCCACACTTAAGAGAGCAAGTGATGTATTTCACAAGTGATAAATAGAGAGACTCTCACTCTCTATTTATATTCATCCGTTCACTTGAATTACATTTTCACACGTAGGCTCGACCTAATATTACTTACCCGATCCTACACCATAATTAGTGTATAATAACTCAAGTGCCCCGAAATAGTGGAGACTTACCTAATGACTTGATATGACTTGTTTACATTACTAATCTTCCAGATCGGAACATCAGGGTATGACAACATGACTCAGATACATAATAGAAACATCTCAGAATAAACATCAGGTTACAATATAAATGGAAGAATACATTCCAAAGTTACATATACATCAACACTCCCTCTTAACTAGGAAGGTATTCTTTCGACACAATTTTTAGCACTGGTCTTCTTCTCTGTATCAACTGGATCATCTTCATCTTCGAGTCATCTTCATATTCAAGTCATCATCATCTTCAAGTTATCTGGATCTGGATCATCTCTCGATCTGGATCGTCACTGGTAAGCATCACTGGATCTGGATCATCACTTGATCTGGATCATCATAGCTGGATCTGGATCATCACTCGATCTGGATCTCTCGGAGTCATCATAACTGGATCTGGATCATAGCTCGATCTGGATCACCTCTGGTCATCATCATGTGTGTACTATCTCGTCATAGGAAGTTCTATAGAGCCAGCCCTTATTCATGCTGGTTGTAGGCCTACCCTCATGTAGGTCTTCGCCCAGCACTTACATCTGACCTGCTTGTCAAAAAGGCATGCCCAGCACTCACATATGATCATGTAGTAAACTACAGTCACATCAGAAAGGCCCAGCACTCACATTCACCAGCATGGTAGGCACAATCAACTACCATCTGTGAAATGGCTCTACACTTATATCTGACCTACTCGTCAGAAAGGCACAGTACTCACATCCATCCAGGTTGGAACACATCCGCTCACAATGATGGGAGAGTTCTACACTTCCATCCAGGCTGGAACCACATCCGCTCACAATCATGGAAGATTTCCTCACTTTCATCCAGGCTAGAACCACATCCGCTCACAATCATGAAAGAAATCTGTTATTTTCACCCAGGCTGGAATCACATCCGCTCACAATGATGAAAGACTCTCATCCAGGAAGGAACCACATCTGCTCACAATGATGAGATATTTTCTCACTTTCATCCAGGCTGGAACCATATCCGCTCACAATGATGAAAGACTCTCATCCATGCTGGAACCATATCCGCTCACAATGATGAGAGATTTGTGTACTCACATCTGACCTAGTAGGAACTGAATCCTACACCCTCGTCAGAATGGCCCCCAGTCCCTGACTGAGTTACCAGGCACCTCCACTCTCCCTGAGAGTGGCAGTTGCCCTTACATCTGTCCTACTCGACAGAATGGCCAGCACTTATATCTGACATGGAAGGGAGCAACCCTCTCACCATGACAGAATGGCTCAGCCCTTACATCTGACATGCTCGTCAAAATGGCTATGGATCTCAGCACTCATATCAGTCATGGAAGGAACCAATCCTCTCACCATGACAGAATGGCTCAGCCCTTACATCTAACCATGGAAGGAACCAATCCTCTCACCATGTCAGAATGGCCATGGGTCTCATCACTGTCTCTGGGAGGAAGCCACGATCTGGAGAACACCAAGTCTCTCTATGAAGTACTCGAACTTTAGCCTAGCCAATGGATTCATTAATACATCAGCTATCTATTCCTCTGTCGCAACATACAGGAGCTTCACTACTCCTCTCTGCACCATATCCCTGATATAGTGATACTTGATCTCGATATGCTTTGACTTGTCATGGAACACTGGATTCTCTGACAACTTCACGCAACTCTGGTTGTCACAATGTATACAAGTAGCATCCAACTGGAGATCAAATATATCAGACAGTAGCTTCTGTAGCCATACTGCCTCACAACTAGCTGAACAAGCTGCAACATACTCTGCTTCAGCTGTACTCAGTGCCACACAGGATTGCTTCCTGCTAAACCAAGAGATCACACATGATCCCATACTGAAGCAACACCCAGAATTACTCTTCCTGTCAATGGCACTACCTGCCCAATCTGAATTAACATAACCCTCCAGGTTAATATTCTGATTCACATCATACTTGAGCCCATAATCAATTGTACCCTTCAGGTACCTTAGAATATGCTTTGCAGTAGTCAAGTGAACACTTCTCGGATCTGTCAAGTATTGGCTCAAGGTGTTCACAGCAAAGAAAATGTCTGGTCTCGTGTTCGTTAGGTACATCAATGACCCAATCATCTGACGATACATCATAGCATCAACCGACTCTGATGAAGCATCACTCAATAGCTTCAGGTTCAATGCCATGGGTGTAGCCAAATCCTTGCAGTCCATCATCTCAAATCTCTTTAGGATCTCTACTGCATACTTCCCTTTCCCAAGGAAGATTCCATCTGTACTTTGCCACACCTCCATACCTAGAAAGTAATGCATCATCCCCAAGTCCTTCATCTTGAACTCGGCAGCAAGCTTTCTCTTTGTATCAGCAATCAACCCATCTGTACCTGTCATAAATAGATCATCTACATATAGTAGAAGCATTAATGGGTTGTCATCTTCAACCTTGTAGTAAAGGTTGGAATCTGCTTTACTCTTGGTAAATCCTAAACTGGATAGAAAGCTGTCAATCCTACCGTACCAGGTCCTGGGTGCCTATTTCAAACCATACAGGGCTTTCTTCAATCTGAACACATGAGACTCTCTGTCATGTGTCTCAAAACCGAGTGGCTGTTCTACATACACTTCCTCTTCTACTACACCATTCAGGAAAGCAGTCTTGACATCCATCTGGTGTATCTTCCACTTCGTCACTGCAGCCAGAGAAATTACTGATCTAATGATGTGTATCTGGCTACAGGTGCAAAGGTTTCTTCATAGTCTACTCCCTCTTTCTGAGAGAATCCTTCAGCTACAAATCTTGCCTTATACTTTTCAAAGCTACCGTCCACAGCATGCTTGATCTTGTAGATCCATTTGGAAGTGACAATTGACTTCCCTTTTGGTCTTGGGACAACATCCCAAACATCATTCTTCATGATCGATTGATATTCTTCTATCATAGCATCCTTCCATTCTTTCTGATCTGCCGCTTCTTCATAACTGGAAGGTTCTTTGTCAATGAAATCACATAGTAAAGCTACATACCTGGAATTTGATCTAGTCCTCTTTCTTTCTCTGAGATTCTCTTCTGGAGCCCCATATCTTTCCACACCTTGGATAAGTTCACGTACCAAAGCAGGTTTCCTCTTATGAGGATTCTTCTCCAGAGGTGGATCTATAGGTCTTTGTGGTTCCTCAAATTCTCGATCTTCTTCTTGAGCTTCTTCGTTCATGATTGTATCACGGATCCTGGGTGCTTCTGCTTCCGCCTCTTCAGTTTCTTCAGCAGGTCTCTTTCTGGATTTACTGTAAGCTGTGCCTTCATCAAATGTCACATCCCTACTGATGTCAATCTTCTTGTATCCTGGAAAGTAGATTCTATAAGCCTTCGAGCTTTCAGAGTAACCCACAAATATACCCTTCTTTCCTGAAGGATCTAATTTTGTTCTCTTCTCTTTTGGAATATGTATGTACACTGGACAACCGAATATTTTGAGATGTCTAACTTTTGGTTTCTTGCCGGAGAATACTTCTTTAGGAGTCTTGTTCTCGAGTACTCTGTGTGGAGTACGATTTTGTACATACACCGTTGTTCTAGCAGCTTCAGCCCAAACATGCATAGGTAGATCTTGATCATGAAGCATAGCTCTTGCAGCTTCCATGATAGTTCTGTTCTTAATCCCTGATTCTCTGCATAGCTCCTTGAATTCATTCGAAGTGAATTCTCCACCATTATCTGATCTGATGGTCTTGATCTTCTTTTCAGTCTGGTTCTCGATCAAGGCTTTGAATTCCTTGAACTTGCTGAATACTTCATCTTTGTTCTTCATAAAATAAATCCATGTCTTTCTAGAAAAATCATCAATAAAAGAAACATAGTATGCATACCCGCTAAGTGAGTTTGATGACATAGGACCGCATACATCGGAGTGGATGATTTCTAGAATTCTTTTGGCTTTGCTTTCACTGCTTGGAAATGTCTTCTTTGTATTCTTTCCTTTCACACATACTTTGCAGACTCCTTCATGTTTTTCTTGAATTTTTGGAAGACCTTCGACAGCGTTACTTGCAATAGGTAGTGCTCTATAATGCACATGTGCAATTCTTCTATGCCAAAGTTCATTTGGCTCTACTGTGTCATGGATCAAGGCTTGTTCTGGATGACCCTTCAATTTGTACAAGCCTCCTTCTTGTTCTCCAATTACTACCGCATCATCGATAGTATTTCCTTTTGGCCACATGATGACTTGACCATCTACGAATGAAACCCACATTCCTTTTGCATCCAAAGCTAAAATAGATAAAAGGTTCTTCTTGAGTCTTGGAACAAACAATACTTCTTTCATTGTTAGAGACTTACCAGATTCTAGCTTGTATGAAGATTCCCCACTACCTTTTATTGGATATTGGTAGTCATCTCCTAGTTTTACCTTATGAGGTGATTCATGTTCTAATAGTCTCACAAAGGATTCCTTGAATCCCGTCATATGTTTGGAAGTACCACTATCTATGAGCCAATCATCACTTCCATGAGTAATGTTACCTGTGAGAGCTGAAATCAGTACATATTCATCCTCGCTTGAAGAATCTCTACTTTCATATCTGGATCTCTTTCTGGATGGTTCATCATCCTCTGCAGCATGAGCACGATGTCTTCTTTTTCTGCTCTTCTTCATCTTCTTCTATTTGTTAGGACAATCTTTTGCAAAGTGTCCTACTTCATCACAAGTATAGCATATGATCCTAGACATATCTCTTCTAGTATTATCTTTGTAAGAGCGCTTACCTTTAGAGCCATGAGGTTTCCTTTTGCTTGACTTGGAGTGAGACTTGGAGCGAACTATAAGAGCTTGGTATTCACTTCCCATCTTCTCTTCTCGAGCTGCTATCCGAGCTTCTTCTTGAGAGCACTCTTCCCATAGTCTGCTGAACTTGACCAACTTCTTTCTCGCACAAATTCCTTGAATGAAAGCATCCCATGTCCTAGGGAGGCCATTCAAAGTAGTCATAACAATCTCTACATTTTCCACTTCTTCATCAACAGCTTCTAATTGTTCCTTGATTTGAGAAACCCTTGTGAAGTATGACCGGATAGTTTCTGCATTCTAAATCTTCACATTCTTCAACTGGTTCCTCAGGGTCATCTTCTGATTGATGTTCTTTCCTTCAAATAATTTGGTTAGGGCATCAAACATAGCTTTAGGTGTCTTGAGAGAGGACACCTGTGGGATAAGATGATCCTTGATAGAATCAACAATGATCCTCTTTTCCATAACCATCTTCTTCTTATGTAGGGCCTTTTCCTCATCTCCCTCTGGAACTGGAATCTCCTCATGAATGTAGGACTCTAATTCATTCTCTTCCAGGACCAGGGAGATCCTATACTTCCAAGCTCGGAAGTTATCAGCCCCCTCAAGCTTTTCATCAAGCTTTGTATGATGAGACATCTCTAAATAAGAAACTCAAATGGAAATACAAAAGATTTTATATCTTACCAGGTTGAAGATGTCAAATCTGAAGCTTGAGCTGAAATCCTGGAGAGCTGGTTCAGGAGCAACTAGGGTTTTGATTTTCTGGAGTTTTGTCCACCCAAATGCCCTCAAATTTGTTCCTAACTTCGATTTTGGGGAGGAGAACAATCCAGGCATGGGCTCACTGAAAAATTCCTCTTCTATGAAAAGCCCTAATTTTCTACCCTAGTGACAGGTCCAAAACTGAAAAACCTCAGAATTGAATTCTGTTTCGATAGAAAGATGCGCCCTAGGGAGGAGAGTAATTCCATTTTATTTTTGCTGAAAATATATGGAGAAAGATCCAAAAGCAAGGAATCCCTAGTCTCCGCAGCTCAACAGTGTCTTCTTCTCAGGTTAGCTCTGATACCATGTTAGTTTTTCAACATTTAAGCTAGCATTATGTTAGGATCTTTTCACTGAGAGAATAACAAGCACAGCAAGAACATAAGCACATCACAAGAGACAAGAGACACAAAGAGTTTTGATCGGGGAAACCATAAATGGAGAAAACCCCACAACTTCCTCTAAGATAGTATCACCACAAGATGTGAAACCCAAAACAGTAAGATGCACTCCCAACATAGCAATAGCCTTTTGTCTTCTGTCAAGCCAAAGTATTTCCTTCTCCAATAGTGTGCCACACTTAAGAGAGCAAGTGATGTATTTCACAAGTGATAAATAGAGAGACTCTCACTGTCTATTTATATTCATCTGTTCACTTGAATTACATTTTCACATGTAGGCTCGACCTAATATTACTTACCCGAGCCTACACCTTAATTAGTGTATAATAACTCAAGTGCCCTGAAATAGTGGGGACTTACCTAATGACTTGATATGACTTGTTTACATTATTAATCTTCCCGATCGGAACATCGGGGTATGACAACATGACTCAGATACATAATAGAAACATCCCGGAATAAACATCGGGTTACAATATACATGGAAGAATACATTCCGAAGTTACATATACATCAACAAGTTCCAATGCATGTGGCTGGGACCATTTATTATTACAGAAAAACTTGGTCCTAGCACTTTCAGGTTGTAGACATTGGAGGGTGACATTGATAACCTTCCAGTGAATGGTCATCTGATTAAGAAATATTTTTGCTGATCCCCCTCAAGGGATTATCCTGTACATATCTGGTGTGGTGTGCTTGGTTTGTGGAATTTGTCAGTGAGTCTATTTGATTTGTCTGTTTTGGATATTTTGTTTTGTTATTCATTTTATTTGCGCATTTTGAGTCTGATTAATTCATCAAACTTCAAGCTGATGTTTTTTTTTTTCTCTTAGCAACCTTTGTCATTGATCTGCAAACCATGCACAAAGATTTTGCTATCCTGAAAATTGTCATACGGTTTTATGTCTTGAACAGTGAACAGGCTTTCCAATTTCTAGATTTCACCAGAAATTCTTAAATTATGATTAATGTTAATTAATAATGTGAGTCTCTGCAAATATTTTTCCAATAGGACTAGGGCAGTATCTGGCAAGGTTATCTATTTAAATCTTTTACGCCATCCCTTCTAGTAAAGAGAATCAGATCTGCCTCCCCATTTGCTAAGATAATCTCACTGCAGATTAAATATAACTACATTCTGGCCATGGTTGGGTTGGAATAGTTTCAAGATTAATCTGAAGGATAGAGGGTCTCATAATGAGCCAGTCTGCTTAGGATCATAGGTTTGCATTCAGTAACATTGTCGTTTCTGGTCACCAAGCCTGGACAATGGCCCTTGGAAAAACACTAAGGGATAAAAGGTCTCATCATGAGCCGGTTTATTTATTGTAATGCAGGCTGGTGACTAACATGGTTGCCATCTGGTTACCAAGCCAGAACCATGACCTTCAGAAATATGATAAAAAGAAAAGGATGGTGACAACTCAACCTAACCAGAATTGTATATCTCTAACTAGCAGATGGGATATTGGCATTCCTTGGGCTTTGAAGCAACCCTGTCGAGGCTATAGATGCCTGCTGGCAGTAGGGCCATGCTTATGGTATTGGGGTTTTATTTTTTAAAATTAATCCATTTATTTTTTTACTTCTTTTGGACTATTTTTTGTTATAAACTTGATCTTCATCAAATAAATAATTAAGGCTGTAAATTTCTGGTAATTTTTAGAAAATGTGAAATGCCTGAATCTGTTTGAGATATTAAATATTGATGCCTGTATAATGACATCCATGACGGATCTAATTTCTTTGATTGCATGGTTTCAGGTTAAGAAACAGATATAACTGTTCCTCCCAGTCAGTCGCCATCTGTTGTGCCCTTGCTCAACAGCCTTTAAAAAACATATTTCATCAAAGAAAATCCTATTTTGTTTTGATGAAATGTTCGAATTCCTTAAGACAAATCTAATGAATCACCAGCTACTGAAATGATGACTTTCTGTGAGCTACTGAATCAGTGAAATTCTATGTTTTAAAGCAACCTTTGGAAGCTATAGATTATTTGACAAAATCACCACTATGAAGTTATTATTTTGGGTAGATTTACCTTAAAAATTAAGGGATGAGTATTAATAATTTCCATTTTTTATCATAACCTAATCTTGAAGTCTTATCCAAACATTTATCACTTGATTTTTCTATTTGATTTCATTATTATAGTTATTGATAAGGTTGCGAATTTGGATGATTGATCATAGTATGGTTTGGCATGTTATCATAGGTTTCGTTTGAATATTAATTAATGGGTATATGTTATCGGTTTATTGAAAACTAGATAAGGCCTAGAATATCAAAAGCTTAATGATTTATGCAAACGAGTCTTATATTAAGTATATCCTTTACCATCCGAATCATATTTGCTCATGTTATTAATGTTTAGCGTTGATTGTTATAATGTGCCCCATACTATGAAGGTTTGATTTTGGGTTTCATGGTTATGACATGTTCTATCCAAAGCTTGTACTCTAACCTTTGAGTCCTGCATAATTCAAGTGCAAATATTAATCCCGACCTTATGTAATATGATTTGTATTATGACTTATATTATTGCATGAAAGGGGTCGAGGTTGACACGATGGTTATGCTACATGCCCCATGTAATTTATTTGCCACCTTTGAAGGTAATGCTGTTATACTTTAAGGTCTGTGCATCAATGTTCAAAGGTTTTAATCCTTAGGATTGTTTTGACCCATGCCATCGCCTCCAAAGTTGATCCACCTGCTGTAAGGTTGATTTGGTATCATCATGTTTGTACTCGAATCTGTCCATCACATTCAATGGTTAGTACGTAACCAGCGTCGTGGCTTTATCCTCATTCAAAACCTGTAGTCTATGCAATAAGTGGTCTTACGTCAATAACCCAGGATAAATAATGGCAAGATCAGTTCAATCTCGAGTTGTTTGCTGTCACCTCTTATTTCGATTGCCTTGCTGTGTTTTCATTCCTTTCATGCCGAATTTTCAGGGTTATGGGCTGCAGTTATTCATGTCGTAGCTGGTTTATGAAGGTATCGAGCTCCATTGCTTAGGTTTTCTCCTCGGTCTGCACCCTGAGTGATCACTCTCTAGTTCGCTGTCGAGTTTTGATCTTTGGTATCTTTTCTGGGTAAGGCTGCGTGCATGCACACAGTTAGTTATGGCACCGGTGGTGAGAGTTGTGCCTTGTGAGATGAAGCTCCTTGATACAAACCCCGAGCTTTTATCCAAGGTCGAAGCTATCGGGTGGTTGTCATTTATCAGTAAGTTCTCGGATTCAAACCCTGAAGTAACAAGGGTGTTTAATCTATCTTTGGCCGACTCTTAGGTTAAGGTAGGTGATCTTCAGTTTCGAGTGGACAAGCGTTCAGTTGTGCTTGCTATTGGTTTTCCATTGGTAGGCGAACGATGGTTTAAGTACCAGTGAATGGACATAACTGAATGGAGGAAACTACTGAAGAATCCCTGTCAAGACATATCGTTCCGAACTGGTGTGGCCCGGAAATACTTTAATAAGGAGTGGCGACCAGTATTGGACCTTATCCACAGGTATAGCAGGTGCATTCTTGAGTCCAAAGGGAATTACCATATACTAGTAGCATCTCCATTCGGTGACAAAGGTTGTTTTATGGCGATCCTCCTTCACGATTTTGACTTGATGATAGCTTGAAAAGCCATATGTAAATGAATACATCTCTTGCCCTCTGACACTTTCAAGCACTTCAACTGTAAACGGTGTTTGGAATGGATCATGCAAGCATGCATTATTCAACTTCCTTAATTTGACACAGAATTTTACTTCGCCAGTTGTATTCTTATCCTGGATCACTATAGGGTTTATCCCCTCTGACTCCTCAACATGTTTAATGATTCCCGCATCGATCATATGATCCAATTCTGCTTTTACCATTTCCTTGTACTTGGGGTTCATCCTATATGGTTGGTACTTACTGGGTTTAAAATTTGGTCGCCGGGTTATTTTCATATCCCCTAGGTCTCCCACTATCCCCTTCATTTCTGAGAATTTGGTAGGGAATAGGTCTTGACATTCATGTAATAAATCCGTGATCTTCTCAATTGTCTCTTCATCTCAATAATCTCCTATATTGGTGAACTTTGGGTTCTTTGGTGATCCAATGTTTACTTTATTAATTTTTAAATGCTTAAGGAACTGTTCACTTGAAATATCACTCCCTTATACTTTGTGTGTGCCTTCTGATTCCAGTATGTTTATGTTAGTGGGATCATCATCTCGATCTCCAGCTAGATTGTAGCAAGCCATCTATTGCTGAATGGTCGCACTGCACTGGTGAGAATTGGCCTCTTCAACGGTTATTTCAATGAATATATTCTCCTTTATCATTTGAATTGTAGAATCCACTATAGGGTGTTCATCAACAAATTCGAATGTGTGCGCGAACTGCCTAGCGATGGGCTAGATCGATGGCCCTAAAGGATTTCACTCGATGAACATGCGTAGAGGGAGAAACTTTTTCAAATCCCGAAATGTGTTAAAGGAAGAAAGGATCAGATGACTGAGTTAAAGGAGGAGATAGATCTACGATTGTCGTCAATTCCATGATCTAAACTAGCACAGGTAAAGTTGAGATTTTGAATCATGAAAAGTGGTAGGGGCTACAAAGATCAATGGTCACGACATGAGGTCAGGGATGATCGATAGATGTGGTAAATTCCATGATCTAAAGGTGACCAATTGATTGAATGAGGGAATATTGATGAAGTGGTGAGATATTTGGAGTTGAATGACCCCAATGAAGGCATTTTATTGATCAATGGTCAATGTTGATTCTCTCGAATCAAGCTATGCAGGTGGTTAGTGTTGGAATTTGGTGTGAATATGCTATGTACCTAATGCTCAGATTGCAAAGGAAAGGATCTATGTGGAGTTGAAAAGGTTTCTTCCTTCTGAGCTGTGAAGAAGGATGAGCATGGAAAGGATATAAACTCCTTTTCCAGCTCTGAAACCATGCATACAGGTTCCTTTGAGCACAGAATGAACACAAAGGGAAGGACACGTTGTTGACTCAAAAAAATCGACAAATGGTCATGCCCAGTCAGAAATGAACCACCAAAAGCATCCTGAGATGTCTTTTTCATGACCCGCAAGCTTAGAACCAAAAACAACGTGCTTCCATACAGACTGAGCATGCGCATTAGCTCCATGATGTATGTTTAAATATATGTAAACCATGGTGGAAGTACCATGCTCTAGTTGTTAGTTTTGATTATTACTATAAACAGTTCCAGATCCTATTTCGAGGACTAGCCTTGGGGGTCTGAGACATTATAAATTTACTCCCCACAGAGGGGAGAAGGGTTGGGTTTTTCAAGAGTGGAGAGGCTCTGCATTGTAATGGGTTTTCATTTTTTGAGATGAATAAAATTGTAGAATAGGAACGTTAAACCTCTGATGGCAGAGATTCCTGTGCCATCTTTTTCTTCAATAAACAATTTCTTTACATGACTGTATTATCATGTTTTGCACTCCATTTTGTATTTTCTTTCATGCTTGAGCATTAGTGTATATGGTTTAGAATTCATCTTGCATTCTCTTGGTCCATTATTCAAGCATTTTTAAACATTTTCTTCTAAAGTCTTATAGAATTTACCCTAGTTAGGTGCTCTGTTAGACGGGTTGTCTGCCTCTATCAACTAATCAACCTGCTAATACCTCCAGATTGAAGAAATGGTGTCTGTCTTGCCTCTGTCCACAAACCTTGAGAATTCTTACCTCGTACAACTTATTTTAGATCTGATAGTTGACTCCATGGCCCAATGGTCTCCTCCATGATAGTCCCACCAAAATTCATAAAAACAAACTTGTTCTATTCATAAACATGACCTTTTGACTATCTTTGATTGAATATTTTGAGTGTGAAAACCCTGTAAATAGTGAGAGATCCCTCTCTGACTGTATTAGGTCAGAAATAAAGTCTAAAGTGGTTCTGATGTTACCTAGGAATAAGCCTTCACAACCTTTGGTAAATTTCTAGTGCTAACAAATGGGCATCGTTTCCAAGGATGAAGATTCAAATCCTCCCTAGGTATGAACGACATAGTTCCAAATTTTATTGTTGATAGTGAACAAGAGTTAGACATCAAGAAGGTTGTGCATCTTTCACCTGGAGACTCCATTCTCAGAGAATCTAGCTTATAGTGACTCCACTGGGTATATGATCTAGAGATCAAGTTTTCAAAGAAAACTGGTAGGATCTACTGGGGAAATGAGCTCATTATAAAAAATATATAAATGCATGACAAAAGGATAAGGTACTCAAGTTTCAATTTCCTTCAAGATGTCTTATCCTTTTCTGAAATTTTTTTACTATCTTTTCCTACGCTTGTCAAAACAACTTTTCATTATGCAGCGCTCTCAAAACAACACCATGGATTTACTCTTGTATATCTTCTTTACGAACTGAAAGTATTCCATCACCTTGTATGTTTGATTTTGATCAAGATATCTCATTTGAACCTCATAACATTAAAGGCCACCCTTGTGAGCCTCATGAAACCTTAGTTGACAATACTTCCATTCCACATAGCTCTGTTTCTTCCAATATCCCAAACTGATACAAACCACTTCACGTACCTCTTATTCTTCATGATTTCCCTACAAAGAACTACAAGTACCTTCCTAAGTTTGATGGAGAATCCAAGAACCTTACAGCTGAAAAACATGTACAAGCCTTTGAGAAATTTCCTTGACCTTTTTGAAGTAGAACATGTTGATGTTTGCATGAGGGTTTTTTTCCAATCTTTGCAAGGAGATGCAAAGGAATGGTTCAAGCACTTGCTTCCTGAATCCATCAGCACATGAGAAGAATTTTATGGTGTATTTTTGAATTTTTGTGGTAAGAGAAGGCCATTGGACCAAATACTTTCATATTTCTATTCCCTGAAGAAACAGGAGGGTGAAACCATGTCTAGTTTTAATAGGAGGTTTGTAAGATTTTACTATAACATGCCAAAAGGAATTCATCCTCTTGAAAATGCTGCTAAGCTTTATTATACAGCTGCCTTTCATCCTAAAATGTCATTGCTTCTTTTGGAGAGAAACTCAATCACATTGCAGCACATGTTTATTGATTGTTTGGAGGTTGAAGATAATCTTAGGCTGTTTAAAAAAATTTCAGACCAAGACAGTGGTGATAAAATGGAAAAGAAATTAGACTTGGTTGAGCAACATAAATAAAAAAGAAACATTCTCTGTACATCTTGAACCCTCTCTTAGTAAACGAAGAAACGATTAGCCCAATGATGTAAAAGAAGATGGCTCTACTAATCTGTTTTTGAAGATTGCAATCAATCTGTTACAAATTCTGTTAGTGGTCATTTTAAAAACGATTTCAGAATGCCCATATATGATGAATATGAGGATGAATGTCAAGATTTTATACCTAAAAAACCAGTGTTGGGACGCGCACCCTAATGACCCTTGAGATGGATAACTCCGCGAGTGGGGACTCAAAATAGTCTTAGGGGTTTCAGGGTTAAGTTAAGACTCCTTTGTTGTAATAAACCCTTGGTTGAAATCCAGGGTTTAGGGTTTTGGGTGCCCATGGTTTAAGACCATGGTTTTGTAAAAATGCGCAGTATAAATAAGCGCTTGTGTAAAGAAGATAGGTTAGGTTTTTTAAGATGAAAGAAATATTAAGGTGAAGCTAAGGTTGATTTGGTAAGGAAAGGTTAAGTCCCAGCTGTGTGCGTGGACGACCTCTACAGCTGTGTGCGCAGAGGATTTTGTAAAGAAGATTGAGGAAAGACCTGCAGCTGTGTGCGCAGGGGCCTGCTGCTGTGTGCGCGGCTTTTAAGGATTGAAGGGATCTGCAGCTGAGTGCGTAGATCAAACTGTGGATTTGTAGCAAGTTGAATAGAACACAGTTTTGTGGACGTAGCCCCTACATTGGGGGTGAACCACGTTATATCCGGTGTTGTGGTTTCTTGTGCTGTTTATGTTTATGTTTCTTTTATGCATTAATAACTGTATACATCTGATAAGTTAGATCGCTGCTAACATTTAGCTTCGCTGTGAATTCCCTGTAGTGGGTTGAGCAAGTCACGACTGTTTATTTATCTGTGAAGTAGTATGTGAATGAATGGTAAAAGCTTTATAATTATTGTTTAATAAGGTTATTAAAAGGCTAAGTTACAGTAATCCCCCTCTCTGCCTGCAGAAACCTGATTCTGTGGCACCCCCATTGCTGTTTCGGGTGAGACTGCAACCTGCGCGTAGGTTGTTGCCTAAAGGGCCAACACAGTGGGTCTTTTGTTGGTGCGACACATAAGGATTAAACCTGGGTCTGCCCTACTGCCCAACAAATTGGTTCCGTTGCCGGTTGAACTCAGTACCTGCTCAAGAGGGGTTTACATTGTACCTCAGGGGCTATGTTCTGGAGGCCCTCGGTAAAGGAAATCGGTGATTGATTTGCTGAGACTTGTCTGAAATTTGCGCAGAAAGAGAATACGAATCCGTGTCGAAGCACAAGTGACTGTTTACAAAGGTATGTTTTTTTTTGTGATGCTTATGAAATTTTCTTTGGTAATTTCCACATAGATTTGCACCAGTGGTTGTCTAGGTTAACAGAGAGGAGGATGAACTTTCAAAGCTCGACGAATTCCTGTGTGGACCCCCGCAAGGTGGTAAGTTTTTGAATTCATTTAGCTTAAGGATTAAAATACTATTGGGTGAAAAGGGTACATTGCTGTTTAAATCGGACTATTAGTTTCGTCATACTAACATATGTTTGCAAGTAACACTCCCTTTGACGAGCAAAGTGGGTTGCTGCGGAATGGAAAAAGGTATAAGAGAGATTTTGACCCCTCTTCCTTAGGTCAAGCTACTGCGTCCACCCCTGTAAACCCTGAAGCGTCAGATTCCAAAGAAAACCCTTCGGTTCGAAACTCTCCGGTCACCCCACAACGCCGCTCCGCTACCCCTGGAAGTCCATCGCCGTCTGAGGGTCAACCAGGCCCGATTATTCTGGCCACAGGCCAGGCTGCCCCCCACCCCCCCAGAAATTCCATGGCCCACCTCGTTGATGACATTAAACTCCCCATCTTTAAAGGCACGGGATCAGAGGACCCCGAACAGTTCTGGTTTCTCTGCGAAGCAGTATGGAACGCGAAGAAAATTATAGATCCGGATGTGCGAGCCGTGCAGCTCATTACTTCCTTTCGAGACCGGGCTCTGACATGGTTCATGAAATTTTCCAGCACTCAGAGCCTTACTTTAGGTGAGATCAAGGAAGCCATACTCAAAGAATTTAAGAAGCCTAAATCGGAGTCGCAGAGCATCACTGAACTCAAGGAGATTCAACAGCGGCGCGGAAAATCAGTGTGGGACTTTGATCAGAGATTCAAAGTTCTACTGGACCAAGTCAGTTTTACCATTAGTCCTGCACAGCACAAGGAATGGTTTATTGCATCATTGTTACCACATATTAGAACTCCACTCATGCAACAGAAGGTTGCTAACCAGCAAGAGGCTCTGGAAATCGCAATAAAACTAGAGACTGCCCCTGTTGGAGATGACTCTGGTATTGCTCAAATCCAAGCACAGCTAGCCGCGATGGCCTTAGAACTTCGTGAGATGAAAAAGGGAAAACCTGATCACGAAGAGGTTTGGTGTATGCAATGTCAGACCGAAGGTCACGACAAGGAACGGTGCCCTCTGGTAAACAAGTACTTGCAGACCGGTGCATCGAACCCCTTCCCACCACAAGTTCTCTATTGTGAGCTCTGCAGAATGACAGGTCAGCATCGACCTGAGAACTATTACCTATTGCAAAGATATCGGCAGGGACCTAAGAACTCCTACTGTAATTTTTGGAAATTTGTCGGTCATAATGAGGATGAGTGCCGCACCTATGATGCTTACCGGGTGCACACTGAAGGCCCAAGTAACAATAGTTATGGTTACCAGGGGGGTGCCTCGGAACAAGGTACTTCTGGAGGCCATGGTGGCATGGCCGGGCGAGGCTGAAGCCAATTCGTGTGTTACAATTGTAACCAAGCTGGGAATTTGGCTCACGACTGTCGGAACCCCACTATGACGTGTCGGTATTGCCGCGCAGTAGATCATGTGATTGAGCAGTGCCCCTAGTTGATAGCCAAGATTCAGGCACGGCAGACTACCCCTACTCAGAACCTCCAGATGATTTCTATGGAGCCCCGCCCTGTTGTGACCATCAATGTCGTTACAAGAAGTGCAGTTACGACACACGTCCAAGATACGCCAAACCGACATGCCGAAGCTCTAGTTTGTAAGGCCCCTGAGAAAATTCCTGCATTTGATATCATCAGAAAGAAAGAGACATTCATGGAGGCCAAGAAATATTTTGTTGGGTCGCCACCCTGCGACGCGTCGCTGGATAAAGTAAGTATACTATCTACCTTTTTGCAAAGTTGCCTCAAACTTTTAAGAAATCAAGCTGCTCTGAATGAGCTGCAGAACGTCCTCGCTTCCTGCGAATCTCTACAAAGCTGTGGTCGGGAAAAAACGGTGCATCGAGTCAGCAGGACTGGCAGGGAAATGCGATTGAATGCTCAGATAGGGGCATATGATATGACCGATGTTATTCTGGACTTAGGGTCCGATGTAAATGTTTTAACCAAACAAACCTGGGAACAAATGGGGAAACCTACCCTTGCCTGGTCCCCTATACAGTTGAGGCTAGCCAACCAGCAAAAGATTGTACCTTTTGAAAGGTTCCTGGATCTCCAAATAGATATTGACGGAGTCAGCACCTTCGCGGACTTCGAAGTAATTGAGATCATTGATGACAGCAACCCTTACCCGGCCCTGTTAGGAATTGAATGGGAAATGGAAAATGCCGCAGTCATCAACCTAAAGAAGAGACAGATGGTATTCGAAGGGAAAGACTTTAGGGTCATCCTGCCCCTAGATCCTTCACAAGGGGAACGGTACACCGAGCCACTACACCATGAGGATCAAGCTGATGTAGAACCCATCTCTACTATCACGGCGCAGGAAGAAGGTTATGAGGATCCTCCGGCCGCAGGGTGGGAGTCTGGTAGCTCCTATATGACGGACTCTGAAGATGAATTAGAAAGCTGGCAACAACGATTATCTGAGCACCATAGGGGTAGCAATGTCTACCTTACCAAGTCCCTCAGATGGGTCGACTCACAACCCAGAACTATACCTGTGTATGATGGCTTGACAGATCCTGGACCGTTTATTGCACAATTCTCAGATCAGATACCTGACCTATAGGAAAGGGAGGCCCTGGAGTTAGCATTCAGAGCCACAGCAGTCAGATGGTGGATGAGCCATAAGAAGCAGATCCCTACCTGGAAAGCATGTCAGAAGCTCCTTTGCCTGAGGTTCTCAGACCAGTTGGAAAAGGCGCGAAGCAAGTTTGATGGGAAAAATTGCCCCCAGGACCATTCAAGAAAATGCTACGAGGCATGGAGATATGTACCTCAGGATGAGTGGGTACATAGATTTGTGCACACGCTGGGACCACTAGCGAAGAACTGGTACGCGGAGGCTGAACTTCGCAAAGATACTGTAGGTTGGGACTGTCTTGTTCATAGCTTTATCAATACTTTCTCTACTAATGATGTCTGTCCAGCCCTTGATGCAGCTATCAGGATCATCCATACTAAGGTATTTAATGAACAAGAAGTGACAGAGAATCGCCCTGATTGGGACACACAAGAAGCCCTCGCAGTCGAATGTTATAACTTCACAGTCGACGAGGAGGAGGACCCGCGCCGTCTTGATATCCCTGAGTCAGAAGGATACTACGATGTGCATGGACCGGCAGTCGAAGTTCCCGAAGTGACGCAGCCCTTGAAGACGCGTACAGTTAACATTGGATCCGAGTCACAGCCTAAGTTTGCTACCATTGGCGACTATTGGGATGACGAGATGGTAAGCAAGGTAACTCAACTTCTTCATGAATACCAAGATATTTTTCTGACAAAGTTCTCTGAAATGAAAGGTATCTTGGGAGATATCGGAGTAATGAAGATCCCCCTGAAGCCTGATGCGAAGCCTGTGAAGCAGCGCCCTTATAGATTGAATCCAAAATACAAGGAAAAGGTTAAGATAGAGTTGGATAATATGCTTGCTGCAGGAATAATCGAACCTGTTGAAGAATCTGAGTAAGTCAGCCCTATGGTCGTCCAGGGGAAAAAGACTAAGGGTGAAATCCGAATCTGTGTCGATCTAAGGAAACTCAATGATGCCTGTCTGCATGACCCTTTTCCCACTCCCTTTACAGATGAAGTGCTCGACAATGTCGGAGGTCAAGAAGTATACTCTTTTACCGATGGGTTTTCGGGCTACCATCAGATCCGAATTGCTCCAGAGGACCGACACAAGACCACCTTTGCTACCGAAATGGGATCCTTCCAGTATACTATCATGCCCTTGGGGTTGAAGAATGCACCTGCCATATTTTCTCGAGTAGTCATCTCCGTGTTTAAGGAATACATACATAAATTCTTAGAAGTTTACTTTGATGACTGGACTATTTTTGGGCTAGTAAAAGACCATATAACTAGTTTGAGGCTTATGTTGGACAAATGCAGACAGCACCAAATCTCCTTGAACTTAAAAAAGTGCATTTTCTATGCACCCTTCGGCATTCTACTTGGTCATGTGGTATGTAAGCAGGGATTGATGATGGAACCTACAAAGATTGCTATTATTGTGAACCTGCCACCTCCGAAGTCCGTCAAACAACTCCGCACAACGCTGGGTCACACCGGTTACTACAGGAAATTCATCCAAGGATATGCCAAGATTACCGCCCCAATGGAAAGGAAGCTAAAGAAGGATATTAAGTTCGAATGGACACCAGAATGCCAAGCAAGCCTCGACATTCTGAAAGAAAAAATGGTCACTTCCCTTATCCTAGTATTCCCTGACTGGAACAAGGAGTTTCATGTGCATGTTGATGCATCCTCTATTGCTTTAGGTACTGTGCTCGCTCAGCCAGGTGCAGGTAATATCGATCACCCTATCTCTTTTGCCAGCAGAAAGTTATCTACAACAAAGAAAAATTATACTACGACAGAACGTGAAGGTCTTGCTATGGTATATGCATTACAAAAATTTCGTCATTATCTGCTAGGATCTCATTTTAAGATGTTTACTGACCACTCTGCTTTGAAGTACTTGGTTAACAAACCCGTTTTAGGTGGAAGAATATGCAGATGGTTAATTCTATTTCAAGAATATGATTTTGAGATCATTGTTAAGCCTAGAAAACTTAACCTAGGACCTGACCACTTGTCGAGGCTCGAGTCAGGCGAAGAACCTACCAATATGGACGAAGGCCTCCCAGATGCACAATTATTTGCTATACAGATAGTTGATGAATATTTCCAGGATATTGCTCAGTGTTTGTCTATAGGTACCCCCCCTCCAGGGATGACCACACAGCAGAAGAAGCAGTTGGTGGTTCGAGCCGCGGACTTCACTTTAATAGCGGGACAACTGTATAAAATGGGACCAGATGAGATTCTGCGCAGATGTGTTTTGGAACATGAAAAACCCCTAATATTGGATGAAGCACACTCTGGTGCAGCAGGAGGTCATTATGCAGGCAAAGCCACAGCGCAGAAGATTTTGACAGCCGGCTTATGGTGGCCCACACTTCACAAAGATGAAAGAGAATATTGCCACAGCTGCGACATCTGTCAGAGGACAGGTAAACCATCTAGGAGGGATGAAATGCCCCTAGCTCCGCAAGTAACATTGTAGGCCTTTGAAAAATGGGCCATTGACTTTGTTGGTCCTATCAACCCCCCTGCGAAAAAGTCAGGAGCTAGATACATCATTACAGCAATTGATTATCTTACCTGTTGGGCCGAATCCCAACCGGTCAAGACCTGTAGCGCTGCTACTGCTATGAAGTTCATCTTCGACAACATCTTATCCAGATTTGGGTGTCCCAAAGTTCTTATGAGTGATCAAGGGTCACATTTCCTGAACAGGACTATTGAAGTATTGATTGAAGAATTTCAGGTGTATCATCAAAAGAGTACCGCATATCACCCACAAGCAAATGGGACTGTCGAAGCTTTTAACAAAATCCTTGAGCATGCCTTGACAAAGGTTTGTAATTCTAACAGGAATGATTGGGATCTTCAAATTCCAGCAGTGCTATGGGCTTACCGAACTACTTGCAAAAAGTTGATAGGCCATACACCCTTTCGACTAGTTTATGGGCAAGAAGCTGTCATGCCCATGGAATACATTGTTCCTAGCCTCCGCATTTATGCTTTCACCAAGATGGATGACCCAGCCATAATCACTGAGAGACTGAAACAAATACTAGAACTTGAAGAGGATAGATTTGTCGCAGGATTCCAACAACAGGTGCAGAAGGCTCGAGAAAAAGCGTGGCATGACAGACACATCAAGAAGAAAAATTTTCAGCAGGGTGATCTTTTGCTCCTTTATGATAGCAAATTCATGAAATTCCTTGGAAAGTTTAAAACACATTGGAAAGGACCGTATGTAGTACAGAAAGTTACTGACAGGGGCACAGTCCAGCTAGCTAAGTTAAATGGTGAGCTTTTTCCCTCTATGATAAATGGGAGCCATTTAAGAAAGTACACGGATAGGCCAGGTACTCAGAATAGGAGGTAGCACCAAGCAAATACGCGAAGATGCTTGTAGCATTATGGATTATCGTAGTCTGTTTTGTTTACAGGATGCGAAACTACAAGTTGGTCCTAGGTCGCAGGGTTAGACTGTGTCGAAGTCGAAGGTTGTCAAGGTGTGTCGCAGCCCAAAATGTGACGGATGGGACATACTGCAGTCAGCGGCGCTGGCACGAGAGATGCTCTCATTACTGGTTATAATGAGATTTTGGGAAAATCCGGCGCTATGTGGAGAAGATTTCCGGAACGTCGTCAGATTTGGTGTCATTACTGCACCATGATGACAAATTCTGCCTCGGGATTTTATAAGGAGCCATCTCGACCTGTGTTTCTGTCTTAAGCACATTTGTGAGATATTCAGCCCGAACCATGTTGAATGACTGTAACATTCAGGAGCTAGTACGAGAAGTAAGGGACAGAGGTCTGCAGCAACTTCTGAGTACTCCACCAGTACAGCCCTACTTGGCTAGGTACATCGACAGGCAGGAGTTTGCTCTAAATTTGCAAAGACAGCCAGGAGTTTGCTCTAACATAGAGCAACCAAGGGCATGCGGCCTCGCAGAAAGAATCTGGGGAATCCCGCCATGCAATCTTTCGGCATAGCAGAACCATGGCAGCTATATTCCTTCTGCATTGTGACATGCAATCCCAGGGGACCCCAAAGTTGTGGATGGTCAGGCATCGGCAATTGGAGTGAAGGATGGTGTTGTAGGTGGGCGTGACATCTTTCATCAGCAAAACTTATGCAAAGGACAGAAGTACGCAGCCGACAGCAGCATGGAGAGCTTCCACAAGCAGTACACTATGCTTCATCAGCGGAATTCTGCCACCAGTGAAACTGAAGAGTGTCCCGGGACGGGCCACTAGTGAGTCTTAGGGGCCTGTTGGGACGCGCACCCTAATGACCCTTAAGATGGATAACTCTTCGAGTGGGGACCCAAAATAGTCTTAGGGGTGTCGGGGTTAAGTTACGACTCCTTTGTTGTAATAAACCCTTGGTTGAAATCCAGGGTTTAGGGTTTTGGCTGCCCATGGTTTAAGACCATGGTTTTGTAAAAATGCACAGTATAAATAAGCGCTTGTGTAAAGAAGATAGGTTAGGTTTTTTAAGATGAAAGAAAGATTAAGGTGAAGCTAAGGTTGATTTGGTAAGGAAAGGTTAAGTCCTAGCTGTGTGCATGGACGACCTCTACAGCTGTGTGCACAGAGGATTTTGTAAAGAAGATTGAGGAAAGACCTGCAGCTGTGTGTGCAGGGGCCTGCTACTGTGTGCGCGGATTTTAAGGATTAAAGGGATCTGCAGCTGAGTGCGCAGATCAAACTGTGGCTTTGTAGCAAGTTGAATAGAACACAGTTTTGTGGATGTAGCCCCTACACTGGGGGTGAACCACGTTATATCTGGTGTTGTGGTTTCTTGTGCTGTTTCTGTTTCTGTTTCTTTTATGCATTAATAACTGTATACATCTGATAAGTTAGATCACTGCTAACATTTAGCTTCGCTGTGAATTCCCTGTAGTGGGTTGAGCAAGTCACGACTATTTATTTATCTACGAAGTAGTATGTGAATGAATGGTAAAATATTTATAATTATTGTTTAATAAGGTTATTAAAAGGCTAAGGTACAGTAATACCCCTCTCTGCCTGCAGAAACCTGATTCTGCGGCACCCCCATTGCTGTTTCGGGTGAGACTGTAACCTGCGCGCAGGTTGTTGCCGAAAGGGCCAACACAGTGGGTCTTTTGTTGGTGCGACACATAAGGATTAAACCCGGGTCTGCCCTACTTCCCAACAACCAGCTATAAAGTCGAGGTATGTTAGTGAAGAAAAGCTAACTATGATCCAAAGTCAGAAGACTAAAAAAATAAAGGATAATGAGGGTGTTGAAGGTGATTGTTTACCTTTGTGTTATTCTTCATTTGAACTGATAAGACAAAGAATTAAAGCCTCTAAACATAAATAGAAATTTGAGGATATGGAAAATCTCGTGCATTTTTTAGAAGTAGAAGATGATGAGGATGAACAATCATGCAGTCAATCTAAGCTAATGGATAAGTCAGTGGTTTGCAATGAGGCATTGGATCACAAAGAAAGAAGTGAGGGTTCCCAAATGAATGCTTCTTTTAATCTTTCACATCCAAAAATTTCATCCCATAAAGAAGGATTGTGTTTGCTTGATTTTGTTGGAGAAAAGAATGATATTTCTGTTGAAGCATATAAGGAAGGTGAAGTTTTAAATTCAGAAATTTTGAATGAAATTGTGGATATTTCATTTGAAATTAGTCATGATAGTTCCTTTCAAAGTTCTTTTGAAGATCAGTTTGGCAATATGCTAGAGGAGTTACATTTTGGACAGCTTTCCTATGGTAAGAAAAGGACAGAGTGTGTTGAGATTTGTCATGTTTTCTATGATCCAGTGGCATAATACATGGAGAGGCTGGGTAATGGTAATGAGTGGTTATATCTCTACTGTAATGATCAACTTATTTGTTATAACCTTCTTCCATTAAGTAAGTCATATCTATTTTTTATCAAACATGAAGAGAGAGATGGTTTATGGGATTGTTTGCTTGATTGGCATCATTAGAAGGCAGAGTTTACTTGATTGCGAATATGGGCTTAGTTAAGTAGGATAGGTAGGAATGAATAACCTTGACATAGTGAGAATTTATTTTACCATTTTTTAGTTTATTTTCAGTTTCAAGTGTTGTCTAGTGATAGGTTAAAGTCTGTAGTTACAGTCATTTTCAGTTTTTAGAGTATGAATAGGTGACAGTTTACAGATTGACAGAAATTTTCTTGCGGAATATGTTGGGGTGTGCACCTTAACGGTCCTTAATTTTGGTAACTCTGCAGTTTTTGTGGAAGCTTGTAAGCGGAATTGCGACTCAAAATAGTCTTAGGGGTGTTGGGGTTGAGTAAAATCCTTCTTTTGTAATAAACCCATTGTTTAAGTCCAGGGTTTAGGGTTCGGGGTGCCCATGGTTTAAGCCCATGGTTTTGTAATAAGTGCACTATAAATAAGCACTCTTGTAAAGAAGTCAGTTTAGGATTTTGATGTAAGATGAAGTAATGCGAAGCTAAGGCTTGTTTTGTAAGGAAGGTTAAGTCCCAGCTGTGTGCGTGGATGACCTCTGCAGCTGTGGGCGCAAAGGGTTTTTGGGTGATTAAGAATATCTGCAGCTGTGTGCACAAAGAGCTGCAGCTTAGTGTGCAGCTGTGAGGAATTGAAGGGATCTATAGTTGAGTACGCATATCAGAACTGTGGTTTTTTTGTAAAGAATTGATTAAAACACAGTTCTGTGGATGTAGCCCCTAAACTGGGGGTGAACCATGTTATATCATGTGTTGTGGTTCTGTTGTGTTGTTGTTATGTTCTTTTATGCATTAATAATTATATAACTGATAAGTAAGATCACTGCTAAATACTAACTTTGCTGTGAATTCCCAGTAAAGGGTTAAGCAAGGCACTGTTTGTTTATCTAACCGTGAAGCTAAATAAGTGAATATCAAAGCTCTGCATTTTATAATTAATCATTTGTTAGAAGCTAAAGGTACAGTAATATCCCTCTTATGCTTGCAGAAACCTGATTCTGCGGCACCCCATAGCTGTTTCGGGTGAGACTGCAACCTGTTCGTAGGTTGTTGCCGAAAGGGCCAACACTGTGGTTCTTTTGTTGATGCGAAGACAAAAGTATAGAACCTGGGTCTGCTCTAAGCCCAACAAATTTGTTCTGTTGCCGGTTGAACTCAATCTCTGCTGAAGAGGGATTTACATCGTACCTCGAGGGCTATGTTTTGGAGACCCTCAGTGAAAGAAATCAGTGATTGGATTGAAGAGACTTATCTGAACTTTTCCATACAAGAGAACAAAGATCCGTGTCGTAGTTCAAACGAATTTTTACAAAGGTATATTTTTTCTGATGTTTATGAAATTTTCTTTGGTAGTATCCACATAGAGTTGCACCAGTGGTTATCCAGGTTAATAGAGAGAAGGACGAACTTCCAAGAAGGTCAGTTTCCTGATTGGACCCCCGCAAGAATTAATATATTGAAAAGGGTAAACAACAAGATATCCCGAGCTGTTGATTTCTGGACAACGTGAACCCTTGAAGCATTTGTGACGGAGTTCACCATTGACACAAGTACGTCCTTCAACGAAGCCGAACGGTAGTTATTTAAAGGACCAAGGAGTAAGTACTTGAATTCATTTAGTTTGCGAATTAAAATGCTATTGGCTGAAAAAGGTATATTGCTCAATGAATCAGACTGTTAGAATTAGTATTACTAACCTATGTTTGCAAGTGAAAGTACCTTCGACGAGCAAAGTGGTTTGCTGCGAAGTGGAAAAAGGTACAAGAGAAATTTTGAGTCCTATAC
>LPNX010277945.1:96917-194541 GCA_001517045.1 Pseudotsuga menziesii
TCACAGCTGGTTACTTCTTTTAGAGACCGTGCTTTGACCTGGTTCATGAAGTATTCCAGTACTCAGAACCATGTCTTGGCTAATATAAAAGTAGCAATGATGAAGGAATTTAAGAAGCCTAAATCAAAGTCGCAGTGTATCACTGAACTTAAGGAAATTCAGCAGAGGCGAGGAGAATCGGTGTGGGACTGTGATCAGAGGTTCAAAGTTCTGCTAGATCAAGTTAGTTTCACTATTGGACCAATGCAGCATAAGGAATGGTTCATCACAGCTTTATTACCGCACATCAGGACTCCACTCATGGAATAGAAGGTTGCGGATCAGCAGGAGGCTTTGGAAATCGCTATGAAGCTTGAAACAGCCCTTGTCGAAGATAATTCTGGTATTGCTCAAATACAAGTGCAGTTGGCAGCGATGGCTCTAGAGCTTCATGATATGAAAAAAGGGAAAGCCAGTCGCAAAGAGGTTTGGTGTACACGATGTCGGACAGAGGGTCACAACAAGGAATAGTGCCCTGCAGTAAGAAATTTATTGAATTCTGGTGCACCAAACCCGTTCAACCCTAGTGTTCTATATTGTGATATCTGTAGGACAACTAGCCAGCATCGACCTGAAGACTTCTATCTCCTACAGAGGTATGTGCAAGTCCCTAAGAACCCTTATTGCAAGTTCTGTAAGTCAGCAGGACACAACGAAGATGAGTGTCGCAGCTTTGACCTTATGAGAGAATGAACTTATGATGCTTATCAGGTACAAAACGATGGCCACAGAAATGATGGATATGGTTACCGTGGTAGTACATTAGGTCGCGGAACTTTTGGTGGTCGTGGTTGTGGTGGTATGGCTGGCAGAGGACGAGACTAGGTCCTGTTCTATAACTGTAACCAGGCCGGACATCTAGCAAGAGACTGTCGAAACCCAACTACGACATGTCAATATTGCAGAGCTGTCAACCATGTCATTGAGCAATGCCCGTAGCTGATAGCCAATATTCAAGAAATAAATAGTGCCCCTACTTAGAATATTCAGCTGATTGCTATGGAACAACGATCTATCCTAGCCATCAATGTTGTTACCAGAAGTGGAGCTATGATGGAAGTGCAGAACAAGGAGAAACAGCCTGTCAAGGCTTGGGTTCGTAAGGCCCCAGAAAAAATCCCAGCATTTGATGTCGAAAGAGAAAAAGAGACATTTATGGAAGCCAAGAGAGACTTTGCTGACCCCAACACATCAGTAGCACCTATGCAACAACCTCAGCAGCAGTCGCAGCCGCAAGAATCTTTGACGGATAAAGTAAGTACACTGTCCTCCTTTTTACAGAGTTGTATGAAGCTCTTAAGAAATCAGAATGCTTTAAATGAGTTGCAGAAAGTTATTGCTTCTTGCGAACCTCAGTGAAGTCCTGGTAAGGAAAAAACTGTTCATAGAGTCAGAAGGACTGGCAGGGAGATGATATTGAATGCTCAAATAGGAGAATATGACATGACTGATGTCATCTTAGACCTAGGATCAGAAGTAAATGTCTTAACTAAGCAGACATGGGAACAAATGGGAAAACCTACTCTGGAATGGTCCCCTATACAGTTGAGATTAGCCAATGAATAGAAGATTGTGCCCCTAGGAAGACTCCCTAGCATATCGGTAGATATTGATGGATTCAGTACCTTAGCAGACTTTGAGGTAATTGAAATAATTGATGATAGCAACCCCTATCCAGCACTGCTAGGCATTGAATGGGAAATACATAATGCTACAGTAATCAACCTAAAGAAGAGGCAGATAACTTTCGAAGGGAAAGGACTGAGAGTCATAGTACCATTAGATCCTTCTCAAGGAGAGAGGTATACCGAGCCAATAAGAGATGAAGACCAGGATGTTTTGGACCATATCTACCATATCACAATGAAGGAAGAAGATTATGTTGATCCTACTGCCGAAGGTATCATGGATTGGCAGTGTGACAGCTCCTGCATGACGGATTCAGATGATGGCCTAGAGAATTGGCAGAATATACTATATGAGCTACATGGCCATTGATGTGCAATAATTACCAAGTCTCTTAGATGTCTTAGTTCATAGGCAAGAACCTTACCTATTTTTGATGGTTCGACAGACCCAGAAGAGTTTATTGTGCAATTCTCAGAGTAGGTACCAGACTCTTAGAAAATGGAGACTTTAGATTCAGCATTCAGAGCCACAGTAGCCAGATGGTGGAATGGTCACAAAAAGTAAATTCATAGTTGGGAAGCATGCCAGAAGTCCCTTTACCTAAGATTCAGGGACCAACCTCAAGAGGTGCGAAGCAGGTTTAATGGTAAGATGAGTCCTCAGGGACATTTGGAGCAATTCTACGAAGCATGGAAGCATGTACCTTGTGAAGAATGGGTGCATAGGTTTGTGCACACCCTGGAACCTATAGCAAAGAACTGGTATGTGGAGGTTGAGATTTGCCACGGTATTGTAAGTTGGGATAGTATTGTTGATAGTTTTGTGCTGACATTTTCTATTAATGAGGTTTCTCCTACTTTGGACGCAGCTGTTAGGTTGATCCATACTAAAGTATTAGATGATCAAGAAATAGCAGAATACCAACCTGATTGGAAGGAACAAGAATCCAATGCAGTAGAATGTTATAACCTCGCAATTGATGAGGATGACGATCCACACAACATTAACATTCCTGAGTCAGAAGGACACTACGAAGTACATGGACCAGCAGTTGAAGCACCTGAAGTGACTCAGCCCCTGAAGACACGGACTGTAAACATTCGGTCAGAAGAAAACCCTAAGTATGCTACCATTGGAGATTATTGGGATGACGAAATGGTGAGCAAGGTGACCCAACTTCTCCATGAATATCAGGACCTATCTCTGACAGGGTTCTCAAAAATGAAAGGACTCATTGAGGTGGTGGAAGACATTCTATCGTGGGTTGAAGTTCGAAGCCATGTCGAAGATGGTATCAGGAAATGTCGAATGGCCTTATTTTGGTGTAGCCAGAGTCACTGCTTGTGTTGAAGAAGGAAAAAAAATTTGAGGCTTAAAATACGATCGTTGGAAGAAATCAAAATTGGTGGCGTCGGTACGCTACCTGTATTAACTGCCTATATTAATGAGATCTTGGAAAATCTACCGCCGTTTGGACAAGATATCTATCAGATTTGGTATCATCAATGCACAGTTATGAAAGATGTCATGGATTGATTCTATAAGAAGACACCCACACCCACAATGTTCACATTATACAATTTTTTGAGTTTTACAATTGCATCCATGTCATCTGATAGCGAGCTTCAAAATTTAGTGAGAGAATTTGAACAGGAGGGTCTGCCGCACCTTTTCAACCACCCACCTATGTCTACACCCTGCGAAGAGACTCCCCTAGCACTGACCCAGCTAATACAGACATGCTCTACCAGAAAAAAAATTAAGCTTGAAGTTCATTCTAAGCAGAACGAAGACAGACACAAGAAATCAGGGAAAACACCCGAGGATCTCGAGATGAATCTGTCCAAATCAGCAGAGGTGTCACTTGAAGAGGATGAGAACATTGCACCACAGTGTCCACCGTATCTTCCACCATTTTGACCAGGATTTCATCTCCCTCGGTGGACAAAGAATCACATTACACACCCCTTCACTGCCACCGGGTGTGCAGCTGGTCGAGACAATGACAGGGAAAATAGACCGGCTCAAGTACACTGACCACGATACAAACGATCATGGGAAATTTCCACAGTTCACACCTGGGACATACTTACACTCTGTCCTCTATCATGAGACTGGAGCGACATTATTAGAAGTGAAATAGTGGGCTGCTAGCTTGGACAAAGCTGGCTTGTTGAAGATGCTCGATGTGCCCCACTTTAGTCGTAGCACACAGGTAACCATGGTGGTCAAACAATTATTGGCATTGGTGCATGATGGGTACCTATGGATCAAAAACCAGAAAATCGCTATCAATGGAGAACTCATTCACCATATTACGGGCCTACCAAAGGAAGGGCTTGACCCTAGCATTGATTTTTTGGGAAAACATGAAGATGTGAATCTAGCACATAGCATGAAGGAACGCTTCGGGCTGACAAAAGGGAAGCGAGAGTATCAAACCTTGGCCATTCATCATCACAACATTCAATTTGCTGCAGGGCTCTTAGCCTGTAAGCTAACGCGGAAGTACAGACCAAACAAAGTACTTGCCCCGATTGTCAGTATTGCTGCGAACTGTGCAGAAGGCTACAGTTACAACTGGGCAGCATACATCGCTAAAGAATTTATTGAAGATGCCCATGACGTGCAGGAAAAAGGTAGACCCTTTCACTATTCATGGCTGATCGTGCTTATTTCCCTGATTAGGTGGAAAGAGCCCACCGAGGCGCAGTTTATTGATGTACCTCCAAGCATGCCAGGTGCAGCGAGGTATGCATCGCTCTGGGTGTCGCAGGACAAAGCATCCCAGTAGATGACGAACACTGTGTTCACCTTTTACGCCATGAGTATCTCATATGAGATTGTAAAGACCCCGCGGCTCAGTAATGAGCTATTCTCTCAATATGATGGAGTGGCCACCTTCAGGGCCAACATGCATAATGTATTCATCCAGGCCCGCGCAGATAAGAAGAAGGCATGCTGGAAGTTGCCATATGTGGTGACCAAAGAAGACATCCTCGTGGTAGTTCAGCAGTGGCCGGATGAATGGTTGAAGGATACAGGAACAAAGCCCAGCATTCCAATTCCTCCAATCACCAATGTGGGTGCTGGCCCTAGTCAAACATAGCAGCAAGACCCCCCAGAGGATAGCGAAGAGCAAAGTGAGTTGCAGCAGAGTGAAAGCGACTAGGGTGGAGATGGCGGAGATGAAGGAGAAGAAGAGGAGTCGGTCAAAACTATCTCAGACCCTAATCATCCAGATAAGCACAAGTCACCAAAGGTTGAAGAAGTGACCAAAAATCAGTCCCGAAAGAAAACAAAAGTGTCAAAGGACAAGAATATCGACGAAGACCCCACCTTGACAAGTGAGGAGCTGAATCAGGCTCTGTCGAAATCCACAGAAGTTCTCACAAAGAAATGGTCAAAGTTTTCACTCATGCACCTTGATGCCATCATCAACGTAGAAAAGTGGATCTCAGATCTAAACGAGTTAGCAAAAAAATCAGCAACTGGTGCTATGACAAGTAGTTCCCTAGTACCTATGTAGCCAGACACAAGACAATGGCTAGTTAGAGAACACCAGGGACAAGTGTCAAGTGTCATCCTCATCATAACCGATGCAGCATCTTGCGTGAATATGAGCATGATAGTTGGAATAGATTACACTAAGATGTCCATGATGGAATTACATCTATGTCAGTCAGCTATCATGAAGGAAATCCAAGCACGAGACCACTACTCACAAATACAGTTGGAAAATACCAGGAAGCAGAATGATATCCTCATAGCACAGTTGGAGGAAGCAGAGTAGAGAAAGTGTGACATAGAATGTAAGCAGGTCACATTGGCATGAGTATTGGAGGAGGCGTGTCGAAGTCTTCCTGACTTCGACATCCAGAATGAGGAAGAACCGGAGCAAAGAATCACCAAATTAAAAGACTACGCACAGCAGTCTCGCAGTGAAATAGAGAAGTTTAAAGCAGATCATGAGGCTCGGATTATGGAGCTTCAACTTCGCATTATCCTGGAAATCCCACCAGAGGTTAGAGAGTAGCGCTACGCAGAAATTCAGGCCTCAATAGAAAAAATATCAGATATCATGGGCAACACAGCAAAACTGCTAGAGGAAAGCGTCAACACCTGGAAAACACTGCAGGAAAACCCTGAAGTACAAAAGCTACAGGAAACCATCAAGAAGCGACAAGCAGAGTTGGACACAACAAAAGTGGAAATTAAGACCCTCCATCCTATGCAAAAAATGCTCAAGGTAAAACAAAGCAAGGAACTCTAGCAGGAGATTGAGTCATACAGAACAAAAGCAACACTGCTGGTAGATTCTATGCAGCCCCTTGTCAATGAGGCCTTGGAATTGAGTACTGCTGTGGATAGCTAGCTCAAAGTTCTGAAGGAATACGACGCATTTGCACAGGAAAAGGCTAGCAAAGCATCAGCGACAGCATTACAGGAGCTGGTGGAGAAGGAACATGTAGCTGACAATATCATGCATGCCCTCAACAAGCAATTCACTATCTTCGCCAGTAAAGTTCTCCCACCAGACGAGTAGCTGAGTGTCCTGGGATGGGACACTAGTGAGTCTTAGGGGCCTGTTGGGGCACGCACCTTAACAGTCCTTAATTTTGGTAACTCCACATTTTTTGTGGAAGCTTGTAAGCGGAGTTGCGACTCAAAATAGTCTTAGGGGTGTCGGGGTTGAGTAAAATCCTTTGTTTTGTAATAAACTGATGGTTTAAGTCCAGGGTTTAGGGTTCGGGGTGCCCATGGTTTAAGCCCATGGTTTTGTAATAAGTGCACTATAAATAAGCACTCTTGTAAAGAAGTCAGTTTAGGTTTTTGATGTAAGATGAAGTAATGCGAAGCTAAGGCTTGTTTTGTAAGAAAGGTTAAGTCCCAGCTGTGTGCGTGGACGACCTCTGCAGCTGTGTACGCAGGGGGTTTTTGGGTGATTAAGAAGATCTGCAACTATGTGTGCAGAGAGCTGCAGCTTAGTGCACAGCTTTGAGGAATTGAAGGGATCTGCAGCTGAGTGCACAGATCAGAACTATGGTTTTTTGTAAAGAGTTGAATAAAACAAAGTTCTGTGGATGTAGCCCCTAAACTGGGGGTGAACCACATTATATCGTGTGTTGTGGTTCTGTTGTGTTGTTGTTATGTTCTTCTATGCATTAATAATTATATAACTGATAAGTAAGATCAATGCTAAATACTAACTTCGCTGTGAATTCCCAGTAAAGGGTTAAGCAAGGCACTGTTTGTTTATCTAACCGTGAAGCTAAATAAGTGAATATAAAAGATCTGCATTTTATAATTATCATTTGTTAGAAGCTAAAGGTACAGTAATATCCCTCTTCTACTTGCAGAAACCTGATTCTGCAGCACCCCATAGTTGTTTCGGGTGAGACTGCAACCTATTCGTAGGTTGTTGCTGAAAGGGCCAACACTGTGGGTCTTTTGTTGGTGCGAAGACAAAAGTATAGAACCCGGGTCTGCCCTAAGCCCAACAGAATAGTCCAGTTTATGGTCCAACTCAAAGTTGGTTTAAAGTTTTAGAGAAAGGATGAGATCAGCCCAATGGAACTGGCACCTGATCTACGGGGTTCTTTGCTACCTCACTAGGAGGATAGCATCCCTAATGGAGCCAGTTGTTAGCACCATATTTGAATTTTTGAATTATGGACTTGAAATGTTTGAAATTAATCTTATTTAAGGAATTTTGCGAGAGCACTTTTCAGGTTATCCGGTTATCAATTTTTGTCATCAGGAGCCATCTGATAGAGAGTGGATTCCAATCTATGGGGATACATCATTCTATAGATTAAAACGTACAGCAGGAAAATAGGGTAAATAGTGTTGAGCTTCGACGGTTCATATTCGGGATGATGAATATCAACGATGGAAATACATTATGCCAATCAGAGATGTGAGGTAATATTTGGTCTTTATATTTGCGAAGCTGGTTAAAGGGGAGAAGTGTTGGAGGGTAATGTTGGAAACATTTACCACCATACACACTCTTTTTGGTCAAATTGGCCTAGTTAAACCACTATCCTAAGTATAATTGACATTAATTGAGATCAATGGAGCATTAATTGACATAATTCGGTCACACCCATGCCCACCTACAGTTAAGGAGGCTAACTTAGCCTTCTCCTACAATCAAGGAGGCTAACTGGAGCACTCTGTGGGTGATCTGAGTGATATTACTGCACCTAATTGCTAACTAGTGGTTATAATCAGTTCAACTAGTCAGTTAAGGTACCTCCTCTCATTAAATATATTATTTAATGATCTGGAATCAATAGGGGCACCTTCACCAACTTCTAATGATCAGTTCAGCTTCATTTAACCTCATCGGGGTTCATTGAATTCATTGAAGCACTAGCACTTGATGGTTGGCTTGCTATGACATGTGTTTGATCTCTTTCAGTTGAGATTCAGTCATTTATTGCACTCTGACTTCAATTAGGGTTTGGTGAGTCAATTAGGGTTTTGGTCAAGTGGTTAACTGAGTGTGAACCAATGGCTTATAGTCAGTTAAGCTAGACTCATTCATTGAATTCGAATGTCCTGTTGAGGTATTCGAATTCATCATTGATTCATGCTATTGCTTGACATTGTTATTGTAACTATTCATTGTTTATTGAATATACATAAAGGAAACCATTCTGGTTCCGATTAACACTATTTCTGAGTTATTTGTTGATTATTTCTTGATGAGATTGATGATTTGTTCCTAGATCAATGTGCAAGATTAATATGGTATTAGAGCTTACGGTGGGGTGAAGATCTATCTCTCAAAAACAAGATTTTTGATAGATTTCTCCATGAAAAGTGAGTAATAGCTCAAAAATCCAGCACTGCACCAGAAGCCAAGGCTTACCACTCAATACCCCAAGTAAAGAACTTGCTGATCAAGCTTTCTTGATTGACTATGCTGGGTGTGATGAAATCCTAGAATGTGTAGGATGTCCGACCTTATTTTTCCCTTTCTATTTTGATTTTTAGGTTTCTACAGGTGAATCATTCGCTCCAGCACATCCAGATGGCCTTCTTAATAGATCTCTTGACTCCATACAATTTCCACTCATGGAAAAGTGATATGGAGATTCAGCTGCACTCCAAAGGACTTTTTAGAGTCACCATGGACACTGAAGTTGAGCCTGGATCCACCATAGAAAAATCAAGATTCTTGAACAAGAAGGATGAAGCCTTCAGTTTCTTGTGCCTCTCTATTTCTTGAGACCTTCTCTTCCATCTTAAGGATTTGAAGACACCGAAATAAATATGGGACAAATTGGAATCTCTATGCGGAAAGCATGATGACTTGAGGGTTTACCAGCTCGAAAATGGACTCATGTCTCTCCAACCTTCCAATTTAAAGACTCTGAATGATTTCTTTACAAATTTCAAGCATATTGTTTTACTCTTGAAGCAATGCAACATGGAGAAGGAGGATGATCAGCTCATCCTTGCCATACTCTCCAAACTTGGGTCTGATTATTCAGTTTTTGTTTCTAAATTCCATGCGGGGAAGCTCACAAACCTTGGATGGAAGATGCCTACACTCAATTCCTTCATTGAGTCCCTAACAAATGAACATGACAAGCTTGTCCAGATGGGGATCATACGATCTTGTCGTGATCAAGCCCTCCATGTCTTGGGGCCCAAAGATCTGAAGGGTAAAGGAAAGTAGTAGAAAAATCAGAAAACTAAATTTGATGCTCCCAATCCTAGAGTTGAAAACCAGCAGCATGATGAATCTTCCGGCTCAAGGAAGAAAAAAGGAAAAGGCCACAATGGGAAAGAAAAATTCCAGTGTTCTTACTGTGGGAATGGTTTTCATCTTGAACATGCCTTCATGAAGAAAAATCTTGATGAAGCAACCTCTCTCCTTGGGAGGAATCACATCAATCTTCCGGAGATCTTTCAGAGGAGAGATCACCAAGATTGGGAACCACAGCATGAGAAAGGTCATGCCCTCATGGCAAGCACTTCGAAGTCCAAAGCACTGCTGATTGACTCTAGAGCTTCAAATCACATGATGGCTAAAAAAGACTCCTTTTAATCCTTGGAGACTAGCAAATCCATCCCCATCCACATGGGAGATGACTCCACCATCATTTCCGAAGGACAAGGTACTGTAGATGTTGAAAATGGTTTTTTCTCTAATGTTTTGTATGTACCGTCTCTAGCAGCAAATATCCTTAGTGTTTATCAGATGACACATACAGGAATGCCTAAGAGAGTCTCTTTCATCCCAAATGATGTTGAGATAATAGAAATTGCATTCGGGAAACTCATTGCAAAAGGCCTTGTAAATCATCGTGCAAAATCCTATGAGTTCTCTCACTTTGTTGCGGATGCAAAGCCCACTACTCTGCTAACTCATGGAAATGAGGTTAGTAGGCTATGGAATTAAATATTTGTCCATCTTAATTTCAAATATTTGCAGCAATTACAGAAAAAATTCATGGTTGAAGGCCTCCCGGTCATTAAGGCAACCACAGGAATTTGCAAGGGTTGTGTGATTGGAAAACACCCTGAGCACAAGTTTGATCGGGGGAAGGCAAACTGAGCTACAAGCATATTGGGTCTGATACATTCTGATATCAGTGGTCTGATGCCTATCACATCCATGAATGGATCAAGGTACCTCCTTACTTTTATTGATTATTTTTCAAGGTATACATGGGTTTTCTTTCTCAAAAAGAAATCAGAAGTATGTGAAAATTTTTCTGAATTGAAGGCCTTGATCGAAAATGCCTCTAGGATTAACATCAAGATCTTGAGATATGATAATGGAGGGGATTATGTCAGTAATGAGTTACTATACATATGTTCCCGAATTGGTATTCAGGTCCAACATTCAATTCCCTACACTCCCCAACAGAATGGAGTAGTGGAAAGGAAGAACCGGTCTCTCAAGGAGATGACCACTTGTATGTTGGAGTCAAAGAATCTTGCTGCAAATTTGTGGGATGAAGCCATGCATGCTGCAGAATACATTCATAACAGGGTGCCACACTCATCCATGAAATTAAATACCCATTTCGAAGCATACTTTGGACACAAGCCGGATGTGTCGAACCTACGAGTGTTTGGGTCTATCGCATGGGCCCTAATTTCACTTGATAAAAGAAGGGATTTGCAACTGCAAAGCATAGAATGTATGTTTATTGGGTATCCTAATGAATCTAAAGGATTCAAGCTTCTGGATATCAATATAAAATAGATCATTATTGATAGAAGTGTCAAGTTCGATGAGCCTCTTCAGGAGATGGAACTAGTGAAGGAGAAAACTACTGAATTTCCTTCCTATTCTACTGAATATTTGGATGATGAAATTGGGGGTGATGACCCTGATTTGGATCCTATTAATTCTGATATTAGTGTGCATAAATAATAATATTCTGAATCAGAACCTGAAGTGCAAAATCATCTTCCTACATGGGCCCAACAGACACTCTCCTCCGCAGGAGACAACATTGGAAATCCAGATGATCCAAGGAGAACCCGGTCTGATTTCCAAAGAGCAGGTATTGAACTCTCTTGTTCTGATAATTTTATATCTGAAACTTGATATTTTATGATTAGTTCAGATAAAAAATCTTACTACCATGCTCGGAATGATCCAAGATGGCAAGTTTCCATGGATGAAGAGATGAGTTCTCTTCAGAAGAACATTACTTGGGAGCTAGTTTCTCTTCCTCTGAGAAGGAAATTGGTTCAATGCAAGTGGGTGTTTCAAAAAAAGGTTTTTGCTGATGGAATCACCTGAAAATATAAGGCAAGTCTGGTAGAAAAAGGTTTCTCTCAGGTCCAAGGAGTGGACTACCATGAGACCTTTGCACTCCATCCGCCTTGTTTTGGCAATTTCACCATCCAAGCACTGGGAGGTGCATCACATGGATATTAAGTCAGCCTTTCTACATGGAGATCTTCATGAGGAGATATAAATGAAGCAGCCTAAGGGATACATCACTGATCCATCTTTGGTTTGCAAGCTAAAGAAGTCACTATATGGGTTAAAACAGGCCCCAAGAGAGTGGTATTCCAAGATGGATGCCTTTCTTCTCTCGCAAAACTTTCAGAGATGTAGATCAGATCCAAATGTGTATTTACAGCAGAATTATGGTCATATAATTATAATTTTTTGATATTTTGATGACTTACTGATCACAGGTAGCACAGTTTCCTCCATTTAATCTATCAAAACTGCTATCCATTATGCCTTTGAAATGAGTGATTTGGGGCTTCTAAAACAATTTTGGGGGCTTGAAATTAAGAAAAATTATGATGGGATTATGGTCACTTAGTCCAAATACACTTCAGACCTGTTAGTCAAGTTTAACATGGATGAATTTAGGCCTACACCATTCCCTTTCCTTTCAGGGATCAACCTTGAAGAAGGAAAACACACACCTCCCATGGACTGCACTATCTATAGACAACTGATTGGTAGCTTGTTGTACTTGACACATTCTAGGCCTGATATTTGTTATGTCATGAATGATGTATCAATATACATGCATCAGCCTCATTATCTTCATTGGAAGGCAGCCAAGAGGATCCTCTAGTATATTCAGGGAACCAGGACCTACGACATTCACTATGCTGCAGACTCCGAGCTAGAGCTGGTTGGATACACATATTTTGATTGGGCGGGTGATTCTATTGATCAAAAGTCAACTTCTAGATATGTATTCATGTTTGTTGGTGGCCCCATTTTCTGGTCAAGCAAAATGCAGGCTGCCATAGCACTATATTTAGCAGAGGCTGAGTATCGAGGAGCGGTGAATGCTTGCATCCAAGCAGTTTGGTTGCAAGGAATTCTTTTAGAGTTTGATCTTGGTAGTAATTTGTCCACTATCCTATTTTGTGACAAATAGAGTGCTATTAAGATATCCATGGATCTAGTTACCAGGCAGAGGACCAAGCATGTAGAGATTCACATGCACTACCTCAGGGAGATAGTGCATGACAAGACCATCATTCTGCACTATTGCCAAACTGATGAGCAAATTGCAGACATCTTCACCAAGAGATTTTTAGAAAAGAAGTTCACTTACCTCCATTCACTATTGGGGGTGAGCTCATCGGGGTGATTCAAACTACTTTCAGTGTTCAGCTTGAGGGGGGGTTTTCCCACTGGGTTTTCCCTCTTTTTCTCACTTAGTTTGTTTTGAGCATTGTCTCCGTTTCAGCATTGTACAAGGTGACCTATGGCCTTAGTTTTCATGGCCCGAGCATTTTTATTCTTTTTTGTTTTCTAAATCCTCCTGAGTATAGCTTAAGGGGGGGTGTTGGAGACATTTACCACCATACACACTCTTTTTGGTCAAATTGGCCTAGTTAAACCACTATCCTAAGTATAATTGACATTAATTGACATTAGTGGAGCATTAATTGACATTATCTAGTCACACCCATGCCTACCTATAGTCAAGGAGGCTAACTTAGCCTTCTCCTATAGTCAAGGAGGCTAACTGGAGCACTCTGGGGGTGATCTAAGTGATATTAATGCACCTAATTGCTAACTAGTGCTTACAATCAGTTCAACCAGTTAGTTAAGGTGCCTCCTCTCATTAAATATATTATTTAATGATTATTTATTATTATTTAATGATCTGGAGTCAACAGGGGTGCCTCCACCAACTTCTGATGATCAGTTCAGCTTTAGTTAACCTCATCGGGGTTCATTGAAGTCATTGAAGCAGTAGCACTTGATGGTTGGCTTGCTATGACATGTGTTTGATCTCTTTCAGTTGAGATTCAATCATTTATTGCACTTCGACTTCAGTTAGGGTTTGGTGAGTCAATTAGGGTTTTGGTCAAGTGCTTAACTAAGTGTGAAACATTGGCTTATAGTCAGTTAAGCTAGACTCACTCATTAAATTCGAATGACCTCCTTAGGTATTTGAATTCCTCATTGATTCAAGCTATTTCTTGACATTGTTATTGTAACTATTCATTGTTTATTGAATATATAGAGAGGAAACCATTCTGGTTCCGATTAACACCATTTCTGAGTTATTTGTTGATTATTTCTTAATGATATTGATTATTTGTTCCTAGATCAATGTGCAAGATTAATAGTTCAAGATTGACGCAAAGCTATATCAATGGACCAAAAGGTTTTCTCTTGATAAACATGCGCAGAGGAGAAACTTTTCCAAATCGTGGAATGTGTTAAAGGCAGAAAGGATCGGACAACTAAGATAAAGGTGAAGATAGATCTGTAGTCATAGTCAATTCTGTGATCTAAACTAGCATGGGTAAATTTGAGATTTCAAATTGTGAAAAGTGGTAGGGGATACAAATATCAAAGGTTGCAACACAAGGTTGGGGTTGATCGACGGACATGGTAAATTTTGTGATATAAAGGTTCCTAATCAATTGAATGAGGGAAGATTGACGAAGTGGTGAGGTATTTGGAGTTGAATGGCCTCGATGAAGGCAATTTACTGATCAACATTTGATGTTGATTCTCCCAAATCAATCTATGTAGGCGGGTAGTGTTGGAATCTAGTGTGAAGATGCTATGTACCAAATGCTCAGATTGCAAAGGAAAGGATCCACGTGGAGTTGAAAAGGTTTGTTCCTTCTGAGATGTGAAGAAATATGAGCATGGAAAATATATAAACTCCTTTTCCGGATATGAAACCATGTAGAAAGGTGTCTTTCAACACATAATTAACACAAAGGGAATGACACGTTGCTGACTCAACAGGTCGACAAATGGTCATGCCCAGTCAGAAATGAACCACCAAAAGCATCCTGAGACATCGTTTTCACAACCTGAAAGATCAGAAATAGAAATAATGTGTTGCCATCTATATCAAGCACAAACATCATCTCCATGATGTCTGTTTAAATATATTTAAACCGTGGTGGAAGTATCATGCTCTAGTTATTAGTTTTTATTATTACTGTAAACAGTTCCAGATCCTATTTTGAGGACTAGCCTCAGGGGTCTGAGACATTATAAATTGGCTCCCCATAGAGGGGAGAAGGTTTGGGTTTTTCAAGAGTGGAGAGGCTCTGCATTGTAATGGGTTTCAGTTTTTTGAGATGAATAAAATTGCAGAAGAGGAACGTTAAACCTCTCACGGAAAAGATTCCTGTGCCATTGTTTTCTTCAATAAATAATTTCTTTACATGAATGTATTATCCTATTTCAAAATCCATTTTGTATTTTCTTTCATGCTTGAGCATTAGTGTATATGGTTCATAATTCATCTTGCATGCTCTAAGTCCATTTTTCAAGCATTTTTAAACATTTTCTTCTAAATTCTTGCGGAATTCACCCTAGTTAGGTGCTCTATTAGATGGGATGTCTTCCTCTATCCGCTAATCAACCTACTAATACCTCCAGATTGAAGGAATGATGTTTGTCTTGCTTCTGTCCACAAACCTTTAGAATTCTTACCTCTTGCAACTTATTTCAGATCTAATAGTTGACTCCATGGCCCAATGGTCTCCACCATGATTGTCCCACCAAAATTTGTAAAAAAAAACTTATTCTATTCAGAAATATAAACTTTTGATTGTATTTGATTGAATATTTTGAGTATGAAAACCCTGTAAATATCGAGAGATCCCTCTCTAGCTGTATTAGGTCATAAATACAGTCTAAAGTGGTTATAATGTTACCTAGGAATAAGCACTCACATCCTTTGGTAAATTTCCAGTGCTAACACCATGTACTGATAGATAACAAATATCTTCTTCGGGGTCCTTGGAAAAAATTTCTTTCATCCTCACTATATGAGGTTATTTTGTCTACTAAAAAATCAATGATATATCCTTGCAAGATATTGTCAAAGAAAAAATCAATAGCTCTAGAGATGGTGCTACTTACATTGGTTACCTCACGAACCAACTGATCACTCCATCCAACAACTTCTCTTCTTTGGAAATTTGTTTGTCTAGTCACCAATATTGACAACCACTCGTGCAGTATAACAGGGAACTCTACAAAGAAGACCTCATGAATATCAGAATATATGTACTCATCCACCCAGTTTTCCATGCTCAACCATGATCTTGTGCTTTCCTCATGTAGGAATGCTAGCGTCTTAGAATCCATCCAGTCCTCTATCTCTTTCTTCATCAGATGCCACAACATTTCCATCAACTCAAATGATTAAGGGTCCCAAAAGTAGAACCATTTGTTGGCCTCGTTGTCCTTTTTATCTCAAGACACAGTTCAATAACACCACAAAACCAACAATAAACTACAAGGCATCGTCCCAACAGAGCAATCTCAGTTAGCAACACTTGCAAGACAGACATAGTCTCACCTGAGATATCTAATGGGTAACTGCCAGAACCATGTTTCTGCAGTTAGAGAGGGATTATAGTCCCTTGGCACAAGACCAAGGCACTCGACGAAGGCAACTGGATGATGGAGATTATTATTGAATGACTATGCACAACTATATGTCAATGTGTGCATGACACGATCCTGTCCTTAACCTCAACAATTTGTGCAACTTGTGCAGTGCAGCTGATTTCGAGTACTGACAGAAAGTGCATGACTTATGCTTTAACATAATAAATTGACTATAGACTTATTCACATATTCCAGCAATACTTTAACAATCATTCATTCACTGATTAATAATATGGCGCAATACATTTAATAGTATCTGATCAACATATAGTAATCAAATACTTCACATTCACATAACCATTCAACATTAATAAACCATTCAAATCAGGAAGTAACATAAGAACCATCTGGGAAAAACCACCAAGGTGCTCTTCATATGGCATGAGAATTGGGTATAGCTCCTTGCAGTCTGCAGCCTGTAGATTGATATTATGATATGTATTTCTAACTTAATCTTCTTTCTCTCATGCTCTCTGGTTTATTCTTCTATCAACTCCTACTAATCCGCACATAGCCTGGATCGACTCTTCTACTGACCATCTCTACACTTCACTGCAGATTCCTTCTACTTCTAGCGGCTTGCACACACAACTAGAAGATCCATGGCTCAATATCCTTCTATCTCTACTAGACTCTTCTCTAAGTCCTCTCTTCTACCTACCTCGACTTTTTTAACAGGCTAAACAAAACAACAAAACGATGGACCCTAACGAATGTCCTCTAACAACAATGAGAAATGTCTAACCCTTATGCAGAGCAAGTTCTTTCTATTTATATATTCTATTGGACTACCTAGGGTCGACTACATACTAATAATTAGTTACAGTTCATGATCAACTATCAAAATTGGTTACAAGCTGTCATGAATTGACACAAGGCACTATCAGCCTGACTTACAAAATATTCCTTCATACGTGCGTTGTCTGTAGGATTACATCGTCTTTAGTAGCCATGATCTTTTGGACCTGTCACTTTCTAGTCGTTACCCTCCTGCACACCTACAAGCATGCCTTTCCTCTATTCCACGCATGTCCTATTGTTCTTCGTTGGTCTCTTTTCTTCCTTTGCAACCTTCTTTCCTTCTCATCGCGCATGAAACTTTCCTTGTTTGTGTGCTAGCTTCTTCCTTGCGCTCCTCTCCTGGCCCAACAATATAAAACCCGTGTATAAGAAGAAAAAGGGAGAAAATAGGGAAAATAGACAAGCTAAGATCAAATTTACTTCTTCAGGACCCTATTAGGCACACATGCCCAAAGACCCAACATAGAAATAGAGAAATCAAGAGCAATTCAAGTACATTAAATACCAAAAACCCCAAAGAGAAACAACTAAGAACCTCCCTAGTGGAGTTGCCAATTCTGTTATGGAGAGAAACATCCTATGGATTTGGGGGTACCATAATAGACAACTTGACACCAAAATTCAATATTTCCCAATATGCAAGAGAAACCAAACATCTAACACTAAGGGATACCGAATCATACCTTGTTTAAGATGGTTGAAGTAGATCGTCGTTGAGCTTTCCCAATTCACGCTTACATTAACAATTTGCTCTCAACAACATCAAACAAGACAAGCATGCTCTATAATAATGTGTTAGCCATACTCTAGCATATATATTCAATAATGTATAAGCAATCAAATACATCCATGGAAACAATATTCATATTCAAAGGAACATCATTGGACAGGAAAATATATTTCTATTAATAAAATCAGAGATTACAAGAGTGACAACCTCTATCGGCACGTCTACGAACCAGAGAAACTGAGTCCTCCATGACCTCAATCCTCCATCTCTTGATAGAAATCTCACAAAGCATGTAATGTCCCCAACCCTCCAACCGGCGAAGAGTACGCTACCAAACCATCAAGCATTTGGGAAACTAGCCCCCATGAAGATGAACATGCATATAATTTTGAAATAAAATGCTTAAAACAGAAATCATGCTAAGATGCATAATTATTCAACACACAGTAGAAGAAAACATACATTCAGGCATTCACATTTTCATCATGATTCATTAACATCAATATAACTGCAGAGATGAGATAGTCAAGAATGCTTATCTTATGAAGAATTCATCCTGGAACCAGCTACGTCGCTGCAACGTTCCACCCAACCATAGGACAGTGTTCTCATCAATCTCTCAGCAACACTACCACCCCCAAGCTGGGCGTGATTCCCCAAGGAATAAGGGACTAATCAGGCTTACACATAGCCAAGGATACACAAAACAGCCAAGTCAACACAGTTGGGTTTATCAGGCCGTCAAGGAGCTAGGAAAGGCTGAATGCTAAGATGGTGAGCTCAAGGAAGAGCTAAGGACACCTACACCTGAGCTATCCTGACTTCTAATATACCCACACACACCCTGTTGGAATATATTAAACCCACTCACAACTTAGGATAAAATAATTAATCATTATTTGATTAATTATTCACCCACTAGCTTAATTAGTTGGTGTCCACTTGCACCTTAAAGTCAACACATGCCATCTTTATCCTAGAAATGATTTATTTCCAATTCTGGGTTGATCTTGACCACCTTTTGACCATCTAGAATTAGTATATAGGACTTTACAGCAGATTCTACTTTATTCTAGTTTTTCTGCTTTTCCTGCTTTTCTATGGATAAGATAAAAGCTAGTCAACTAGGAAACTGGGAGCTTTTGTTTCCAACCCATCCTCCATTAGTTTTTATCCATTTTCAAGGATTAGCATGTTTTTTCCATCTCCTTGACAAATCACTCATGCTTTTTCCAACTCGTGAGGTGTTGGCTGCTATGGGCAGACCCGGGTTTACTATCATCAACCAACAACACCCCTAGATCACTGGCCCTTTTGGCGACAGACCACAAAGCGGCTTGAAGTCTCACCTGAAGTGACTCTAATGGGTTGGCCAAGGACTCAGGTGTCTTGGACCGGGTTCTGTGGCAATCCCACTGGTGGCTCGCAGCTCCCCTAGCTGCGGCCTCTCCTCTGCGCGTCGTGCGATCTCCTGCTCATGTCGTGCAATTTCCTCGTCTCACAGCTCTCCTAACCGCAGGATATCTCTTTATACCGCCACGTGATCCTTTCCTGCAGCCCACACTTCCTCCCTCCCACGATATCTCCAACCTTGTCGCATCGCCGTGCACGATGCGACACGCAGTTCCCGACCAACGCTAAGTTCTTCACCTGCGGTATCACGCACCGCAGCTCCTTTGCCGGTGCTGTATCACCTCTCTGTGATATCCTACCTCCATGGTTTAGTGCACTTATCATTGCTCGTGTCGACGTGCAAAACTCAACATACAAGGCTATTCAATACAGCAATAGAGACTATTTTACGCAAAGCATAAATGAACCATAGACAGCATGCCAAGATGTTAACCTATATATACCCTTCTATATTGCAGTGAACTGATTAACACAGTCATTCATTAACTATAAACAAAGTCCATGAACTGACTGAGAAATGCATAAGTAAACATAACACATAAACCAATTGCATAACACTGATTTTAACGTGGTTCACCTCTAGGATGGAAGTTAAGTCCATAGAACTGTGTTTTTATTATAGCTCAGGGGAAGGAAAAATATAGTTCTACTGCACCGCATATGCAGCTTAAGATATTCTCTCTTAGATCTCTTTTCTCTTCTATATTTCTCTCCTACAATATACTCTTCCCTCTCTATCGATCCCTGCGGATCTTTACATACATATTCTATAAGCCAGCTACTGGTTACCGTAAGATTGCTACCGCTAATAGCAGAACTAGAGCTAGGATTTTACAACAGTCTAATAATCTACAAAACGCTACTAACTAATAAAATGAATAGCTATCTCTTCAACCTGCCAACCAACTAACCAACCCTTTTACAATACAAAATATATTCTTATATAGGCAGCCCGAATGTCTTTCCATTACAACACTGTGGGCCTGTCCCAACAGTAGCCCAAAACCTAACTTAGTGACAGTCAGCCATATCTGTACTTGAGGTAGCCACTTTCCGTCACACCATAGCTCTCTGCAGTCTTCCATGCTTCCCGGCACTGATCATGGGTACTATGCACCGCTTCGCTTTTCTGTCCTTCGCCTTCAATGCCTCAGCCTCGTTGCTCCTTCTCCTTTATGAGGGTCGCTGAGCCCTCCTGTCTTCCGCCGTTGCCTTCAATGCAGTGGTTGAGCTCTCTTTTCTCGGCCGCTCAGGTACCATTTCCTTCTTGACTTGTTTATGTAACTTGGTTCACTGGGCTCTCTTATCCTTCCTACCCAATGTCATGGTTTCGCTCTCTTCACTCCTGAAACCTTTTAAGAGCCTGCTAGTGTTTGAGAGGTTTTCTATAGATATCCTTTCCTCTTTTTCTAGGTTAAAAATTTTATCACAAGGAAATTCTGTATCTTCCAGCCTTCTCAAACATTTCATTCAATCTGGAGCCTCATATATGAAGGAGGGGCAACCCACGAATTCCGTTCCGAGAACAAGCCTTTGCCTGCCTCCAGGAATTCTACCGACTGCTGGGTTTGCTATCCTCTTCCACTTCTCTTCTCTTCGAGGTGCTCCAGGTACACATGCTACCTCTAATCATCATATTTTTTTTGCATTGCCTCTGCAATCTTTAGTTCTTTTCTTAGCTGATCAGATAGGTCGACGACCTTCTCCCGTTGCTTTCTTTTTCTCATTTTTACTTTCCACCTAGCGGGAGATTTCTTCTCATCATTCTTCTACTCTGCTTTCTTATCTTCAGTGATCAGCTCGACGTTCTTCTTCTCCTTAGTAGAAAATTTGGTGACAACTTCTACTTCTGGTGCTTGACTCTTCATCCTTAGCGGTTGTTTGAATTGTGTTGTACTTAATTTCACAACCCTGGGCTACATCGTCATGGCGGACCTACGGCCACCAGGGTCAAAAGGTCTCAGCATGCCTTCTAGAGGTTTGTCCTCGAACATAACCCACTCAGTACAAATAGTGGACGTGCACTGGCTGCAACTTCTGAAAATCATAGCACTTTGTAACCACTTAGCTCTGGACACAGAACTCTTAACAGCTTAACTCTATGGCTCTCAGTTTTTCTGCAAATGTAACCGTCTCAATTGAATACTTTCTTCTTTTATGCCCAATACGATAATCTCGGATGCAACGGTCATCTAGACTGGACCCGTTGGTCATCATTAATGCCTGGACAAGACCACACCCACCATCCGATCCCTAATAAATGTGGAAATCCGATCGAATTTCCCTCGAAACGTGTGTGCACAGGCGTCGGTCTCATCGGAGATTTGCCAAATATGGAAACATTAATTATACTGCTGCCAAATCTACGGTAAGATATATGGATCATTACCTCATTAAATACCTGTCAGCTGCTGACTTGACTGCCCTTTGTCGGTTGCAAAGCTGAGTACGTGGCACGGGGAAACATCATGCTGCTGCGATCTGCATCACCTGCATAAAAAAAATATTTTTTTTTTTTTTTTTAGCCGATGTAGACTTGTTCCCGGTGCGATGCCTCCTTTCAACTACACTGGACATCTGCACTACCATAAACTAGCTAAGCTAGGGCTGAGAGGCGGGGTGGCTATAACTATAGGTCTTAAGCCTACTGCCATTAATCCATGTGGGCAAAAGCTCCCCATTCAGCTGGCTGAGCTAAACGGCACCTCCCTCTATGAATTGCTGTATCTGATATGGCCCCAGCCAATGTGTTTTGAACTTCCCTGGGAACTTGATGAATTTTCTATCATAGAGGAGCACTAGGTCTCCGATCTTGAAAGTCTTATTCTTAATGTGTCTGTCATGCCAAGATTTTTCTTGTGCCTTCTGCACTTTCTGATGGAATCCGGCAATGAATTTGTCTTCTTCTAAGGAAAGCAGTTGTGCTAACCTTTCCTCGACTGTGTCTGTATCAGTCATCTCAGTAATCTGAGCGATTCTTAAACTAGGAAGAATATATTCCATAGGCATAACAGCCTCCTGTCCATACACCAAGATGAAAGGTGTGTGTCCCATAAGTTTCTTGCATGTGGTCCTGTATGCCCATAATACAGCATTAACTCTGAGGTCCCAATCATTCCTCTGGCTATTGCAGATCTTAGTAAGAGCATTTTCTAAAATCTTATTAAAGGCCTCCACTGTACCATTAGCCTGTGGGTGGTAGGGAGTGCTCTTATGGTGCTAGATCTGAAATTCTTCTGTCAATGCCTCAATAGTGCTGTTCAAGAAGTGTGTGCCTTGATCACTCATCAAAATTACTGGGCATCCAAATCTACTGATGATGTTTTCAAAAAGGAACTTTGCAGCTGTAGCAGCATCGCAATTTCTTACTGCTTTGGCCTCTACCCATCTGGTGAGGTACTCTGTTCCAGTGATAATATATCTTGCACCAGTGCGTTTTCTTGGTGGGTTGATAGGACCCACAAAATCTATAGCCCATTTGTCAAATGCACGCAACGTGACCTGCGGTCACAGTGGCATTTCATCGCGTCGCGAGGGTTTTCCTACCCTTTGGCAGATATCGTAGCATCTGCAAAAGTCCTTGGTGTCTTTATGCAATGTAGGACACCATAATCCTGCCTCTAGGATTTTCTGCGCAATCGGCTTTCCTGCGAAATGACCTCCTGCGGTTCCTGAATGTGCCTCTCTGATAATAGCGTCTTTTTCATGCGGCATCACACATCTGCACAGAACTCCATCCAGGCCTAACTTGTATAGGTGTCCTGTGATGAGGGTGAAGTCTGCTGCTTTAACAACCAACTGCTTCTTTTGCTGCTTAGTAAATTCGTCAGGTGCTACTCCCGTAGTGAGAAATTGAATAATATCGGCATAGTACTCATCTGCGATCTGGATAGAGAACAACAGCGCATCTAGTATATTGTCATCTAGGTTACTTGGCTCTTCTCCTGAGTCTATCCACGACAAATGATCAGGTCCTGCATTCAGTCTTCCTGGTTTCACAATGATTTTAAAATCATACTCCTGAAAGAGGAGTAACCATCTACAGATTCTCCCCCCTAACACTGGCATATTGACCAAATACTTTAACGCATAATTGTCAGTAAACATCTTGAACGGGGCACCCAACAGGTAGTGCCTAAACTTCTGCAGTGCATACACCATAGCTAATCCTTCCCTTTCAGTTGTGGTGTAGTTCTTTTCTGCTGTCGAGAGCTTTCTGTTGGAATATGCGATAGGGTGGTCAATGTCCCCTTCTCCTGGTTGTGTTAAAACAACCCCTAATGTGATGCCAGACACATCCACATGTACATGAAATGGCTTAGTCCAGTCGGGAAATACTAAGATGGGTGCTGTAACCATCTTCTCTTTAAGCATGTCTAGACTCTACTGACATTCCTCGTTCCATAGGAATTTTACATCTTTCTTGAGCAATTTCTCCATTGGTGCTGTAATCTTTGCGTAGCCCTTGATGAACTTTTTGTAGTACTCGGTATGACCAAGTACTGTCCTCAGTTGCTTGACTGAGTTGGGTGCTAGAAGGTTCACAATGATGGCAATCTTCGCAAGATCTACCATCAAGCCTTGTCTGCAAACAATGTGACCCAACAAAATACCAAATGGTGCACAAAATATACATTTCTTCAAGTTCAGAGAAATCTAGTACTGCCTACATTTCTCTAACATCAGTCTTAAGTCTCCTATATGCTTTTCAATTAGTCTGAATACAGTCCAATCATCAAAATATACTTCTAATAATTTATGAATGTATTCTTTAAATACAGCAACTACTACTCTAGAAAATATAGCTGGTGCATTCTTAAGACCAAAGGGCATTACCGTATACTGGAACGATCCCCATTCTGTTGCAAAGGTGGTCTTGGACCGATCTTCTGGATGTATTCTGATATGATGGTAGCCTAAAAACCCATCAGTGAAGGAGTAGACCTCCTGTCCTCCCACGTTGTCTAATACCTCATCAGTGAACGGTGTCAGAAATGGATCATGCAGCGATGCATCGTTGAGCTTGCGCAGATCGAAACAGATCCTGATGTCTCCTTTTGTTTTATTTTCTTGTATGACCATGGGGCTAACCCATTCGTTTTCTTCTACCGGCTCAATGATGCCTGCTGCTAGCATCTTATCGATTTTGTCCTTTACTTTTTCTTTGTAGCGTGGATTCAATCTATATGGGCGCTGCTTAACTGGTCTAGCATCCTCCTTCAATGGTATCTTCACAACTCCCAGGTCTCCAACTATTCCCTTCATCTCTATGAACTTGGTGGGAAATAGGTCCTGATAGTCATGTAACAAGTCGGCAATCTGTCCGACTGTTTTATCATTCCAATAGTCTCCAATAGAGGCAAACTTAGGTTCTGCATCTGTGCCAATATTGATCTTTTTAATCTTGATAGGTTCGGTGATTACTGGAATCTCTAACTGTGGTCCCCCAACATCGTGAGTCCCTTCTGACTCCAGAATATTGGTGTTGCGAGGATCCTCATCCTCATCCTTATCTTCATTGTCTGGATTTGCTGTGAATTTATAGCACTCAAGTGCGTCTTGCAACTGAATGGTCCACTCAGGTTGAGCCTGCACTGAGATGGTACAGTCCTTGAATATCTTGATCTTGATTATGTCTAGGGCCTGAGCAACACTTGGATGTTCTGATTCAAACGCGAAGGTAAGTAGGAAACTGTCTGTCATAAGTGACCATGTGGTCGTCCCCTTGCGCAACTCAGTCTCTGTGTACCAGTTCCTTGGAACTGTGTCCAATGTGTGAATGAATCTGTGAACCCATTCATCCTCTGGAATGTCCGACCAGTTCTGTTCACATGTCTGAATGTGTGCCCTGGGATCAGTTTCTCCTGTGTACTTCTGCGGGACATACTCTTTGTCGACCGAAAACCTGATTGCCATCAATCTTTTAATATCATCCCATGATATGATATTTTCTTTATGCGCGTACCACCATCTTGTAGGTGTGGCTCGTACTGCAAGGTCCATAGCTGCAATTCTCTCCTCGTAAGGAATTTGTTGCTCAAACTACTCAAGGAATTCCTGAATGTCTGTTAGACCATGATATGATGGAATTTCGGTGATCTCTGCGCCAATACATCGCAGTGATTTACTCATAAACGCACATCTGCGCATTGAGACTTTGTAAAGTCTGTTCTGCTAGTTCTCTAGACCAATATCGAAATCTGATGCGCATGAGCTATCGCATCACCAACTAATGTTCCCTTCTGCAGTTGGATTGATGTAGTCGCTCTAGTTCGTAGTCACCTGGTAGAGACTATCCATGTTATGTGCCTCCTCCTCGGCTTGGATAGGTTCGATATATCTAGGACCTTGGTAAGGATCCAGCGGGGCGATGACCCGGATCTGCGCATCCTCAAAGGTCATTTGTCTTCTCTTTAGGTCGATGACAGCCTTGCTACCAATCGCCCAATCGATACTTAATAGTGTTGGATACGGTCGACTGTCGCCAATGATTTCTATAACCTCGAAGTTTGCAAAAGTACTAACTCCATCAATGTCAACTGGCACCTGTGGCAGTCGACCCAATGGTGATACTCGCTGCTGATTAGCTAATCTCAGGTGGATAGGTGATATGGATAGCTGAGGGCTACCCATATGTTCCCATGTCTGCTTAGTTATAACGTTCACCTCTGATCCCAGATCTAATACGACTTCATACATTTTGAACTCTCCAATCTGTGCTGTGAGTTTCATCTCTCTTTCGGTCCTGGTATGTCCTGTAATATTATGAACAGCGCGATATGCACTGCCCAAGAGAGAAGGTTGCTGACACTGATCTATGATGTGTTGTAGCTCACCGATAGATTTTTCATTTCTCAAGAGCTTCAAGAAAATGCGTAGGAAGGATTGTACACTTCCTGCCGATTCATCCTCGTCACATCTTCCCGATGTGGTAGCCTGCGGTATCTATTCTGGGCTATCGCCACAAGGTGCTTACTACGGTATGCCCCTAGAAGGTGGTACCTACAATCCTGATTGTGTAGGTTCATCGAAGGAAGCCTTGGCTTCATGAAATGTCTCTTTATTCTTCTGTAGGTTGAGTGCTGTTGCTTTACCAGGAGCTCTGTGCACCCATTCCTTCCCTATGTTTTTTTTGGTCTCCTGCGATGTCCCACTAGTGGAAGCACCGCTACGAGTCACAATATTGACTCTTGGTTCTGGCTCTGCCTGCTCAGCAACAATAAGCTGGATGTTCTGGTGTACCACTGGCTTAGTATCTTTGATCTTAGCTATCAAGGTAGGACACTCCTCTATGGTATGATCATAAGATTTGCAGTAATTACAAGTAGTAGTGGGGCTCTGACAGTCCCTAGCATAGTGTCCTACAACCCTGGAGTTATAACAAGTGATTGGTCCGTGACCACGGCCAAAACCCTCTCCTCTTGCAAAGCCTCCTCCATGGCCTCGGCCACCATAAGTCGGATCAAGCTGTGGTCCTACTGCTGGACCCTGTGTTTCTGACTGGACTCTGTATACGTCATGTTTTCTATCTAACATGAGATCATAGGCTCGACAATTCTGTTCATCATGTCCGACAGAGCTGCAGAAGACACAGTATAGGTTCTTAGGTGTCTGTACATACTTCTGAAGCAAAGGGCATTGCTGAGGTGGGTGTCCTTGTGTTTTGCATATTTCACACCATGGCCCTTGCATTCGTGGTAAGGGGTTAGGATCCCCTGACGCTAGATATTCTGCGAAGACTGGACAGTTATCTTTGGTATGACCCTGTGCTCTACATCGTAAGCACCATATGTCTTGCATAACCTCTTTTCCCTTCTTAAGTTCATGTATTTGTAGCGTGAGGTTGGCCAACTGGTTCTGTAGAGTTGTCATGCCTACACTGGTTTCAGCTAAGGGTGAAGCTTCTAGCTTCATCGCCATTTCCAACACGTCATCCTGCATCTGGATTTTCTGCTACATTAATGGCACTCTGATGTGAGGGAGCAGCGCTGCGATAAACCATTCCTTATGCTGCTCCAGCGCAAATTCAAAACTTACTTGGTCTATAAGAGCTTTGGATTTTTGGTCAAAGTCCCATACTGATTCTGATGGTAGCTGCTTAATATCCTTGAGCTCTAAAATGCACTGAGATTCAGACTTAGTTTTCTTGAATTCTTTAATCATGGCGTTGTTGACTTGGGAAAGTGTCTTGGGTACTATGGTATACTTTATGTACCATGTTAAAGCTTGATCTTTGAGTGTAGTGACCAACTGTACAAGTTTAAGGTTATCGTCGTTGATTGTTTTAATGGTCCACATAGCTTCACATAGAAACCAATGCTGTTCCGGGTCCTCTGCTCCTGTACCCTTAAAGGTAGGTAGCTTCATATCATCTCCCATTCTATTTCTCTGCGGTGGGTTCTGATTGACTGGATTACTACCACTCAGCGGTGTAGGTGAAGATGATGTAGCGGCAGTAGGTACTGTCTGTGAGCTACCGGATGGAATACCTATGGGATTACTCTGAGTCCGGGTCTATTTCTGTGGGGTGTAGGGATGGTAAGGGATACCCCCCTCTAGTTCTTCTGTGGTACTAGGACTTGGTTGCCTAATATTCTCTGAACTATCTCCAAATACAGGAGAGCCGAAGGTTACTTTATATTTCTTGCCACTACGTGTGCATCCAATGTCATCAAAATCACTTTCAAACTCTTGTGACATTACTATCTTTACTTATTCATCTGAAACCATGTCCATTACTCCTTTTTCATGTAGCAGCATCTTAATGGACAAGTTTATATATTTTAGGTACTTACCATGATATCCTTTGAAGAAGTACCACTCAGCCTCACTGAATCTTTTTCTCTGGTCAACTGCAAATTCTATAACAAAGCCTCCTAGCACACTCGCAAGCCAGAAGTCTACTTCTCTCATAATGGGATTGTTGAGGTTCTGCACAGTCTGAATCAGCTCCAGTGTCCAGACAATGTTTCTTTTCTTCTTGAATATGTTCCTATCTGTCAACTTGGATAACCAGTCGAAAAGCTTGTTTCCATAGGTCGCAAAGAATATAGCGTGTATATCTGAAGCGATATGCTTTTCTAACCAGTCCTCTATGCTCAGTTTAGGGCTCCGATTTTATTTCTGGGCAAACTCCCTTAGGTTTGAATCTAGCCACTGGTGAAACTCTTCTCTGGTGGGATGCCAATAGAACATTAGTGCTCAGTTGTTCAAAATTGGCAACGGAACCATTTGTTGGCTGCTATGGGAAGACCCGGGTTTACTATCATCAACCAACAACACCCCTAGATCACTGTCCCTTTCGGCAACAGACCACAAAGTGGCCTGAAGTCTCACCCGAAGTGACTCTAATGGGTTGGCCAAGGACTCAAGTGTCTTGGACCGGGTTCTGTGGAAATCCCACTAGTGGCTCACAGCTCCCCTAGCTGCGGTCTCTCCTCTGTGCGTCGCACGATCTCATGCTTGCGTCGTGCGATTTCCTCATCTCGCAGCTCTCCTAACCATAGGATATCTCTTTATATAGCCACACGATCCTTTCCTGTAGCGCGCACTTCCTCCCTCCCGCGATATCTCCAAAATTGTCACATCATCGCGCACGGTGCGACATACAGTTCCCACCCAACGCTAAGTCCTTCACCTACGGTATCGCGCACCGCAGCTCCTCTGCCAGTGCGGTATCACCTCTCTGTGATATCCTACCTCCGTGGTTTAGCGCACTTAGCGTTGCTCCTGTCGACGTGCAAAACTCAACATACAAGGCTATTCAATACAGCAATAGAGACTGTTTTACGCAAAGCATAAATGAACCATAGACAGCATGCCAAGATGTTAACCTATATATACCCTTCTATATTGTAGTTAACTGATTAACACATTCATTCATTAACTGTAAACAAATTCCATGAACTGATTGAGAAATGCATAAGTAAACATAACACATAAACCAATCGCATAACATTGATTTTAACGTGGTTCACCTCTAGGATGGAAGTTACATCCACAGAACTGTGTTTTTATTATAGCTCAGGTGAAGGCAAAACACAGTTCTGCTGCACCGCATATGCAGCTTAAGATATTCTCTCTTAGATCTCTTTTCTCTTCTATATTTCTCTCCTACAATATACTCTTCCCTCTCTGTCGATCCCTGTGGATCTTTACATACATATTCTATAAGCCAGCTACTGGTTACCGTAAGATTGCTACCGCTAATAACAGAACCAGAGCTAGGATTTTACAATATTCTAATAATCTGCAAAACGCTACTAACTAACAAAATGACTAGCTAGCTCTTCAACCTGCCAACCAACTAACCAACCCTTTTACAATACAAAATATATTCTTATATAGGCAGCCCAAAGGTCTTTCCATTACAACACTGTGGGCCTATCCCAACAGTAACCCAAAACCTAACTTAGTGATAGTCGGCCATATCTGTACTTGAGGTAGCCGCTTTCCGTCACACCACAACTCTCTGCAGTCTTCCATGCTTCCCAGCACTGATCATGGGTACTATGCACCGCTTCACGTTTCTGTCCTTCACCTTCAATGCTTTAGCCTCGTTGCTCCTTCTCCTTTATGAGGGTTGCTGAGCCCTCCTGTCTTCCGCCGCTGCCTTCAATGCAGTGGTTGAGCTCTCTCTTCTCGGCCGCTCAGGTACTGTTTCCTTCTTGACTTTTCTATCTTAAAAGTCATGGTTTCCGTCTATGCTCTCCAGCTGGAAATGTGCTACGGCGTCGTAGCTCTGTCTTAACTTCTTTCCGCCAAAATTTATCTTTTCGCCAAAACTAGCACCTTCTTCTGTAGCTGCGGGACCCTGCTCCAACATGAGGTCCTTGATAGATTTGGGAAGTTATTTAGCCACCTATGGGGGTTTAAGTCGGCCTTTTTGAGATTTATGAGTTGTTTCCATACAATTCAATTTTCCTATGAGGGATGTACTATTTATGTACACTATTATTCATAATTATTCAATGGAAGGATACACACCAATATTCATCTCTTGATTCATGTGATTCAGTCTCTTTTCTTCTCTCTATTTTTCCTGTGTATGCTTTGTGAGAATTCTTAGTAGCAATATCTATTTCCTGCGCTTCTTTTTAGCATCATTACACATAGAATTGATCTATTATTTCTACATGGTATCAGAGATACAAGGTTGATCAAGTTCTACAGAGTTGAGGAGCGCTTCCAGTCTCCTATCCCTCTCTGAAGAAGAGCTTGTCTAGCTTACAAGATTTTCTCCTAGTTTGTTTTGCAGGTTGCAGAGAGTATCTATTAGAGCATATCAACAACTTCAATATGGATTCAAAATTTCCTCTACTATATCCTTTCAACTATGCTGATTGGAAGCCAAAGATGAGTGCATACTTGAAGAGGCAATGTCTCTTTGATGTCTCCATTGGTGCATTGAGTGAAACTAAGTCTTATGAAGAGAATATTGATTGGATAAATAATTGTGATAGAGCTTATGGAATTATGTGTTTGGGAATGTCTCCAAATATATATCATCTCATATATTCTGCTGAACTTCCATTTGAGCTTTGGAAATTTTTGGACAAAGCTTTTGGTTTGCAGGAAATTGAAGATGAAGCATGGAGCGAACCTAGCATCTCCTCTTGTTCTCTCTCTCAAGATTTCTTTGCCTCTACATTATATGATGAAGTTGATCATGATGAAGAAGTTTCTCATACATTTCATGTTGTTTCTTCCCTCTTTGATTCGAATGCTTCCTCCTTCAATCAATAAGCAAATATTGAAGAGCCATCTTTTTCTGTGTCTCTTGAAGGTGATTTTTCTTCTTGTGATACTATTGATGAAAAAGAAGTAACATATGGAGTTGTTGCTGATATTGATTATGATCCTATAACCCATTCATTGTTCTCTAAATCTCTTATATTAGATTCTGAGATCTATGTGCCAGATTCTTCACACCTTTTGCATACCTCTCTCATTGATGGTGCGCAACCCAATGAATTCCAGGATGTTTGCTTAGCTACATCAAGCCTTATTCGTGTCATACCACTTATATTACTTGATATCATGTGCTTCAGCATATCCTCCTTTTTTCTTGGCATCAATACTCAAAGCCTTCTTGAAGATTTTGAACATCTCCTTATTTCCTCCTTTCATACAAACGATTCATTACCAGTGTATTCCCATGAGTCTATTGATATGTTTATATGTGATCCTTTGGATTCTGATTTAGAATAATATTTGGAGGTTGATACACATATCATACCACCATCCATACCATCTACCATATCTCTGAATAATCCTAAGGCTATACAAATCCCTAGTTCACTAGTTGATTCCTTATTGGTCTCTTATGCAGTGATATTTATCTTACATGATTTGAAGTCTTTCCTAACTTTCAATGGATGGTTATACATTACCTTAGTAATATATGGACTGATATTAAACATGTTTGGATCTGTTCTAAACACTTATGGTTCAGATCTTATGCCCATCCATCATTAATATTTTTACACCTAACAGTTTTCCCCAGTTGCTCATAATTTTCCTAGTCTAGCACTATATCCTCATGGAGCCACTGAAGCCTTTGTACTTGCTGTTCCATATGCTACTATTTCTGATATATCATATTTTTATCAGCCTCATATTATACCTATACAAGTGCTACATCAGATTGGAAGATTGACATGTGATTCACATCACAATTTTGCAGTTATTCAGGGAATTGGGTGTGAAATAAATTGTCTTAAATTTTGTACTCTTTGGGAAGGAGTATGCACAGATATCTTTTCCATTTTAGATTATTATTGCATATAAGAGTTTGATAGTATAAATAATCATTTAGATAATTCTCCTACTTCATCAGTTGATGAGATACAAGGAGTCTCTCCTCTTTCTTCTTGCAGGTTCTACACTCCGGCGCATGATCATGGAGTTCATGATTTCTTCAACAAGTCCTTCATCTAGAAGCATTTCAGTCAGATCATTCAAGTGAATATGAAGATATGTTGAAGACACATTCCAAATTCTGTTCCTTGTCCTTTCTTGAGGGAGGATTTTCCCCATGTGGTTTTGCCTCTTTCCTCACTTTTCTGGACATAATAATTGTTAAAGGGTGACCATAGCCTTGTTGTTGGGACCTATATGCATCTATATGCATCTATATTTTTTTTCATACCATCATAAATTCAGACTTATAGGGGGGTGTTGGAATATATTAAACCCACTCACAACTTAGGATAAAATAATTAATCATTATTTGATTAATTATTCACCCACTAGCTTAATTAGTTGGCATCCACTTGCACCTTAAAGTCAATACATGCCATCTATATCCTACAAATGATTTATTTCCAATTCTAGGTTGATCTTGATGACCTTTTGACCATCCAGAATTAGAATACATGACTTTACAGCATATTCTGCTTTATTCTGCTTTTTCTGCTTTTCCTGCTTTTCTATGGATACGATAAAAGCTAGTCAACTAGGAAACTAGGAGCTTTTGTTTCCAACCGATCCTCCATTATTTTTTCTCCATTTTATAGGATTAGCATGTTTTTTTCATCTCCTTGACAACTCACTCATGATTTTTCCAACTTGTGAGGTCCTTGATAGATTTGGGAAGTGCTTTAGCCACCTATGAGGGTTTGCTATATTTTGGTAAGTCAGCCTTTTTGAGATTTATGAGTTGTTTCCATACAATTTGATTTTATTATGAGGGATTTAATATTTATGTACACTTTTATTCATAATTATTCAATGGAAGGATACACACCAATATTCATCTCTTCATTCATGTGATTCAATCTCTTTTCTTCTCTCTATTTTTCCTGTGTATGCTTTGTGAGAATTCTTAGTAGCAAGATCTATTTCCTATGCTTCTTCTTAGAATCATTGCACATAGCATTGATCTATTATTTCTACACACCCAAAACCAGGAATCAGTCCCTTATCTACTTCATTGTCGCTCAGGCACTGACTTCCCTTTCCAGTGCTATTCCGGGGATGTGAGGAAGAAAGCCAGTTGTCTAACTCTATTTGAGTGGCTCCCAAACATCAGGTTTCTCAAGCATGCCCAGCCTTCAATCCCACTCCACATAGTCTGAAGACCAACCACTACATACACATAGTAAAATAAGCAGTTCAGAGCTCTATGAAGAAAACAAGAGGAAACGGGGTGACAACCCAAAAATGGGGAACGCAACTCAAGCCAAGCAAGGCGGTTCAGAGTTGTTCTTGGCCCTAGCATGGTCAAACAACTTAGCAGAAACCCCAAAATATAATTGCATGCATAGAAACCCAAATATAGGGGAAGAACAACAGCCCAATCTCACAATGAAACAATGGCAGCATTACATAGTCTGCAAATGGGAAAGAAGCCAGATTCTCAGCCCGTGCCTGAGAAATAACATACACAGAGACCCCAATTGATAAGGGAAAAGCATACCCAGAAGAAATCATGCCTCTCAGGACACTCTTCAAGCTCGCCATAGGATAACACAATCTTGACCTATGCGTGAGGTAAACAGTACTCCCTGCACGAAGGGGAAACTTACATAGACCACAATCAGAAAAAGGTGGAGGGCTGACCGATTGCCTACGTGAGGAGGGAAAATAAAAGTAGTGGGGAGAGTGGGAGATTGGAAGCATCCCATCCAGTTGTGGAGAGAATGGAGAGAATTTTTTTCTTATACCCCACGCAACGTGAAGGTGAGCAGTCTGCTGGTGGAGTGGGCATATGGGGAAGGATTGATAGTCCTTCCACACCCACCACTACCCAAAAATAACTGCCCCAACTCATCAGGTGATTAATGTGGTAGTTGGAGGATAAGACAAGGAAAGGTGAGCAAGACAAAAAGGGTGGGTGACAACCAAATAGGTTCAACAGCTGACACATGGCTTTTCCCCCCATAGGCTCAAGTTCAATAATTCCCCCTCCTTATCCTTAGGAAAACCACACCCTTTTCATTAACGTTGCACTGTCGTAGATAGATGTAGGTTCATTTTAATTAATGTGCATATTTACATTATGCCAAAACTATAATGTGCTGGATAGCATGAGATACCATCGGCAACGATCCCAATTGACGAAACATAACACAATCAAATCGATGGTGGGGCTTTTGCCTTTAGCTCCACACCATAATTAATTACAATATATACATCATGTATCTTTTAATGCAAATGGGGTCAAAATAGAGACATTACAAAACAAACACAAGATTGGGAAGAACACAAAGTGCTCCAAAGGGACAAAGAGATATAGACTCAAGTATAAGCAAATTGAGGCAACAATGGACTATAGTTTCTTTGCTCTTCAATTCCTCCTATTCAACGTATTGAAGGGTTTCCTTATATAGCACTCCAAAATGGTAATGGAGGGTCGAATCCGAGTGATCTCAAGGCACATAGAAGGCTAAGTTTCAAGATCTTCAGAGTCATATGAGGAAAAATCCAAAAATATCTGAATTACACATCCCGATGTATGCGGGTTTGAGGTCAAAAGTCGCGTGTACACACGAGTATGTGTTTAAAATTCATGTACAACAATAACCAGGGGTTTTTTAGGGATGATCTTGGAACATCAAAGGATAATATAATTCCATGGGTTCTAAAGAGTCTGCAAAGGGATAGGTAAGTCCATAAATATGTGATCAACCATGTGTGGTAAAATCAGCTATAACAATAATATTTGATTCAATGAAGGATAACTTGATGCACGTGGTCACACCATTGAATAATCCAAAGGAATTTTTTTGAAAAACTTCTATGGGAAGAAGACTTCAAGTTAAAAGAGGGAATTGAAGAAAAAAAGTTTTAGAATTTAAGATATTGTGGCATGATTTCCTCCAAGAGGAAGGGAGAATCCAAAGCAAGTCTACCTCCATCAAAGAATAAAATGTTGCTCTTATGGAAAGGCTAAAGAGAGGATTGGTGAGTCAAGGTACATAATAATCTCTCCATGCAACAATTTGCTAGAGTCTACATGAATATTCCTTCACCCATACATAGATTTGCTACCTCTTGCATGGATCCAAAATTTATGACTTAATATGTAGTGAGCTTCTGTCAAGGAAGAATATGAATATCTAAAGGACTCAAGTAATCTCTCCAAGGAGACATAGATCAAGAGGAAGCACACACAAAACAATAAAAGAAAATTGTTTGTATTTTGACTATCAAAATCTCTTATAAATAGGATCTAAATGGGTTTGGATATGTTTCATTATAGTTAAATAGATATTTGCATTTCCTAGAATTATAAAGTATGTTATAACATGTTGAACATATATTATAGTATTTCTTTTATTGGAAAATAGTAAATATCATGAAGTACTTGTTATGATGAAGTAAACAATAATACAGGGATGCATAACATTCTATGAGATATGGATGGTGGTTGTGATGTTTACATAAACTATGTGAGCTATTTGTCATTATAGTGAAATGACTGGATTATTCAAGATTGTTAATCACTTGACTAAATTTGAATTGCAGGGAAAGTCCATATGCTACCAAATACAAGCATATAATGGAAAGTATTGAATGTGGATTCATTCTGATGACATATCCCAAAAGAGAAGAGGAAAATGATGGATTAATCCAGGAAAAAAGGAACCTTTGTTGGTTATAGTGAACCATCCAAATCCTTTAGAATATATGTACTAGGTGAAATGCACATTGAAGTCAACAAGGATGTATAATTCCACGAAGAGGTTGCATTTAAGTGATCGAAATAGATTCAATATGATACATACATGAAGGAGCATGAGACTCCCATAATGGAGGACCCAGATTCTAGTTCTCTCCATTTAGAGGTTTAGAGGTTGAATCCATAAGTGTTCTCAAATTCTCTAGCTGTTTAAGAACCAACATAATTGGTTGATGAATCTCCTACTAAGAGGATATATATGCATGTTTCTCATTACAATATTTAAGACTCTAGGCATTATTCTTGGGATTAGAGTTATGGAAGAAACCAGATGAGATTTTCCTCTATTAAGTAAAATACATAGTAGAGACCCTAAAGAAATTTAGGATGATTAGCTATAAGTCCAAGGCCACACATAGGATGACAAACATGAATATGATCATTCTTTAGATTTGAAGGATCTCATAGACAATTGAGTTGATCCTAGATGTACCTCATTAATGTTAGGCCCACTATATGATTTTCAATCAATACATATACATGTAAAAAAAACATGTGTTGAGGTACATGCATGTACAAATGGATATGGAAATAGTGCAACTCTAGTACATATCCACAAATGAGAAATTTTCCAAGCCTCTGTTGAAACTAAATTTGCGTAATTATGGGACTAACTTGGTGTAGTACAAAATAACTCCTCTAGTTGAGAGGGATTATTTATGTTTCTCCATAGGCAGTAGAAGATAGAGAAAAAAATCTCTCCTATGAATCACGTGGGAAATGACATAGGAGTTCTTCCCACCGCTGATCCATGCAGTGGTACATGGATCAAACACCAATTATCCATATAGTAGTATATAGCTCATATTAGAGTTGTAGTGGTACATGGATCAGTTAAACCATGCAATAGATAAACCACTCAGTTGAACATAGATCATATTAGTCATGCACTAATATCTCACTGAAAATTAGTCAAGGTACATGACTCAAGGAAGGGATAAAATACATACAACCAGGGGCTATTGTAGCTCATGTAGAGTGCACACATTCATAAGAATAGTTATATTCAAGACTTTTGGGGTGCAGTAAAAAAATATCAGTAGACCTTAGATACTAGTTAAAGGTATAAGAGACTATCACATACTCGTGTGAGTTATAATAAAAACTATCAGGGAACAATCATCCTCTTGGATAGGTCAGATATCCATATACATGGATAGTGGGGTTTATAGTGCATGTGAAGGAGACCCATGTGTGAAAATAAAAGAAATCCTTGTATGGGATTAAGAAAGCCTATAGGGATTAATATTCAAGAGTTGAAAACTATATTCAGAGACTGGGTGTCTCTAAGAGTGAAGTTGATCCAAACATGTGCTTCAAGATTGTGAATAACAAACCATTGATATTGGTTCTCTATTTCTGTTTTTTGTTTCTTATTGGAAAGGAACAATATATACTTTGGTGCAGGAGGGAGATCACTTTTAAGTTTGAATACTTGATTCTTATGCACTACTTTATTGAAGCTTTGCAAAGGAAGGTTGAGATTTTCCTTTTGCTATGAAAGAACACAATTGATTTGTTGCGAAGGTTGGGTATGATGGATTGCAAAATACATGACTTATCTGATAGTTTCTAGTTTGAAGAAACTACAATGAGACAAATTGTTGATCAAATGTAGTAGTTTCTACCAAGTATATACAGCTCATTGGTCCCATAATGTACTTGATACATAGTAGACATGTTATATGGTATACTGTGAGTCAGATCATGTCTAAGATTATAAATTAAGCATGTGCTTAGGTACCTGCAAGGTATTATTGATTATGGACTTGGATATGTGTAATGTGCTCTTCTACTTAAGAATTAGAAGCACCCACTAACCTATTTAATTCCCATATGCTCGAGAGGGAATTATGGAAAAAGGGAATTAACTGAGGATAGGTAATACCAGGAGGAGAGCAGATCATTTATTCATTATTATTAAGTCATCAATATAGTAAATAAATCCTTATTTCTTTAGGCTTAAATTCAACACACAATTAGAATTGCATGCATGCAAAAAGTAAAGTGAAAACCCTAAAAGTGACATGCAAATCCTAAAAGTGACATCCAAACCCTAAAATTACATACTAACCCTAAATGTTATAGAAGAAGGTTATTTGAACCAAAAAGACATCCATGATTATTATTATCTTTGAGTTTGGTTTCAAGAGAAACAATATCAGTAGCCACAACAACAAGTTGGGGTTGGAGACAAAAGTCTTTAGATAGCAAGTGTTTTCAAAAATGAAATCTATATTCCCTAATCACATTCATATAGATCATCCATACCTATCATCATATATTCAGCGTATTCATTATTATTCATGGCTATAGAATACATAGAAGGTTCTCATTGTAGGTTCATGTTTAATACTTGGAAATGGTTGAAAATCCTAGGACTATTAGTTGGGACTCAGAAAATCAGTAATTATTCTGGATGCCTCCATCATTATTCCTACCAGGGGAACAACACTATACTATATGATCATCATTCCATTCCTGGCACACTCTGAATCATTTATCCACAAAAATGTGGAAGACGAGGGCGTCACCAATTTAGCACAAATCAATTTGCTAGCGTACCTGAAGGAGTCAAAGCTTCTGCATGTGTATCCTTATCTCTCCAAGGGACCTATACCATCATCCCTAGAAATTTTCATGCAAAAAATCACTATTGCCTAAAAAATGTGAAGAGTAGCTCAAAAGAGGGACATTTTCTCAGTTTGGGTGTCAACTCTTGGAGGGAAGCAATATCTCCTCTTTATCGTTCTTGCATGCCTTACATGCCTCCTGTTTGTGCCAGAAATTGTTTCCAAGGCCAAAGAAACAAGCCAACACAATCTCAAATAAAAATCAATAAAACAAACTAGGTTTAGGGTTTTTGCAATGTTTCTTGGTTGTAAATAAGGTGAACAATAGGAAATACACCCATGAGCTAAACAAGGACTAAATCATAAGAAATTAATGACAAAGATGCATAATATAATCAACAAGATCCAACAGAACACATATTGAAGTTCATTCATAAAAAGATAAGCATCACCAGCATACAAACATAGACCAGCAATGAATTTATCAGTTAAGCAACTAAACAAGTTGAACAATTAAGGCAACACAGAAACTGAAGGGTAAAAAGTGTCATATATTTCATAATTTTTCCATCAAATACATACAAGAGTCATAATACTTAGCTCACAAATAAGTTTGAAGACCTCCTGAAGTTCTCCCAAAAAATTGAACCCTTCTTCAATCCCTTTGTCCCTATTTTATAATTACAAAGAAGTAGTTATATCTCCCGTTCATTAGGTCTAAATTGAAACTACCCAGTAGTTACATTAACTAACTAATTCAAGTAATTGACTAAAAATAGCAAATCGGATTCCTGGCAAATATGGCGAATTTCTGGAAAATAGGTGTCAAAGAAGCTTCCATATCTCTCAATTAGTGACACCTGTGTCAAAAATGAGAGAGGGTATTGTAAATGGGTCTATGATGGACAAAAAACTCTCTTTTGTTTTAAAAATTCATCTTCAATTAATCAGAATATTCCACGCAAAATGAACACTAAAACAGGAAAATATTAAATATTTAAAATCCCTGAAAAATAGGCTGCAAATATTAAACTGAATCTTTCAAACCTTCAGATATGTTGCAAAACTAAGAGAGGTTTTTGTAAATGGGTATCTTATGAACAAAAACCTCTTTTTTTTTCAAACATTTCTCTCCATGAGCTCGTGATATGCATTTGACTTCAATAAATCAAAATAGGAAAAATAGAACAGAATTCTGTTTCTACTGCCTCCTTTTTTCATTCATAAGTGCTGAGACTTTGTTTTCTGGATCTGCTAGCTCACTCTGAAGGGACTGCAAGCTTTGACAGTAATTCTGAATATATACCATGAATAGTAGGGTTTTCCTGATCAATTGTTTATGTAGGTGTTGTTTCTTATTCCAATTGCTGATCTTCAACATAAGGCACTTCAGCTTCTTTTACTTGTTGTTGTTTGAATAGATCATTTCTTAATTCAAGAAATATTGCAGACAGTTTGGGCTCGGGATGGCTTGAATCTGCTACTGACTGTAATGACTTTTTTGCTTTTGTAGGATGAAAAGATGAAGTTTTTGCAACTGTTTCTTTCTTCCTTTTACTGCTGACCTGATCAACCTTTAGCTTCAGCTTTGTAAATGACTTTATCTTCCTCCAGCAAATAATATTCATCCTCTGACATTGCAGGTCCTAAGAGATCATTTTTTTATATTGTGGATGGTGCCAAGCATGGCTCTCTTCTTATTACAAGCAATTCACCTCTTTTAACTTGAACATACTGTTGCACTGTGGGTAGTTCAACTACTCTGCCATTTCCAATTTTAGGTTTTTTTTTCTTTTACATGAAATTCTGTCCCTGATTTCACATAGGCCGTCTCATAGCATTCAGCCCAACAACCAATATCAGAGGAGGTGGGGAACTTCTCAGTAATCTTTAATAAGTGTCTTTTGCCTCTTGCATCACAAAACTTTAGCACATCACCAACCTCTAGGCTTGTGATCCACAGACTGTCATCCACAGGCACCACAACAACTTGAGATCTATGGGTTGGAGGGTTCACTTCTGGAGGAGAAATCCAAACTAATGCTGGAGAAATGACAACTCCTCTGGCATCTTTCAATGGTTTGATCTTCCTAACATTTGGACCAGGATTGAAAGGACCAATCCTCAGCTTTGGTCCAGCAATATCCATAAGCACCCTGCATGGCTGTTCCAGCATCTAAGAAGAACTTCTTACATTTTCAATTATACACCTCCATATATCTGGATTATCATGTGCATAATTTATTTGAATTATATTAACTGCAGACTTAATTAGATTGTAAGTTAAGTCCTCATTGTCAGCAGCTTCACTACCAACTGTAACCATAATACGAGAATTCCTACCCTCAACAGTTGGTCCAAAAATTAACTATGCATTATAGCGTGCATGGTTTTTCATTGCAAGTAATGAAATTTCTTCAGACTTCCCATTAGCACACAGTAATGAGCTTTGCAGGTCACTAATAGGTTTACTTTTCATTGCAACTTCATTACCAGGAGATTGGAACTCATTGTCAAATTTCCATTCATTATTCGTTTTGGGTGATTGAGTCAGACTATGTAAGATTTGGACAACTAATGTTAAACTTGCTATGATATGTGCATTTACTCCCTCAATATTTGAAATACCGAGAATGGAAAGTGCTTCCTGAAGTTGATGAATATCTATGGACCGCAATGCCACATAATGTATGATATTTGTTGCATTGGCACGATAAACTATGTAACATACTTTTAAACACAATGTGTTACACTGCTCCAAGGCCAAAGCATGCAATCGCACAACCTCCAACTTATCAAGAACTTGGACAAGCACAGCCTTTTGATTCTTAACAAGTCCCTTTGAAAACGAGTTCAGGAAGGATGTATAGTTTGCCTCTTCATCTTCTGAAGTGTCATGTGCATCAGAGAACTCCAAATCTGTTATGTCTGATACATCATCACCATCTGAGGGCATGGAGATGCATTTAAATGCTTCACTGCTTTCTGTTGATCTGCAGGAGCTTTAAACCATCCCTCGTGCTGTTTGATTTCTGAATTGAAGTATGCAAGTGTCTTTAGCTGCTTAATTTGATTCCAAGTGGCAAATAAAGAAGCCATAATCTCCTATGCAACCCTGAAAAACCCCTACCATGTTTTGAAACAGCAACTCCAGATTTTTGGCATATATCCTTGGTCCACCTAAGTCTTTATCTTCGAAATGGAGATAAGGAATAACAGTCTTCTCATCAGAGTTGATGCATACCTCTATGTGTCATGACGTGCTATGCTCTGGTTAATGATGACCACGATCTCTCCCCAACACGAATCAGACCTGCCTGCATGATGATTACTAGCATAACACGTAGAAACATCCTTCAATCGTGCAATTAGTCACCTAAGAATTGAACTCGTGCCAAATTTCGGCTTAGAAATCGGAAAAATTTTCATGCGTGATATTCTTGTAGCGCTTCTTTGTTATTTTTTCACACTTGCGCTACAAGAATAAATTTAACTCTATTTTGGTGTTGTTTTACAACTTTTTTCCGATTTGCATGAAGTTTAAATGATGTTTGAATGATGACTATGCTTATAATATGACTTGTGAGTCCACTATTCAATAAGATGACCTTTAAAAACCCTTCAAAAACCTTAAAGGATCAAAAAATAAAATAAAAATTTAAAGGCAAAGTTCAAAATTTTACTTAAAAACTAAAAATCTACTAAAAGAAGCAAAAAACCAAACTAAAGCAAATGAGGAACTAGGAATAAAATGCAAATCAAACATAAAATTTAAAGAAACAAATTATTGACTTAACATCTGGCTCCAGTTGCGGGATGAAGTCCTCCCTGTGAGGCTTCAAGAACCTGTAGACCAGTGCCTTTGTTTTTGCTACCTACTAGTCTGTAAAATATCCATTGGTCTATGGAGTCTTTATTCAATCCTTCACACACTAATATATACAATGAAAATGAAATCTCTTTCTTTGAGGAACCTTCTATTTACTGAATCAAATTGTAATCCCATTTCCAATGTAACTAGGAAAGAATTTCATCAACCCACCAAAACTTATTTCCAACTCCACATATATATGTAATCAGAAATATTGGAAAACATGAAGAGCAGAGAATTAACAACTTATACCCACTTTCATCAAATAGTGTCTTTGAAATAACAGATTTATAACCTGGTATTGACTCTAAATAATCTACTACTGGATCAAAAAAAATTCCGTAAGTTACCTCTTCCTGCTCTATGAAAAAGACAGGCTGTCCATAAGAATATTTTGTTCCATGAATATCAATCAGGCGTTGGCGATAAAAGACATCAGAATCAGCCTGAATTTTCTCCATAATTTTTTGGATAGTATCATAAATAATGTTAACACTTTGAACCTCCTTTTCCACATTGTCTTCATATGAATTACTATTAGGCATTGGCTTTTGTTGTTCAAGGATAATAGATTGAATGCATTTTTTAATCTGCTGATCAGATTGTGACATATCACACACCTCGCAGATTTCTGGGTCTTTCTTTTCAATTTCATCATCATATTCATTAAAAATTAGAGCATCTTCAATATGACTTTGAACAACAGATTTATCATAACCATGAATATAAGCAACTTCTGAAAAAATGTGAACATCCTGGCCTCCATCAATTTTAGTATCAAAACCAAAAGGATTAGAAACTAATTCATCACAAAATTCTTGTCTTGGAACCCTAATCTCTTCATCATAACAAGGAGCATTCTGAGAAATTTTGAATGATGATGCTAAAGGTTCATCTTTTCCTTCTATACAAAGCCGATCTTTAACACAATAATGATTTTCAAAAGTTTGTTGAACTAGAGATTGATCTTCAAAATGATTAATATTCAAACGGTTATTAAGGCTGTTGAAATCATTATGAGAATGTTCCAAACTATCTCTACTGATCTCATCACTTGGATAATCCTCAAACTGACCTAAAACAACAACTTGATTATCATAATGATCATGGCATTCTTCCTTGACAACAATATATGAAAATGTTACCTTCTCATCTTCAACAAATTCTGAAACTTCAACTTCTTCATGACATGTTTTGAACCCTTGATTGTACTCATCATCATGATTTTTTAAATCAGAAATTGTATTATAAACATCAGCCTGCTCACAACAATCTTTTAAAAAGAGTTCAGCTAAGAACAGATACTTACAATGTTTCCAAAAACATGTGTGGAATTCTTTCAGTGAGGAGATGCTAGCAGCGGGAAGAGAAAAATACCAGTCTCGTGCATCTTGATCAAGTGAATACATGAACATCTTCATGAGCATATCTTCATGCTAGATATTTAACTGGACCATACAATGATGAAATCTGATGAGGTGATCTGAAGGATTATCCTCTTTGCTTTCCCTAAACCGTGGAAGACAATCTCCCCAAATATCCATAATAGGTACTGGATTTGGAAAACCTAGAATATCAGAAAAATTGAAACGTGCAAACCTTCGAGCCAGAATAGCCTCCATGGACATCGATCTCTGCATCTTGAAATAGTGGAGTCGCCAATCAATTTGTCAAGACAAATTTTGTTTCTTCTTCTCAGAAAGAGAAAGGTGTGATAGTAGTTCAAATTAATTAGGGTTGCATAAAGCTGGGGATGACTGAAACCTTCTAATTCTTCTAGCAGCCACTGTGTCAAATTTGGTGAAAAATAGCCTTAAAGATGTGCTGGTTTAAGTTCACCTCTTAAAACCAGTAAAACTGATAAGTATCCTAGGGAAAAATATGTCTTCACTTTCATTCCTCGGCAATGGTGCCAAAGATGTTTGTGCCAGAAATTGTTTCCAAGGCCAAAGAAACAAGCCAACACAATCTCAAATAAAACTCAATAAAACAAACTAGGTTTAGGGTTTCTGCAATGTTTTTGGTTGTAAATCAGGTGAACAATAGGGAATACACCCATGATCTAAACAAGGACTAAATCATAAGCAATTAATGACAAAGATGCATAATATAATCAACAAGATCCAACAAAACACATATTGAAGTTCATTCATAAAAGATAAGCATCACCAGCATACAAACATAGACCAGCAATGAATTTATCAGTTAAACAACTAAACAAGCTGAACAATGAAGCCAACACAGAAACTGAATGGTAAAAAGTGTCATATATTTCATAATTTTTCCATCAAATACATACAAGAGTCATAATACTTAGCTCACAAATAAGTCTGAAGACCTCCTGAAGTTCTCCCAAAAAATTGAACCCTTCTTCAGTCCCTTTGTCCCTCTTTTATAATTACAAAGAAGTATTTATTCTCCCCTTCATTAGGTCGAAATTGAAACTACCCAGTAGTTACATTAACTAACTAATTCAACTAATTGACTAAAAATAGCAAATCAGATTCCTGGCAAATATGGCGAATTTCTAGAAAATAGGTGTCAAAGAAGCTTCCATATCTCTCAATTCGTGACACCTGTGTAAAACCTGAGAGAGGTTTTTGTAAATGGTTCCATGATGGAAAAAAATATCTCTTTTTTTTTTTAAATTCATCTTCAATCAATCAGAATCTGCCCCACAAAATGAACACTAAAACAGGAAAATATTAAATATTTAAAATCCCTGAAAAATAGGCTATAAATATTAAATTGAATATTTCAAACCTTGACAGCTGTTGAAAAACTGAGAGAAATTTTTGTAGATGGGTATCTTATGAACAAAAACCTCTTTTTATTTTCAAAAATTCCTCTCCATCAGCTCGTGATCTGCATTTGAATTCAATAACTCAAAACAGGAAAAATAGAACAGAATTCTGTTTCTACTGCCTCCTTTTTTCATTCATAAGTGCTGAGACTTTGTTTTCTGCATATGCTAGCTCACTCTGAAGGGAGTGCAAGCTTTGACAGTAATTCTGAAGATATACCATGAACAGTAGGGTTTTCCTGATCAATTGTTTCTGTAGGTGTTGTTTCTTCTTCCAATTGTTGATCTTCAACATAAGGCACTTCAGCTTCTTTTACTTGCTATTGTTTGAATAGATCATTTCTTAACTCAAGAAATATTGCAGACAGTTTGGGATTAGGCTGGCTTGAATCTGATACTAACTGTAATGACTTTTTTTCTTTTACAGGATGGAAAGATGAAGTTTTTGCAACTGTTTCTTTATTCCTTTTACTCCTGACCTGATCAACCTTTAGCTTCATCTTTGTCAATGAATTTATCTTCCTCCAGCAAATAATCTTCATCCTCTGACATTGCAGGTCCTAAGAGATCATTTTTTGATATTTTGGATGGTGCCAAGCATGGCTCTCTTGTTATTACAAGCAAATCACCTCTTTTAACTTGAACATACTGTTGCACTGTGGGTAGTTCAGCTACTCTGCCATTTCCAATTTTAGGTTTTTTTTCTTTTACATGAAATTCTGTCCCTGATTCCACATAGGCCGTCTCATAGCATTCATCCCAACAACCAATATCAGAGGAGGTGGGGAACTTCTCAGTACTCTTTAATAAGTGTCTTTTTCCTCTTGCATCACAAAACTTTAGCACATCACCAACCTCTAGGCTTGTGATCCACAGACTGTCATCCACAGGCACCACAACAACTTGAGATCTATGGGTTGGAGGGTTCACTTCTGGAGGAGCAATCCAAACTAATGCTGGAGAAATGACAACTCCTCTAGCATCTTTCAATGGTTTGATATTCTTAACATTTGGACCAGGCTTGAAAGGACCAGTCCTTAGCTTTGGTCTAGCAAGATCCATAAGCACCCTGCATGGCTGTTCCAGCATCTGAGAAGAACTTCTTACATTTTCAATTATACACCTCCATATATCTGGATTATCATGTGCACAATTTATTTGAATTATATTAACTCCATACTTAATTAGATTGTAAGCTAAGTCCTCATTGCCAGCACCTTCACTACCAACTGTAACCATAATACGAGAATTCCTACCCTCAACAGTTGGTCCAAAAAGTAACTCTACATTATAGCGTGCATGGTTTTTCATTGCAAGTAATGAAATTTCTTCAGACTTCCCATTAGCACACAATAATGAGCTTTGCAGGTCACTAATAGGTTTACTTTTCATTGCAACTTCATTACCAGGAGATTGGACCTCATTGTCAAATTTCCATTCATTATTCATTTTGGGTGATTGAGTCAGACTATGTAAGATTCGGACAACTGATGTTAAACTTGCTATGATATGTGCATTTACTCCATCAATATTTGAAAGACTGAGAATGGAAAGTGCTTCCTGAAGTTGATGAATATCTATGGACCGCAATGCCACATAATGTATGAGATTTGTTGCACTGGCATGATAAAATCTGTAACATACTTTTAAACGCAATGTGTTCCACTGCTCCAAGGCCAAAGCGTGCAATCACACAGCCTCAAACTTATCAAGAACTTGGACAAGCACGGCCTTTTGATTATTAACAAGTCCCCTTGAAAACGAGTTCAGGAAGGTTGTATAGTTTGCCTCTTCATCTTCTGAAGTGTCATGTGCATCAGAGAACTCCAAATCTGTTATGTCTGATACATCATCACCATCTGAGGGCATGGAGATGCATTTAAATGCTTCACTGCTTTCTGTCGATCTGTAGGAGCTTTAAACCATCCATCGTGCTATTTGATTTCTGAATTGAAGTATGCAAGTGTCTTCAGCTGCTTAATTTGATTCCAGGTGGCAAATAAAGAAGCCATAATCTCCTGTGCAACCCTGAAAAACCCCGACCATGTTCTGAAACAGCAACTCTAGCTTTTTGGCATATATCCTCGGTCCACCTAAGTCTTCAACTTTGAAATGGAGATAAGGAATAACTGTCTTCTCATCAAATTCGGTCCATACCTCTATGCGTCATGACGTGCTAAGCTCTGGTTAATGATGACCACGATCTCTCCCCAACACGAATGAGACCTGCTTGCATGATGATTACTAGCATAACACATAGCAACATCCTTCAATCGTGCAATTAGTCACCTAAGAATTGAACTCGTGCCAAATTTCGGCTTAGAAATCGGAAAAATTGACATGCGCGATATTCTTGTAGCGCTTCTTTGTTATTTTTTCACACTTGCACTACAAGAATAAATTTAACTCTATTTTGGTGCTGTTTTGCAACTTTTTTCCGATTTGCATGAAGTTTAAATGATGTTTGAATGATGAGTATGCTTATAATATGACTTGTGAGTCCACTATTCAATATGATGACCTTTAAAAACCCTTCAAAAACCTTAGAGGATCAAAAAATAAAATAAAAATTTAAAGGCAAAGTTCAAAATTTCACTTAAAAACTAAAAATCTCCTAAAAGGAACAAAAAACCAAACTAAAGCAAATGAGTAACTAGGAATAAAATGCAAATCAAACATAAAATTTAAAGAAACAAATTACTGACTTAACACCTCCTATATACTTAAGGACTATCAACACTATTATTATTCTTATGTGTGCCTTCTCTCACTGAAAGTTTATTTCCTAATATTTCTCTAGATCAGCTATATTTTAGGTCCTTTTGGCATGACACTGTTTTGCATGCAAATTTTTATTATCTTTCTAGAATAACTGAAGCATCGAACCACAAACATATTATCAAAACACAATAGAATATCAGTTGGGATACTACAGTGGTATCAAATCATGTTCCTTATCAATTGTGGGCTTGAACATGAACAGTAAATGGATCCAAAAAAAACTACTTTTGTGACTTATAGAAGGAGGAAGGGTAGGTACACAAAAGGTATGGAATTTGAAGGTATTTAGTTAGAAGATAGAAATTTAGACATGGACCCAACATGAATACACTCTAACAAAGGAAAGGGAACATGGGAAGAGGAATGCAAGTTGTTATTTCATTGCTTAGTTAGTGCATTAAATGACCTAGCTAAAGGGAAGATAGAGGTGTTACATGCTCTAAACAGGTTGTATCTTAATCCAAAATAGGGTCAGAACAGTCTACCAATTTTACCAGTAGATAGAGGGTCCACTAGCACTAGCCAAAAACATGCATACACTAATGTGCAAAACACTCCTCACATATACAATAAACCTTATAGACATACTATGCCTCATTTTCTAGAAAATTCCATTGCAAGGCCACTCATGCTAGCAGAACCTAGTGAACCATTTGGGGATTATCTATAGGAATACAAGGATTTGGGAGATGAATTCCATTTAGCTATGACATTCTCAGACTTCTTCAATATGGAAATAATGCAACGACCAAGGGATTTTAACATAGGGTTTTCCTAGAACTACGAATTACAGAAAACTGTAGGTAAAGTGACCATTACTAATTTTGAGGGATATCATGGTTGTTCAATGATAATATGGGTCTAGAAGTTGGATACTTGTTTCCAACTAAACCCTATGACTAGTAAAGACACCGTTAAATTGGATACCTTACATCTATATGGAAAGGATAATGATTGGTGGTACCATGGGTTAGTGACGTTGGGTCACAACACCATCCATTCATATAGTGATTTCACACAAAGGCTCATGGAGTAGTTTGATAAAAGGGACCCGGAGATACATTTCAGAGAGTTAGAAAACTCAAACAGAAAAGAAGTGATAAGGATTTCATATCAAAGTTTCAGAGGGCAGCAGTTATGGTAACGAATGTGTCTGAGGGCAGGTTAGTTATGTTATTTACAGAAGCTTTGATAGAACCTTTACATGGTAAAATCCTACAAATCATCCACTCTAGAGTATATGATAAACATAACCATAGATATACAACATTAAGTTCCCAAGAACAAGTTTCTAGTTAAGGAAAATTTCCCAATAAAAGACAAGGAAAATAAACCCTTCTAACAGGAATGGACAAATAAAAATTGGGTGGATGACGACACTAGGAAAGAACTTATATGGAAGAAATTTTGCTTCACTTGTCAAGAACCATGGATTATATGTCATAGGTGCACATGGAAAGTCAAAGCACACTATATATAATTTTATTTAGATAGTGAAGGGGACGAGTTGGAACAAGAGATAGCTGAGGAATTGAGGACAACAGAGGAGGAGTCACTTCAGGGAGAACCACAAGGGGAATTTATTGCTAGAATATATGAATTACCCAGATTTCATACTCTTAGAATAAGGGGAGTAGTACAAGGCCACATGGTAGGTGTGTTAATTGATGGTGGGGAAACCCACAAATTTATTTATGCAACATGGGTGGCTAAGCAGGGTATTCATAAAAATAAATTTTAAGGATTGATAGTAGAAGTAGAAGGAAATAACAACATGGAATGAAACCATTGGATTCCAAAACTAAATGTCACACTGGGTAACTATAATATGGCCAACTCATTTTGTGTGGAAAATGTAGCAGATACAAAAGTAGTATTAGGGGTTTAATGGATTTACTCTATAGGGAAATATACTACAGATTATAGGGAAATGGAAATGGAATTTCATGGATAGGATGGAAAACAGGTAGTATTTAGGGGCATGAACACTTATCCCCCCAAGCCAGTATAATCACAGATGATGGAGGTTGTACTCAGACAAGGAGACTTAGAGTGGTCAGTTGAATGTTTTGTCACTTTTCGAAAGCATCCAGATAACAACACACAACATCCAATATATATACAGGAATTACTATAGAAACATGAGAAAGTATTCAGAGATATTCCATTAGTTTGACCTCTAGAAAGAGAGTTTGATCACATTATTGAGTTAGAGGAGGGAACAAAAGAAGTGATCACCACTCTGTAAAGGAATCCCAAAAGGTATAAATATGATATAGAGAAAACAATCAAGGAATTGATGGAGTTAGCTTACATACAACCAAATTCTATCCCATTTGTATCATCGGTGGTTTTGGTAAAAAATAAATATGGCACCCTATAGATGTGTATCAATTATAGGGTCCTCAATAAGAAAACCATAAAAACTAGGTATCCCATTCCCATAATTGACGAATTAATGGATGAGTTACAAGGGTAAAAATACTTCTAAAAAATTGATCTCCGATTAATGTATCATCATATCAGAGAAAAGGATCAAGATATCACCAATGCCTCGAAAAATTTCCAATATTGCATGAACCACACCTTCAAGGATCTGTTGCATAAAGTTTTACTTGTGTTCTTTGATGACATTTTAATTTCCAGTAAAACTTGGGAGGAACATTTGAGACACCTAGATGAGGTACTAGGAATTCTAGAAGAACAATATATTTAGACTAAAATGACTAAATGTGAGTTTGGTATCCAAGAAATTTTATATCTAGGGCATGTAATAAGCACAGATGGAGTACAGGTTCACATGTAAAAGATTAGAGGCCTGTACCTCTCATCCTGTATTTTTTCGTCTAATAACTCACAAGAAAATTTATTTTTTGAATATTCAACTAAGATATGATACCTCAAGTCAGTATATATAATCACGAGTGATACTAAGGTTGGTCATCTTGATAATGCATTCGCTACAACATTGTTTTTCTCTTTGGTATATTATATTTCAAAGTCATATTCCTGTACCTTGCTGGCCCATTTTTGTTGACGTTCATTCAACTCTTTTGGTTCTAAGAATTATTTGAGACTGTTGTGATTTGTCTTAATTTTAACCCCGCTTCCCACCAAATACTACCTGAATCGTTTTAAGGCGTGGGAGATTGCTATAATTTCTTTATCATATATAGAGTAGTGAGGGTAATTGACGACATCATTTCTACAAGAATCACATATACATGGTCCCATAATCAACTTTAAATAAAAATGTTTTACGGGCCTCGCATGATTCACCATTATCAAGGCATTAGGGGTCCTTGAAAACTTACTAACAGATTACATAGAGGTTCTCATAGAAAGGCCTCAAGGAGGATGCAATACAACATGTCCACGAGTGCTGTATGCACCAACAAAACAAAATTGAACACACTCATCTGGAAGGGTTCAACCATTACCTATACCAGAGAAGAAATGGGAGAGCATCTCGATGGAATTCATTATGTGTTTACCCAAGGTATAGGGATGATATTGTTTATACGTAATGGTAGATCAGTTGACAAAATTTCCTCACTTCTTTTCCATTTTCTTCATATTATTCTACATCACACGTAGTGGAATTGTTTTTCCAAGAAGTTTTTAGACTACATGGACTATCTAAGACCATTTCCAGTGACTGTGATTGTAAATTGATTAGTTCCTTTTGGTAGGATCTCTTTGGGTCAGTGGGAAAAAAATTAGATACTAGCACAAGCTATCATCCTCAAAGAGATGGATAGACAAAGATAGTAAACAAATGTATTGAGGGATATCTAAGAAATTATGTAGAAGGGAAACAAAGGAAATGGATTAAATGGGTACACCTAAGGGAGTAATTATATAATACCACTCACCATATGTCTATTAGGATGAATTCTTTCAAATATTTATATGGCTATGAGGCACTGAACTTTGCAGATTTAGTCTTCGGAGATAGCATAGAACCTAAGGAAAATATTGGGTACAGGACAGTCAAGATATTCATAAAGTGCTCAAAGAGAACTTACAAGAAGCTCAAAACAAGTAGAAATTATACGCGAACAAGCACAAAATTGAGCGTAACTTTGAGGTAGGAGACTTGGTATATTTATGGCTACAACCTTATATACAATCTTCACTTAAGAAAAAAGGGGAAGAGAAGCCGAAAACCCGATTCTATGGTCCTTACAAAATAGTAAGAAAGGTTGGTTTAATATACCTAAATAGTATATTACTATTATTATTAATTTATTTAGCAATTAGGTTAATTAGTATTAATGGTCAAAGGTCACCTCTTTTCAAGGTCTGGCCATTCATAGGTTAAATTCCATATATAATGTAAGCATGTCAGTGTAATAATCATCAATTCATATTTAAATATATATAAATATTATCTATTTTGATAATCTTGTAAGGATGATCCCCTACAAGTGGTATCAAAGCTTTGGATCAATATCTTCTCCGCGTTCATCTTTTCTTCCTTTTCTTCCACTCCACATTCTCATCTTCCACTCCATTTTCCTCATTACTTCTACTCTCCACTCTCTTCTCCTCGCCTTCTTCACTAACTAATATACATCCCTGATCCCCACGACACCGACCTACACCATACTCTAGCCCCATTCCTCCTTCACTTCCAAATCTCGAGCACTCCCGTGCACTCTGCAGACCCCTACACTCGTACCAACCCACTCTCCTTTGTTACCATGTTTCCTAAGCTCCTCCCTCCACCTTCGCATTGTTCCCTCCTTCCCATGCATGAACCTTCACTCCACACTCACCTCCTCTCCTCACACTGACTCATAGCTCCACACGTCATCCCTCTTCTTAGCCCCTCCTACATTCCACTTATACCCACTGCACTACCTGCACATGAATACACCCGCGACCTCTCCCATGTGCGTCCTCAACTCCACTTGGATACTCCCCTCCCTCACTATGCACCCCCATCATTTCCTTCCCCTGCCTGCATAAAATTGTCTTCTCCCAACCCATTGCTCACCTATCATTGCATTCCTTCTTCATCACCTTCTCTCATACCTCATGCCCCAACTCCCTTATAATTCTTCCCCTCATGCTCCATTTCGGTGAGCCATCCTCCTTCCATCATTTTTCCATGCTTCCCCTTCTAGAAACAAATCCTCAGCCCTCATAACCATGATGCCATTTCACACTCCCTCCCATCTCCACATGCGCTCCTGCAAACTCATTTATATCTCCCAATCCACTCTCCACCCAAGCTGTATGTTTTCCATTTCCTACTCCTACCAACTATTTCCAATCCTACCCACTCCTCATATTCCCATGCTCCTCCCACCAACCCTCTCAAGGTGTACCTGCTCCTCATACTCCCATGATATTGCGTCTATCTTCCTTTAGCTCTCACCCCAGCCGCCACCTCTGCTTGCATCCCCACAACCTTTCGCATCCTCTTCTCCACACACCTTCCAGTGCCCATTCCTCGAGACCATCCCTTCAGCTCGCCTTGCCCTCATACAACATTCGATTGCACAGTTTAACACTCTAAACCCTAACTCCCACAATTTTTAGAAAAACTACTTATAATAATAAAATTATTATTATAAACATTTCAAAATTTTCAAAAAAAACTATATATTAAAATATATATATAATTTATAAAATAATAATAATTAATTAACAATTATTATTATTTTAAAAAAATTGAATATTTTGTGTAATACAAATTGGTCTTCAGTAAAGGTGTTTATGGGTTTTTCAAATGAGATAAACCACCTAAAGAAGTTAAAAATAACTTTAAATGCAATATTAAAGAAACAAAAACCACAAAGCTTGAAGTGAGAATATCAACTATCGACGTGGCAGATCAAGTTCTTATGAAGACATAAAAGAATTAGTTGAAGAAACGAAAAAGATTGATAATACGATGACAAGAAGAAGTTGTTGCGAATTATGAGTGCTCATGCCAAATAGATATTGCGTATGCATCAACACTCACGTCAAAAGAAGTGACTCCTATCATAAAGGAACAAGCTATGTTGACCCCCAAGTTCTCAGGTCAAACAGAGTTGGAGTTTTCATCGACACTCATGACAAAAGAAGGGACTACGACCAGAAAAGAAGAAGATGTCACGACTTCCAAGTTCTCAGGTCAAGAAGTGTTGGGATATGCACCCTCGACATAATAAGGAATTGTGACTCTTTATTTACCAAGACAAGAATATCAATGGACTAGTGGGACTCCTACGTATTCAAGTAGGGATGAATATAAATTTGCTACTACCCCCAGGAAGGAAAAGAAGCCGATAGAAGCTGTTACGACTTCTGAGTGTTCAGGCCAAATATATATGGAAGATGCATCAACACTCATGCTAGAAGAAGGGATTCCTATCATAAAGTAATAAGATACATCGACTCCCAAGTTTTTAGGTCAAGGAGACCTAGGGTCTGCATTAACACTCATGAGAAAAGAAGGGACTATGACTAGACAAGAAGAAAATGTTGTGACTTCTGAGTTCTTAGGTCAAGAATCCTCGACATAATAATTAACTATGAATCTGTATTTATCAAGTCAAGAGGAATAAGGGAATACTACAACTCCTACATATTCAAGTAGGGATGAAAATAAAATCGCTACTACCCTGAGGAAGGAAAGGAATCCATAAGAAGTTGTTGCAACTTCTGAGTGCTTAAGTTGAATAAAGCTAGAATATTCATCAGAACTCATGTCAGAAGAAGGGATTCCTATCATAAAGGAACAAACTATGTCGACTCCCAAGTTCTCAGGTCAAGCAGAGCTAGGGTCTGCATCGACACTCATAACAAAAGAATGGACTATGACCTGAAAATAAGGAGATGTTACGCTTTTGGGTTTCTCAGGTCAAGAAGTGTTGGGATCTACACCCTCGATAGAAGAAGTAACCATGACTCTCAAGTTACCAAGTCAAGAGGAACAAGGGACTAGTATTAATCCTATGTATTCAAGTAGGGATGAATACAAAATCTCTACTAACCCTAGGACGGAAAGGAATCATGGTCGACTGACTCCTTATACCCCTCCTCACAAAATATCCATACCACTAGACATCAAGTGTGGTAAGAAAATACATCCCAACTACAAACCTCAAAATGTGATACTTAATAAAAAGTATGCATGACTACCGAAAATTCATTGTGGCTTCTTACAAGGTAGGGAAGCAAGGCCCATTAATACGCCAACTAAAAAATCTATAAAATTATTTAGTGAAATTCCAAAACAATGACTTGTTAAGAATGATGATAACAAGGACTATGAAACAAATGAAGTAGAATACATGAATATGAATGATTAATATGATATTGAAAATCAAAATGCCAATATCACTTGTAAAGAAAATGATGTTGTCGTAGAAGTCAATGAAGTCAATAAAGTCAATGTTAACAACAATTATGAGAGAATTGAAGTTGTAGAAGAATGCAATGATGACAACAAAAGTGTTAAATATTACCTTAATCATGATAACATGTAAGAACGAAACCCAGAGGATGGTGCGACAAATGATGTGATGAACATTCTATTAGTAGTCACAACTCAAGATGTTCTATAATTTCAAAAGGTTCCTAGAGAACAAATAAAGACAAGCTTATCAGATAGGGAAGTAAGTACATTATTAGTAATTTTCACTACATATTGGAAAACCATATCAAAGCATGCAGAAATATAAAAAAATCTACATCAAAATAGAAGGTCAAAAGAACACCATCGGATTAGAAGCTAAGAAGAATAATCCTTATAGTTGTTATGAGTTCATCTATAGAATCATATGCATGAATATATTTGAATGGAAATGTGACCAAATATTTCAAGAACTACTAAACCATGGCACCATTATTCGTGGTAAGAATTCCAGCTGCAACACGCTCATAAGAAGATTCATGGATGAATATTTTTAGAGCATGATGACTTGTAATATACCTAAATAGTATATTGCTATTATTATCAATTTATTTAGCAATTAGGTTAATTAGTATTAATGGTCAAAGTTCACCTCTTTTTAAGGCCCGATAATTCATAGGTTATCTTCCATATATAAAGTAAGAATGTCAATGTAATAATCATCAATTCATATTTAAATATATATAAATATTATCTATTATGATAATCCTATAAGGATGATCCCTTACAGTTGGAGAGGTGTATTATGAACTAGAGCTTCCAGAGGAAAGTAAAATGCATAATGTATTTCATGTATCAAACATCAAGAAAATAGTATGGAAACACATTTCTCCATCCACCAAATTTCCTCCCTTAGATGATGAAGGGATTTTAGTATTGATTCCAAATAGAATTCTACAAATTTGGGAAAGGAAACTCAGAAACAGGGTAATTCAGGGATACTTAGTAAGAATGAAATAACTCTCTATGAAAGAAACCACATGAGAAGGAGAACAAGTGTTGCATCATCCTGGTTTACATTTGCTTTAGGAAAAGAAATTTCAAGTGGAGAGGATTGTAATGTCGTCTTCTACTTAAGCATCAGAAGCACCCTCTAACCTATTTAATTCCCATAGGTTCAATCGGGTGTTATGGAAAAAGAGAATTGCATGAGGATACGTAATACCAAGAGAAAAGAAGGGCATTTATTTAGTGTTATTAAGTCACCAATTTAGTAAATAAAAATTATTTCTTCAGTATTAAAGTCAACGTAAAATTAGAATTGCATGCATGCAAAAAGTAAAGTGCATACCCTAAAAGTACATACTAACCCTAAATATTATATAAGAAGGTTAGTTGAACCAACAAGACATCCATTATTATTATGATCTTTGATTTTGGTTTTGAGGGTAGCAGCAACAAGTTGGGGTTGGAGACAGAAGTCTTCAGCTAGCAAGTGTTTTTGGCAGCGAAATATATCTACCCTAATCACTTCTAGATATATAATCTAGATCTATCACTAGATATTTATCATATTCATTATTATTTATAGCTAAAACATATAGAGAAGGTTCTCATTGGAGGTTCATGTTTAATATTGGAAAATAGTTGGAAATCCTAAGACCATTCTCTAGGACTCAGAAACTAAATAATTCTTCTCCATGCCTCCATCATTCTTCTCAACAGTGGCGCACCACTATACTGGGTGATTATCATTCCATTTCTTGCACATCTAGAGAATTTATCAACAAAAACATGGAAGAAGAGGGAATCACCCATTTAGAAAATATCAATTCGCTAGGGTAACTAAAGGAGTAAAAAATTTTGCATGTGTCTCCTTACCTCTCCATGGGACCTATACCATCATATCTAGAAAGTTTTAGACGCAATTGTTGATGTAATTGTAACTTCAAAATGTATTCACTTGTATATCTTATGTATTATACCCCAATGTTTATTCCCGGATGTGTTTGTAATGTAATTGAGTCATTTCATTCCCCGATGTTCCGATCGAGAGTTTCTATAATGTGAACAAGTCATGTCAAGTCATTGTGGTTAACCCTCCTATTTGTCAAGGGTTAAATTCCCCACAGTTGTGGGGCCCTAGGGTTATTAGACTATCCTAGAGAAGTAGACCCTGAGTGAGTCATTGTAAGTCAGGGAAATAGTCCCCACTATTATGTTAAGGATAACCATCCTTGTTGGTCGAAGGAGGCAAAGTCCGCACAAGTTGTGGGGCACTAGAGTTATTAGACACTCCTAGAGATGTCGGCTCTAGTAAGTAATTGTTAAGTGAGGCTGACATGTTGGAGGGGGTTTCAAGTGAATGAAAGACTATAAATAGAGAGTGAGCCTTTGTATTTATGACACACACACTCACTCATTGGGGCACATGAGTGAGAGAGGAGAATCTATCTCAATGTGAGAGAGAGAACAAGATGTGGAGATCATCTTTTCTATTTTCAGGTTTTACTGCTGCCATTGGTGCTCATTCTATCTCTGAGGAAGTTGAAATATTTTCTCCTTTATGGTTTCCCTGAGGAAAATTATTTGTGTCTCTTGTCTCTTGTGTTTATTGCTATGCATGTTATTCTCTCAGTTAAAGATCCTAAGATCATAATGCTAGCTTAGAATGATAAAAATCTAACATGGTATCAGAGCTAACCTGAGAAGAAGACATTGTGCAGCTATAGAATCTAGGGATTCTTAATTTTTGGGTCTCTCTCCACAATCCATCAGCAAAATTATGCTAGGTTGACTCTCCATTGAAGGGTGCATCTTTATGTCGAAGCGAAATTTGATTCCGAGCATTTTCAGTTTTTGGTGCAGGAAATTAGGGCTTCATACAAAAGAATAATTTTTTAGTGAGCCCAGCATAGGATTAGTCTCCTCATCAAAATATAATTTTAGAGACTTGGGTCAATATTTTTGGTTGGGTGAAACTCCGGGAAAGTAAAACCCTAGTTTGACCTTGAGCTGGAAAAACCCTAAAATTCTAAAACTGATACGTTTTGGTACATTCTCTATATCTCAGAATTGGTAAAGGATCAAGAGATGAAAATTTCATGGTATGAATATAAAATCCTGATTTACACTATGTATAAAATTCAGCCTCATATTCTCTATATTCTATGAGATATGATCCCTACAAGTTTGGGTTCCATCCTCTTCTAGGATTCATCCCTAAATAAGATACCTGGGGAGAATTGATATATCTTGGGCTACAAAGGTCCAAATTAAATTTATGAATATGCTGCAAAAAGGGAATGGACTGCAATTTCGGTGGTTCAAGTTTCAGACCCAGAAGATGAAATAGTGGCATGTGTTTGTCCATACAACATCATTGTTCTGAACAGTATTATAACAGGTCACCTTGGGAAAATGATCATAAGTCCCAATTAGTGAAACCAATTCTGATGAAACCTATGGTGTTGGAACAAAGACAACCAAGGATACCTCAGGAGAAGTTTCAGACATATAGGAATAGTAAGTTCATATAAATCACATAAACAGTAGTAGGCATTTCTGTAGAAGAAATTGGTACATTAGGGCTTCCTGTTCCGAGAGCTTCCCTCCACTATTTTCAGAAAATCAGTACATTGGATAGCTCAAATTGAAGATATATATATTTTGATCCAATCATATATTAAATATTCCAAGTTTTGAAAATTAGGGTTCCCCTGACAAACCCTAGATAAGCTAGCTCCGAAACTAGGACGGACACCTCAAATAGGTAAGATCTAATCTTTTGCTATTTTCATTTGAGGTTCTCATTTCAAAGTGATCTATCACATTAGCTTGATGACAATCTTGGTGAAGTTGACAAATTCCAAGCCTAGAAGTATATGATCTCTATGAATAAATGAATTGGACACCTACATAAGTAGAGAGGTTCCAGTTCTAGAGGGAGATGAGGCTAAAAGCCTTACATAAGAAAAACTTGGTCAAGGCCAAGAAGATCATTGCTGATTCAATCATGGATCAACTTGTACCATAAGTGTATTCCCTACAGACACTGAATATGTTTGATTCCTTGACCAATATATTTGAAGGGAAGAACATAAATCAGAATATGACCTTAAGAAACTAGTTGAAGAATGTGAAGATCCAGAATGCAGAGACCATACAGTCATACTTTACAAGGGTCTCTCAAATCAAAGAACAACTTGAAGTGGTATAAGAAGAAGTGGAGAATGCAGAAGTTGTGATAGCCACCTTGAATGGCCTCTTAGGATCACGGGATTCATTCATGCGAGGAATGTGTGCCAGAAGAAAGTGATTACTTTAAGCAGACTCTAGGAAGAAGAATAATATTGACTCATAATAAGAGAAGAAAAGATGGGAACAACTGAAGATCAAGCTCTCACCATCCAAAGAAGATCCCTCAAGCGATGAGGAATATGAAGGACTCTGTTAACCCAAAAAATCCCTCACTTATCTCTACATGTCCTACACCACCCAAGGACACCCATGCACGACCTTCGTATCACCCCATTAGACCCCCACACCCTCAAAAAGGCTTAAAAATGAGTAAAAGGGCTTAAAAACCTCAAAAAGGAGCCTAAATAACTCTCGTAGGGGCTAAATCCTCCAAAAAGGGGCTAAAACCCCTCAAAGGAGCCTAAAAACCTAAAAGGAGGTAAAGTTAGGGCGAAAGGGGATAAAATCCCAAAAAAGGGGCTAAAGCCCTGACCAAGGGCTTCAAACCCTAAAAATCCCATAAAAAGCTATAAAAGGAGGGGTGGGGGTCACTCTCAAACAACTCTTCCCTTGCATACTGTTGTGCTTCCCGTGGATTCCTTGAGACCCTTTGTCACTCAATCCACCCACATCCCTCCTCTCATCCATTCATTCCTCCATTGACCCATAGCTCCTCCATAGCCAAGAGAGAGAGAGAGGTGCTTCTTCTAGCCAAGGCATGGTGGCCCTTGCACCAAAGAGAAGGTATACATGTGTGTTTTGTTTTGTTTCTTTGTTTTTGTCTAATCCATAGCTTGTTTGCAATTTTTTATTTTCTCTTTGCAAGTTTATTTCTAACATGTTTTTGCAGGATTTCCGTTTCTAATAGTTGTTTGTAGGTTATTGGAGCTAAACCCTAACCTTATTTGCAGAAGGGTTCTCCATCTTTGCTTTCATTTCTTTCTAGTTTCATTTCTATTTTTCTTCTCTGCATTTCCACACAGGAACCTACCCTTCCATCCTATAGATGGAAGGGATCCATTCATGCCCCTATAGCAAGGAGAAATCCCTGCTACAAACTCAATCCTTGAAGAACCTCTTATCCATATTGAGCATTCGGATAAGAAATGATGAAGTCATGAATGAAGAAGATGATGAAGCGGAAAGATCAAGAAGGAGTCTACCCATGAAACAAATAAAGATAAGTATTCAATTGTGATTTCATGATATTGTTTTTGTTATGCATTTGTTTATATTCAGTTGATGTATTATGCATGATAGAATGTCTGCATTAATGATAGTATACTACTAATATGCATGTGATGGGTAAGTAGCTCATGGTGCTATACAACTCTCCATTGCTACTTATCTAGAATGAAACCTCTTTGCTAACATATTGGATTAGTGCACAATCTCAATTTTGTCCTGGTAGAGATGGAAGGAATCTAGAAAGTTTCTATGAGATATGGATGGATGTTGTATTGGCTAAAGTAGTTGCATGATCATATATTTATGCATAAGAATTTTCAATTATGAATCTACCTTATGAAATGTTTCTAACCATACAAATGCATTTGACTTGTAGGAAAGATCACATACATAATTGCCTACAAGCAAAGAAGGATGAGACTTGTTCCGAAGAACAACTAACGACAGTTTAAGATGAAGAATAATATAATGAATGCAATGACATCATTAATGCAGAACCTTCCAGCCATGAAGAAGTAACCAAGAATAAATATAAGACCATTTCAAGAAGAATGATGTCTAGGATGCAGTATACATGAAGAGAAGTCTGTAGTTCCATCATGCAGTAGATGGAAACATCATGGGATATAAGGAAATCTTTGTAGCACGAGGCATAGACTATGAAGAGACATTTGCAGCCACTAGATATACATGTGATAGGTAGAATCATGTGTTGTTGGGGCGTGCACCCTAACGGTCCTTAAGATTGGTAACTCCGTGAAGTTACGGGAGTTGTAAGCGGAGCTATGACTCAAAATAGTCTTAGGGGTGTCAAGGTTGAGTAAAAACCTTCTTTTGTAATAAACCCATGGTTTAAATCCAGGGTTTAGGGTTCGGGGTGCCCATGGTCTAAGCCCATGGTTTTGTAATAAGTGCACTATAAATAAGCACTCTGGTAAAGAAGTCAGTTTAGGATTTTTGATGTAAGATGAATTGATGCGAAGCTAAGTCTATTTTGTAAGAAGGTTAAGTCCCAGCTGTGTGCGTGGACAACCTCTGCAGCTATGTGCACAGAGGGTTTTTGGGTGATTTAGGAAATCTGCAGCTGTGTGCGCAGAGGCCTGCAATTGTATGCATAGCTTTAAGGACTTGAAAGGATCTGCAGCTGAGTGAGCAGATCAGAACTATGATTTTAGTAAAGAGTTAAATAAAACACGGTTCTATGGACATAACCCATACACTGGGGGTGAACCATGTTATATCTGGTGTTTTGGTTATTTGTGTTGTTTCTGTTATGTTCTTTCATGCGTTAATAAATATATATTTGATAAATAAGATCACTGCTAACTAATTAACTTCGCTGTGAATTCCCAGTAAAGGGTTATGCAAGTCACTGCCTATTTATTTAGCTGCGAAGTTATATATGTGAATGTTGAATCTCTGTGTATCTGAATATAAGCTGTTAAGGGCTAAGGTACAGTAATATCCCTCTTCTGTTTGCAGAAACCTGATTCTGCGGCATCCCATAGCTATTTCAGGTGAGACTGCAATCTGCTCACGGATTGTTGCCAAAAGGGCCAACACTGTGGGTCTTTTGTTGGTGCGAAGTTAATGGTATAAAGCCTGGGTCTGCCCTATAGCCCAACAAATTGGTTCTGTTGCTGGTTGAACTCAGTATCTGCTCAAGAGGGGTTTACGTTGTACCTCGAGGGCTATGTTCTGGAGACCCTCTGTGAAATAAATCGGTGATTGGATTGATGAGACTTATTTGAAATTCGCTGAGCAAGAGAACAAAGATCTGCGTTGTAGTGCAAACGACTTTTTACAAAGGTATGTTTTTTGTGATGTTTATGAAATTTTATTTGGTAGTGTCCACATAGACTTGCACCAGTGGTTATCCAGGTTAATAGAGAGAAGGACGAACTTCCAAGAATGTCAGTTTCCTGATTGGACCCCCGCAAGAATTAATATACTGAAAAGGGTGAACAACGAGATATCCCGCGCTGTTGATTTCTGGACAACGCGGACCCTCGAAGCATTTGTGATGGGGTTCGCCATCGACACGAGTACTTCCTTTAGTGAAGCCGAGCGACACGTTTTCAAAGGAACAAGGGGTAAGTTTTTGAATTCATTTAGTTTAAGAATTAAAATTCTATTAGCTAAAAAAGGTATATTGCTAATTGAATCAGACTGTTAGATTTAGTATTACTAACCTATGTTTGCAAGTGAAAATACCTTCAACGAGCAAAGCGGTTTGCTGCGAAGTGGCAAAAGGTACAAGAGATATTTTAGATCCTATTCCCAGGGTCAGCATACCGAGTATTCCCCTGCAAATCCCACAGAGTCGAAACTCGAAGAAACCCCTTCTATTGGAAACCCTCTTGTAACCTCGCAGCGAAGACCTATTATCCCCGAGAACCCGTTGTAGTCTGAGAGTCACCCTAGCCCAAGTATTCCTATCGCAGGTCAGTATACCCCAGTAAGTTCCCCCCCACCTACTTCCAGTCCCCCTCCAACCCCCCCTAGATCCACTATGGCCCACATGCATGATGACATTAAGCTACCTATTTTCAAAGGAACTGGATCAGAGGATCCAGAATAGTTCTGGTTTTTATGTGAAGCAGTGTGGACTGCTAAGACCATTACAGATCAAGATACAAAAAGAGCGCAGCTATTTACTTCATTCAGATACTGTGCTCTGACCTGGTTCATGAATTTTTCCAGCACTCAGAACCATGCATTGGCTGATATAAAAGTAGCAATGATAAAGGAATTTAAGAAGACAAAATCAGAGTTGCAGTGTATCACTGAATTGAAAGAGATTCAGTAGAGGCACGGTGAATCAGTGTGGGATTTTGATCAACGATTCAAATTTTTGCTAGACCAAGCCAGTTTCCCCATTGGGCCTGCACAGCACAAAGAATGGTTCATTGCAGCGTTGCTACCGCATATCAGAACTCCACTCATGCAGCAGAATGTTGCCAATTAGCAGGAGGCTCTGGAAATCGGGATGAAACTTGAAACCGCTCCTGTTGAAGATAATTCTGGTATTGCTCAAATCTAGGTGCAATTGGCAGCAATGGCTCTGGAGCTTCACGATATGAATAAAGGAAAAAATGGTCGCGAAGAGATTTGGTGTACACAATGTCAGATAGAAGGTCACGACAAGGAACAGTGTCCTATGGTAAGAAACTACCTAAATACTGGTGCTCCAAACCCGTTCAACCCTACTGTTCTATATTGTGAGATCTGTCAGACAACTGGCTAGCATCGACCTGAGGATTGCTATCTTCTGCAGAGGTATGTGCAAGTCCCTAAGAACCCTTATTGCAAAATCTGTAAATTGGTGGGACATAATGAAGATGAGTGTCGCAGCTTTGACCTCATGAGAGAATGGACTTATGATGCTTATCGGGTACAAAATGAGGGACAGAGCAATGATTTCTATGGTTATCGTGGTGGTGCATCAGGTAGAGGTGCTTTTGGAGGTCGTGGTCGAGGTGGTATGGTCGGAAGAGGAAGAGGCCAGTTTGTGTGTTACAACTGTAATCAGGCCGGGCATCTAGCGAGAGACCGTCGAAACCCCACTACAACATGTCGATATTGCCGAGCCGTAGATCATGTGATCAAGCAGTGCCCGCAGTTGCTAGCTAAGATTCAGGAAAGAACCAATGCCCCTACTCATAATCTTCAGATGATTTCTGTCGAGCAGAGACCTGCCCCAGCCATTAATGTTGTTACCCGGAGTGGAGCTATGATGGAAGTACAAACTAAGGAGCAATAGCCTGATGAGGCTTGGGTTCGTAAGGCCCCAGCGAAAGTCCCATCATTTGATATCGAAAGAGAAAGAGAGACATTCATGGAAGCCAAGAAATATTTTGCTGATCCTAGCACATCAGTAGCACCTGTGCAACAACATCAACAGCAGTTGCAGCCGCACGAAGCTCCGACGGACAAAGTAAGTACTCTGGCCTCCTTTTTACAGAGTTGTCTGAAGCTCCTACGAAATCAGAATGCTTTAAGTGAGCTGCAGAAAGTTATTGCTTCCTACGAATCTCAGTAAAGTAATGGTCAGGAAAAAGCTATTAATAGAGTCAGAAGAACTGGCAGGGAAATGAGATTAAATGCTCAGATAGGAGAGTATGATATGGCTGATGTTATCTTGGACCTAGGATCATAGGTAAATGTCTTAACTAAGCAAACTTGGGAACAAATGGGAAAACCTACCCTTGATTGGTCACCTATACAGTTGAGATTATCCAATCAGTAGAATATTGTGCCCCTAGGATGGTTCCCTAATGCCCCAGTAGATATTGATGGCATATGTACTGTAGCAGAATTCAAAGTTATTGAGATCATTGATGACAGCAACCCCTATCCAGCCTTGCTAGGAATTGAATGGGCAATGGAAAATGCAACAGTCATTAACCTTAAGAAGAGACAGATGACTTTCGAAGGGAAATATTTGTGAGTCATAGTCCCACTGGACCCCTCACAAGGAGAGAGATACACAGAGACAGTAAACGATGAAGACCAGGATGTTTTGGATCACATCTACAATATCACAACTAAGGAGAAAGATTATGTTGATCCTACTACCGAAGGTATCATGGATTGGCAGTGCGACAACTCCTGCATGACAAATTCAGATGATGGGTTAGAAAACTGGCAGAATAGACTTTATGAGCTGCATGGACATAGATGTGCCAGCATTACCAAGTCTCTCAGATGGCTTGGTGCACAAACACGAATCTTACCTATTTTTGATGGTTCGACAGACCCAGAACAGTTTATTGTGCAATTCTCAGAACAGGTACTAGACTCACAGAAAATGGAGACTCTGGATTCAGCATTCAGAGCCACAGCAGCCAGATGGTGGAATGGTCACAAGAAGTACATTCATAGTTGGGAAGTGTGCCAAAAGTCCCTTTACCTAAGATTTAGGGACCAACCTCAGGCAGTCCGAAGCAGGTTTAATGGTAAGACTAGTCCTCAGGGACATTTGGAGCAATGCTATGAGGCATGGAAGCATGTACCTCATGAATAATGGGTACATAGGTTTGTGCATACCTTGGAACCCATAACAAAGAATTGGTATCTGGAGGTCGAGCTTCGCCACGGTACTGTAAGTTGGGATTGTCTTGTTGATAGTTTTATGCTGACATTCTCTATTAATGAGGTTTCTCCTGCTTTGGACACAGCTATTAGATTGATTCATACTAAAGTATTTGATGATCAAGAAATCGTAGAATATCAACCTGATTGGAAGGTACAGGAAGCCAATGCAGTAGAATGTTATAACCTCATAATTTACGAGGATGACGATCCACACAATATTAATATTCCTGAATCAGAAGGATACTATGAAGTGCATGGACCAGGAGTAGAGGCACTTGAAGTGACTCAACCCCTGAAGACGTGGACCGTCAACATTGGGTTAGAAGAAAACCCTAAGTATGTTGCCATTGGAGATTATTGGGATGATGAAATGTTAAGCAAGGTGACCCAACTTCTCCATGAATATCAGGATCTCTTTCTGACGAAGTTCTCAGAGATGAAAGGTATCCTTGGGGATATAGGAGTGATAAAGATCCCGTTGAAACCTGATGTGAAGCCTGTGAAATAGCGCCCTTATAGGCTGAACCCTAAGTATAAGGAAAAAGTCTGAATGGAGCTGGATAAGATGCTTACTGCAGGAATCATTGATCCTGTTGAAGAATCTAAGTGGGTCAGTCCTATGGTGGTGCAAGAAAAGAAGACTAAGGGAGAGATCAGAATCTATGTCAATCTGAGGAAGCTGAATGATGCCTGGTTGCATGATCCTTTCCCCACTCCCTTTACAGATGAAGTTTTAGATAATGTGGGAAGTCAAGAAGTGTACTCTTTTACTGATGGATTTTCAGGTTACCATCAGATTCGAATTGCTCCAGAGGATCGACATAAGACAACCTTCACTACGGAAATGGGATCCTTCCAGTATACAGTTATGCCTTTTGGATTGAAGAATGCATCTGCCATGTTTTCTAGAGTAGTCATCTCTGCTTTTAAGGAATTCATACATAAATTCTTAGAAGTTTATTTTGATGACTGGACTATCTTCGGGTTAGTAAAATACCACATAGCTAGTCTAAGACTTATGTTGGATAAATGTAGACAGCATCATATTTCCTTGAACTTGAAAAAGTGTATCTTCTGTGCCCCTTTTGGAATTCTGCTCGGTCACATTGTCTGTAAGAAAGGACTGATGATGGATCCTGCGAAGATAGCCATTATCGTGAACCTGCCACCTCCGAAGTCTATCAAACAAATGCGCACTACGCTTGGTCATACTGGTTATTACAGGAAATTTATTAAAGGATATGCTCAGATAACAACCCCTATGGAAAAGCAGTTGAAGAAAGATATTAAGTTCAAGTGGACACTTGAGTGTCAAGAAATATTGGATATTTTGAAGGAAAAGCTGGTAACTGATCCTATGTTAGTATTCCCTGATTGGAATAAGGAATTTCATGTGCATGTCGATGCATCCTCCATTGCTCTAGGTATAATATTGGCCCAGTCGGGCGAAGGTAATATTGATCACCCCATCTCTTTTGCAAGTAGGAAATTATCCACAGCAGAGAAAAATTATACTACGACAGAACGAGAAGGTCTAGCTATGGTGTATGCATTACAAAAGTTTCGACATTATCTGTTAGGATCTCATTTTAAGATGTTTACTGACCATTCTACTTTGAAGTATTTGGTTAACAAGCCTGTGCTAGGTGGAAGGATATGCAAATGGCTGATTCTGTTTCAGGAATATGACTTTGAGATCATAGTCAAACCAGGGAGACTGAATCTAGGTCCTGACCACTTGTCAAGGCTCGAGTCGGGAGAAGAACCTATCAGTTTGGATGATGGTCTTCTTGACGCCCAATTGTTTTCCATCCAGATGGTTGATGAATACTTTCAGGATATTGTTTAGTATTTGTCTATAGGTTTTCCACCTGCCGAGATGACAACACAGCAGAAAAAGCAGCTGGTGGTTCGAGCAGCTGACTTTACCTTAATAGCAGGACAACTATATAAGATGGGACCAGATGAAATACTGCGCAGATGTGTCCTAGAGCATGAAAAGCCATTAATTTTAGCTGAGGCACATTCTGGGGCAGCAGGAGGTCATTACGTAGGAAAAGCTACAGCAAAAAAGATTCTGATAGCCGGATTGTGGTGGCCTACAATTCATAAGGATGCAAGAGAATATTGCCACAGCTGCAACATTTTTTAGAGGATAGGAAAACCATCTAGGAGGGATGAGATGCCTCTAGTTCCATAGGTAACTTTACAACCCTTTGATAAATGGGCTATTGATTTTGTTGGACCTATCAATCCCCCTGCAAGGAAATCTGGAGAAAGATACATTATTATAGAAACTAACTACCTTACTCGTTGGGCCGAAGCTCAATTAGTCAAGAGCTGTAGTGTTGCTATAGCTGCGAAGTTTATTTTCGATAACATCTTGACCATATTTGGGTGTCCTAGAATTCTTATGAGCGATCAAGGATCACATTTCTTAAATACAACTATTGAAGTATTGAATGAAGAATTTCAAGTATATCATTAGAAGAGTACTGCCTATCATCCTCAAGCAAATGGAACTGTTGAAGCCTTTAACAAGATCCTTGAACACGCTCTAATGAAGGTTTGAACTGCCAACAGAAATGATTGGGACCTTAGAATTCTAGCAGTACTATGGGATTATAGAACCACCTGCAAGAAGTTGACAGGCCATACACCTTTTAGGCTTGTTTATGGACAAGAAGCAATCATTCCCATGGAGTACATTGTACCTAGCCTCAGAATATCTTCTTTTACAGAGATGAATGACCCAGATATCATGAAAGAAAGGCTGACAAAGATACTAGAACTTGAAGAGGACAGATTCATTGCAGGGTTCCAGCAGCAAGTTCAGAAAGCTAGAGAAAAAGCATGGCATGATAGACACATCAAGAAGAAGCAGTTCTAGCAAGGTGATCTTGTGCTCCTATATGACAGCAAATTCATGAAATTCCTGGGTAAGTTCAAGACACATTGGAAAGGACCATATATAGTGCAGAAAGTTACTGATGGTGGCACAGTCCAGTTAGCTAAATTGAATGGAGAAATTTTACCTTCTATGGTGAATGGAAGTAGGTTAAAGAAGTACAGGGACAAACCAGGACCCCTTGATCAGGAGTATCAGCATGAAGGATAGTCTAAGTACCAAGAACAGTTGAAATTGGGTACTAGACTATAATGAAGCTGTTCTCAAAGCTATGAAGTGTTGAAGACTGTCAAAGTCTGAAGGTTGAAGTTTGGTTGCCGTATGGGTCAGGATGGGTCAAAGGTGCAGATTGTGTCGAAGGTTCCTGTCAAGGCAAAGCTGAAGTTAGTAGTTATGTCAAAGATTAAAGGTGTGTTGTAGCCTAAAATGTGATGGATGGGACAAACTACACTTGGCGGCACTGGCATGAGAACTGCCCTAACTATCTGCAATAATGAGATTTTGGGAAAATCTGGCGCCGTGTGGACAGGATTTCCACCACTCCATCAGATTCGACGTCATTAATGCACCATGATGACAGATTATGTTCCAGGATTCTATAAGAAGCCACACCGGCCTGCAACTCCTGCATTGCGAACGTCTTTGAGTTTCTTCAGTTAGCACTATGTCGAATGACCGTGAAGTCCAAAAGTTATTACGAGTGGTCAGGGAGAGAGGTCTGCTGAACCTCCTGAGTAATCCACCTGGGAAGCCATGCTTGACCAAAGCACAAAGAAAGGTAGAAGTTCACTCTAAGGGGTCGGAAGAAAGGCAGAAATGCGCTCTAAGCTGCACAAAGAACAACACCGGTATTCACAGAAAAACTCTAAAACATCCCAAGATGTATCCTCCTGGTTTGGCAGAACCACGACGGTTGTTTCTCGTATGCACCTTAACACACAATTCTGGGGACCCTAAGTTGTGGATGGTCAAATGTTTGGCAAGCATATCGAAGGATGGGGTCGCTGATAGATCCAGAAGGCCTTAGCCAGCATATTACAAAGGAAAGGAACAAGTAGCCAACAACCGCATGTATAGCTTCAGCAAGCAGCACACTATGTTTCGCCAACAAGATTCTACTACCAGAAAAGCAGCTGAGTGTCTCAGGATGGGCCACTGGTGAGTCTTAGGGGCCTGTTGGGGCGCGCACCCTAATGGTCCTTAAGATGGGTAACTTCGCGAAGTTACGGGAGTTGTAAGCGGAGCTATGACTCAAAATAGTATTAGGGGTGTTGAGGTTGAGTAAAAACCTTCTTTTGTAATAAACCCATGGTTTAAATCCAGGGTTGAGGGTTCGGGGTGCCCATGGTCTAAGCCCATGGTTTTGTAATAAGTGCACTATAAATAAGAACTCTGGTAAAGAAGTCAGTTTAGGATTTTTGATGTAAGATGAATTAATGCAAAGCTAAGGCTATTTTGTAAGAAGGTTAAGTCCCAGCTGTGTGCATGGACAACCTCTGCAGCTGTGTGCACAAAGGGTTTTTGGGTGATTAAGGAAATCTGCAGCTATGTGCGCAGAGGCCTGCAGCCGTGTGTGCGGCTTTAAGGACTTGAAAGGATCTGCAGCTGAGTGCACAGATCAGAACTGTGATTTTAATAAAGAGTTGAATAAAACACAGTTCTATGGACGTAACCCCTACACTGGGGGTGAACCATGTTATATCTGGTGTTGTGGTTCTTTGTGTTGTTTCTGTTATGTTCTTTCATGCATTAATAAATATATATCTAATAAATAAGATCACTGCTAACTAATTAACTTTGCTGTGAATTCCTAGTAAAGGGTTATGCAAGTCACTGTCTGTTTATTTAGCTGCGAAGTTATATATGTGAATGTTGAATCTCTGTGTATCTGAATATAAGCTGTTAAGGGCTAAGGTACAGTAATATCCCTCTTCTACTTGCAGAAAATTGATTCTGTGGCACCCCATAGCTGTTTCAGGTGAGACTGCAATCTGCTCGCAAATTGTTGCCAAAAGGGCCAACACTGTGGGTCTTTTATTGGTGCGAAGTTAATGGTATAAAGCTCGGGTCTGCCCTATATCCCAACATGTGTGCAAATGAAAGAAGGCCTTATACAAGCTCAGAAGACACCCATGGGATAACACATACATGAAGAGCCTAATGAAGACCTGAACCTTTGCTACAAGGTTGAAGACAAAAGTTCAATATAGAGGATCTTGGTATCCAATGATCCTAGATGGATACTAGTAGCAGAGGAAGCTACTTGTCACTCCGGTTCAGAATGTTTCAATGCATAGAGTATGAAAGATAGAGGGAGAATGATGCTTTGCTTTAGAGGGAGTGACTATAGAAGATCCATAGGTTTGACATGGTATGACAAGATAGATAGATTACTAATGACTCTAGGCTTTATTGAGAGTAAAGCGGATTCCAACCTTTGCTTCAAGGTTGAAGGTGGAAGACCAGTGATGCTCCTGTTATATGTCAATGATTCATTTTTGACAGAAAATAGGAACTCATTAAATTTGCAAGGAGAAGACTTGCTTCCAAGTTCAAGATAATGGACTTGGGGATGATGCACTACGTTCTAGGCATGGAGGTGTGGACAAGGGAAGTATGTAGTAGAAAGCCTGAAGAGGTTCAGGATGATGGACTGTAAGGCCATGACCACACCTATGGCATCGAACCTGAAACTATTGAGTGTCGCTTCATTAGAGACGGTTGATGCCATGATGTATCATTAGATAATTTACCTGATGAATATGAGACCAGATATTTGCTTCACTATGAACACATTGAGACATGTTCACCTAATGGTTGCAAAGCATGCAGTGCGGTACATGAAGGGTATAGTTGATTATGGGCTCTAGTATGAGGCAAATAAGAAGATTAACCTAAAGGGTTATGTGGATTCATATTGGGCAGGAAGTGCCATTGATAGGAAGAGCAGTTCGAGGTGCTACTTCAGTATGATATCAAATATCACTATATCAGGGATATGGTGTAGAGAGGAACAATGAAGCTCCAGTATGTTGCAACAGACATTAGAGGAAATTTCAACTCAAAATGGGCCTTTTAACTTTTATTCAAATTCCATGTCATCATGTGTTAGCCAATGAAATTGCTTTAAATTTGAAATATCGTATAGGTCTTAAACACTTTTTTAATATAAATTTGGGGATAGGTATCATAAAAAAAACTACCTTTTTTGTTTGTATTTTTGACATATCTCCCTGTGTTTTTACTCAAATTTCGATCGGGAGAGCTCATTGGATGCAGAATTTAATTCCTCATCTAACGAATACCCACTCGGCATACTTTTTATAGACCCCTCTACCCAAAAAACAAGAAATACCTGAAAAAATGGAATGATGATGTCATCATTCCATTTTTTCAGGTATTTCTTGTTTTTGGGGTAGAGGGGTCCGTCAAAAGTATGCTGAGTGGGTACTCGTTGGATGCAGAATTTAATTCCGCATCCAACAAGCTCTCCCGATCGAAATTTGAGTAAAAACACAGGGAGATATGTCAAAAATACAAACAAAAAAGTAGTTTTTTTCTTTTCTTCCTCCAAAATTAATAAATATTATTTTATTATTTTAACTATTATTTTATGAATTCATTTTAGGAGGCCCATTTTGAGTTGAAATTTCCTCTAATGAGAATAGATAGCTGATGTGTTGATGAAGCCATTGGCCAGAGTGAAGTTTGAGTACTTAGGGGAGAAGCTTGGTGTTCTCCAGATCGAGGTTCCCTCCAAAGGGAAGTGATGAGACCTAGAGCCATTCTGACATGGTGAGAGGATTAGGTTCCTTCCATGGTTAGATGTAAGGGATGAGCCATTCTATCATGGTGAGAGGATTTGGTTCCTTCCATGTCAGATGTGAGTGCTTAGCCATTCTGATGTGACTGTAGGATTGGTTCCTAGATGATCAGATATAAGTGTTGAATGCCATTCTTGGAATGGAGGCACCTGGTCAGTTACCAGGAATACTCAGTCTAGGACTAAGATCCATTATGACATGGTGATCGGATTAGGTTCCTTCCATTGTAATATGCAAGGGCTGAGCCATTCTATGATGGTGAGAGCATTTGGTTCCTTCCATGTCAGATGTGAGTGCTGAGCCATTTTGATGTGACTGTAGGATTGGTTCCTACATGATCAGATATAAGTGCTGAATTGCATTCTTGGAATGGAGGCACCTGGTCAGTTACCAAGAATACTCAGTCTGGGACTAAGGGCCATTCTGATATGACTGTAGGATGTAGTCTTACATGATCAGATATGAGTGCATGGCCATTCTGATGTGATTGAGGGATGTGTTCCCACTTGATCAGATATAAGGGCTAATGCCATTCTCTAGGAGAATGGAGGAACCTGGTCAGTTACCAGGAATCCTCAGTTTGGGATTGAGAGCTCTTTCGATGTGGTGTGTTCACACATGGTCGAATGTAAGTGCAGATCCATTTCAATGCAATGTTTTCGAACATGGTCGGATGTAAGTGCAGAGCCTTTCCGATGTGGTGTTTGCGAACATGTTTGGATGTAAGTGATGAGCCCTTCTAATGCGGTGTGTTCATATATGGTCAGATATAAGTGCTAAGCCATTCTGGCACGATGTGTTTACACATGGTTAGATGTGAGTGCTAGGCCTTTCTGACAAGATGAGGTCAGATGTGAGTGCTATATGTTCCTTTCTGACAAGATGAGGTCAAATGTAAGAGTTGGGCGGGCCATTCTGACTTAGGGTCAGATATAAGCGATGAATACCTACATGAAGGGTAGGCCTACAACCAACATGAAAAAGGGCTGGCTCTGTAGAACTTCCAGTGATGAGAAGAATGAAGTGATAACACCATTTGATTTAGATAGCAGAAGCAGTAATGATGATGATGATTCAGTGATGATCCAACTTTGATGATGATCTAGATCAAGTGATGATCCAGACTTGATGATGATCCAGCAGTGATGATCCAGATCAAGTGATGATCCAGACTTGATGATGATCCAGTAGTGATGATCCAGATCAAGTGATTATCTAGTAGTGATGATCTAGATCTAGTGATGATGATCTAGACCAAGTGATGATCCAGATCCAGATGAAGATGACTTGAAGATGAATATGACCTAAAGATGAAGATGACTTGAAGATGAAGATGACCTGAAGATGAAGATGACTTGAAGATGACGAGAACTTGATGATGATCCAGATGATACAGAGAAGAAGACTTGTGCTGATAAATTGTGTCAAGAGAATACCTTCCTAGTTAAGAGGGAGTGTTGATGTAATTGTAACTTTGGAATGTCTTCACTTGTATATCTGATTTATTATACCCTGATGTTTATTCCAGGATGTGTTTGTATTGTAATTGATTCATGTCATGCCTTGATGTTCCGATTGGGAGTTTCTATAATGTGAACAAGTCATGTCAAGTCATTGTGGGAAACCCTCCTATTTTTCAAGGGTTAAAGTCCCCGTAATTGTGGGGCCCTAGGGTTATTATACTATCCTAGAGAAGTTGACCCTAAGTGAGTCATTGTAATTTGGAGGAGGAAAAGTCCCCACAAGTTGTGGGGCACTAGGGTTATTAGACACTCCTAGAGATGTTGGATCTAGTAAGTAATTGTTAAGTGAGGCCGACATGTTGGAGTGGGTTTCAAGTGAACGAAAGAATATAAATAGAGAGTGAGCCTCTCTATTTATCACACACACAATCACTTATTGGGGTGCATGAGTAAGAGAGGAGAAGCTCTCTTAGTGTGAGAGAGAGAACAAGCTATGGACATTATCTTTTCTATTTTCGGGTTTTACTACTGCCATTGGTGCTCATTCTATCTCTAAGGAATTTGTGGGGTTTTCTCCTTTATGGTTTCCCCAAGGAAAATTATTTGTGTATCTTGTCTCTTGTGCTTATTGTTGTGCATGTTATTCTCTCAGTTAAAGATCCTAAGATCATAGTGCTACCTTATAATGATAAAAATCTAACAGCAACAAACCACTATCGCCTCAAAAACATGAAGAATAGCTTAGGAGAGGGACGTTTTCTCAGCTTGGGTGTCAACTCTTGGAGGGAAACACTATCTCCTCTTTATCATTCTTGCATGGCTCGCATGCCTCCTATATACTGAGGGAATATTAATGATATGATTATTGGTATGTCTACCTTCTCTAAATGAAAGCGTATTTCCTATTATTTCTCCAAATCAGCTATATTTTAGGGCCTTTTTGCATGTCACTATTTTGCATGCAAATTTTTATTATCTTTATAAAATAACTCAAGCATTGAATGCAATGATTCTCTACATCTTGCATGGAACTGATTCTTGCTAGTTATTAATGTGTTGGACATATTGCAAAGATCATCCGGTGGATCTCTCTTCTCTATTTCTTAGTATCTAAACCTAGAGTGTTAGTTCTATCTTATATTTCGCCTCGCTGCAGAAAAAAAATGCTATTGTAAAATAAATTCTTTGTTATCTATCATCATCATTGTCACATCCCCACCCTTCTACCAGTGAGAGGATGCAACTATAATGCTATCATTCTGGGCAAACTAACCTCATAAACATGGTATAAAATGCATTGGAAATAAACATACACAGATGCATGAACATTCAACTTACAGTGGAATCATTTACATTTCATTCAACACATTAACATGTTCATCGTATTTATAAATCAAACACAATTGCAAGGATTTAAACACGAGAATACATATCTTAGAAGAATCTTGGCCCACAACCAGCTACGTCACTGCAACGTTCCACCCAACCATAGGCTAGTGTGCTCATAAATATCTTAGCAACACTGCCACCCCTGAGCTGGGCATGATTCCACAAGGAATAAGGGGAAACCAGCAGGTTCACACATAGCCAAGGATACACAAAATCCAGCCAAGCCAACACAGTTGGGTTTATCAGGCTAACATGGAGTTGGAAATGTTGGATGCTAAGTGAGTGAGCTCAATCCAAGAGCTATGGACACCTACACCAAAACCAGCCTGAATTCTAAGACATCCACACACCCCTAACACAAGGAAGCATCCCCTTCTCTGTTGTGTAGTCCCTCGGGCCATGCCTTCCCTTCCAGTGCTATTCAAGGGGTGCAGAGAAGAAATTCATCCCTCTAGATCTATCTATGAGGCTCCTACACACACTAGGTTTATCAAGCAGGCTCAGATCCCATTTCCACTCCAAAAATAGTTCAACCAAAACAACAGAGGCATACACAACAATTTCTAGATCTGGGATTAATGAAAATTGACCTGGGAGTGAAAATGAATCTGCAGATGGGTAAAACAACCCCCTTAGCAGCAATTCAAATTCCATATTTGTTTATATCCCTAATGTGGCCAAAATGAACTCAATCAACACCCAAAATTAGTGGCTCTATTCCCCCCATTGGTTGTGCAACTTTGAAACATGAAATTCCCCAATCGTGGAGAGGTGCAAACGACACAAAAACACACAGGAGTGATCCCAACCACTGAGCATTGAAAAAAATACTTCCCAACCATGGTAAAAATGAATAACATAGTAGAGGATGTGAATGGTGAATTCCATGAGCTCCAAGATCATGGGGAAGACCAAAAACGTGAATGGTTTCACACATGGGAAGATCAGAATGCCTGAGAGAGCTCACGTGAAGGAAGAATGGTGAGGAAAACATCCAAAAACATGAAATCCTCCTAGAATGGAATATGTTTTTGGGTTTTTATTTTCCCAAGGAGTCAAAACGCATTTCCCAAAAACTGATGGCTTCTCCAATTTGAATTTTGGGTTGTCATACCTTGCCCATCCCATGCAATAACCAACTCAACCAATTTCTGGTAGTAATAAATGATTGGATGATTGGAAGGTAGTTGAAAGTTTTGATGGCTTCTCCCTTTGACATTTGGATTTTCCCCATTTACCCCAAAGGTTAAATATCCCCCCCCTTATCCTTAGGAAATCATGCCCCTTCTCATTATTGTTGCATTGACATAGCTGGTTGTGGGTTTTTAATTAATTGCATATTTACATGATGATTTAAAATAATAATGTGCCTGGCTAGCACAAAATACCATCGGCACCGATTTAATCGCTGGAATATAAAACGATAATCCATGGTGGGGATTTTTCCTATAGCTTCACACCATGATTAATTACAATATATACATCATAAAAATTTAATGCAAATGGGATCAAAACCGGGGTGTTACATTTATACTCTAAATATATGTTTTTGTTTTTCATCCTCATTGTTTTGAGCGTTTTCCCCATGGTAAATCTTGAGTTATGGTTGAATGTTTTATGTGATCTAATGTTCTATTGTTTCAAGTATTCAATAAATTTGTTCTTAAAAGAATTAGAGATCAAATCTCAACACATTTTCATAAAATTCAACCACTTTTAGTATCCCAAAGAAGATGAGGGAAATAGTGTCATGAATTAATTCATATATCCATAAAGCAACTCCAGTTAAATAAAATTGTCTTGGATGTCATTAATATTTTTTGAATTATGAGGGATTGAGGTATAAATTGTTTTTAAACTCATCGTATAGTGTTTCCAAGTGGGAAAATTTGTGGGAGAGATCGTTTCATCTAGTGGTATCCATAGGTGAAATGGAATAACTTGTTCTGAACCCTTTAAACTTGATTTTGTTTGTGTTGTAATTATGCTTTAATTTATTATGTTTCTCAATACCATGAGGTAGTTTCTTTGGTGTTTTTCTACACTAAAAAACATGATCATTTTAATGTTGATGAAAGGATCCAAGGATGGTTTGTAGGTAGCGCATCAATTGGGTTATGAGTCCAAAAAAGGGAATGGTAGGTGGTCCAATGGGGTAAAATATCTATTGCTTATGTTTATTCTTTACCATATCCATAAAAAAATTGTTTGTTTTCCTATTTCCATATCCTTAAGTTTATGATAAACTTGAACTCAAATCCTAATTAAAAGAAAGGGGAAATATGAATATGAGAATTTAATAATCATATACTAGAAGTGCCTAGTTCATAGTCAATAGTACCTATGTCCTACCTTTTAGGAACAAATGAAGGGGGGGCGGTTCAAGGACTTATACCTCTAACACATTCACTCAATTTATGGGTGGATATTCAAATGGAGATAAATGAGATTGGGAAAAAGAGGGTTCTTTGAGAGAAAAGAAGGGTTAAAAAGAACAAAAACCATCCCAAATATCATATGAACCATGGAAATATGAAATAAAGACCATTAGGTGAGATTATACATCATTGGAAACAATATAGATACAATTATATATCCATGAAGATTGTTGATCTACTAGGATATCGAAAGAACCATAAAATCCTTGCATAATAATATTTACAATGCTAGAAATGAAACCTAAAAGTAGGATGTTCCTTGGGATCATATTATCCATACTAAAGAGAACAAAGAGTAAGGGATTGAACAATAGATAATGTATAACTTCTTGTGTTGTATGCATCAATCATGATGAGTGCCAATAGTTGTGCTAGCTAAGAGATTGAAAAAAGAAATAGCAGTGGCTGGATTGCTTGGTATCTTGAAATACATTAGTGAAAATAAGAATGGTTTTGGGAACCTTCATAATATTCTTTAACCATATGGTCCCATATCCTATCATGGAGGTGGAATTGTTAGTTTTTATTAAGATCTGATTAGATTATCTAGGATATTTATCTGAAATAATAACAAGTACAACAAGATGCATAAGATATAAAAGATACATGAGACACAAAGTTTTTCATCGGGGAAACCATAAAGGAGAAAACCATGCAAAATTCCTCAGAATAGTAATATGATCAAAAGCAGTAATAAGAAGTATACAACAGTTGTCTATATATCCCCCTCTAACTGTCTTTCTCTCTCATGTGAACTTGAGAGAGTGAGGTATGTCTAAATGAGGGAGAGCGGCTTCCTATTTATACCCTTTCAAGTCACTGACCAAAAATAAGAATCGCACCTACAAGTATTCTCACATGGTGCCAACTTATTCTAGAGAGACTACAAGTACATATTACATGATGTTACACTGGGGAGTATTTCCCCGACTTACAATGGAGGTTGTACCTCAAGGTATAGACATAATTTAGACATCCCATAAAGGGGTAACACACATCCCCAATGTGCGTACAACAACATACAATGATAATATACATCAGAATATCTTTCGAAGTTACAAATGCATCAACACTCCCTCTTAACTAGGAAGGTGTTCTCTCTCTTCATAGTCATCAACACATCTAGTCAAGTATTCATCACATCATCATCATCACAGAGTCATAGATTTTTCATTATAGATTCTACCATCATCTTCTTATAATTTGATCATCATACCATACTATCTGTCATCAGAAGTTTCTATAGAGCAAGTCCATTTTCATGCTGGATGTAGGCCTAGTTATCTTCCATGTCTTCGTCATGTCTCGAGCAAGATTTCACATAGAATCTATCCAGAATATTCTTCACATTTCCATGGAAATATCCACATCTTCTACCTTTATCTCGTCATTTCTATATCATCTATTTTGTCCTTCAAAAGACAAAAAAAACAAACAAACAAATAAATAAAGCATCTACGATCAATCCACGTTCTATCAAAGAATCGCCTAGGTGCACCTCCTCGTGCTTCAAGACCTTATCATATCAACATGGGAACTTCATATATATCATATATATGGTAGGATGAATTACAAACCAACAACCTGCTACACTAGGACATTTTACATTCTTCTGGTCAACCTCAAGGGATTACATTTGGACAACCTTCCTCTAAGATTATTTCTGTTCAGATAACCTTTGGGAAATATTACATCTAAGTAACTTGCATACCACGCAAGGGCTCAGTATTTACACTCAAAAAATCCTTGGGATGTATTACATCCGAACAACCTGTGTACCACGCCAAAACTCAGTATAATTTACATTCAGATAACCCCTCAGAGGATTGATTACATCTGAGCAACTTGATACACCAAGATTTTAGCACTCGGACAAACTGTCTCATTTCCCATGTGAGATAATATGATTTGTATTAGGACTGATTACATACTAGGATAACCTATGGGCTTTTCCAGGATGTTACAGCCAAGAATAAACTGTAGAACTGATTACGTCTTAGAAACCTATGATATTCACAAAGATGTTACGCTGAAACAACCTGTCTTTCTAGCTATACTAGAACAGATCACTCCCTCTGTCGAGGGATCTCGATCTGGATCACACCAATTCTTTCTCTGAAGTACTCAAAATTCACTGTTGCAAGAGGCTTGGTCAACACATCGGCTATATTCTCCTATGTTTCCATGTACTAGAGCTTCACTGGTCCTCTCTACACCATATCCATGATATAGTGTATTTCTATCTCGATGTGCTTCGACTTGTCATGGAACATTGGGTTTCCCGACAGCTTCACGCAACTCTGATTGCCACAGAAGATACAAGTCACATCCAACTAAAGATCAAATAAGTCAGACAACAGCTTTTTCAACCACACTACCTCACAACTAGCTGAGCAAGCGGAAACATACTCTGCCTCAACTGTACAAAGCGCCACACATGATTTCTTCCTGTTGAACGAGGAGATCATGCTAGATCCCAAGCTGAAGCAACAAATTGAGGTGCTATTCCTATCAGTGGCACTACATTCCTTGTTCGAATCAACATAACTATGTAGGTTAATCCTCTAATTCACATCATATTTGATCCCATAATCCATTTTACCTTTTAGGTACCTCAAAACACGATTTACCGCAATCAGGTGAACTTGTCTTTGATCTGTTAGGAACTGGATCAGGGTGTTCACTGCAAAGCATATGCCTAGTATTCTATTTTTTAGATACATTAATGAGCCAATCATTTGAAAATACATCATGGAATAAACCTTATCAGATGAAGCATCACTTATAAGTTTCAAGTTATATTCCATAGATTTGGGCATTACCTTGCAGTCCATCTTTCTGAATCTCTTCAAAATATCCACTACATACTTCCCTTTCCTAAGGAAGATTCCATATGCACTCTTCCACACTGCCATGCCTAATAAGTAGTGCATCATACCTAGGTATTTCATCTATAACTCTATAGCAAGTCTCCTCCTTGCATCTGTAGTGAGTTCCTCATCGCCTATTAGAAACAAGTCATAAAAAAATAGCAGGAGTATCATAGGTATTTTGTCTTCCACCTTGAAGTAGAGGTTGGAATATTATTTATTCTTGGTAAATCACAAGCTTATATGGAATCTATCCATCCTGTCTTACCATGTCCTCTGTGCTTGTTTCAATCCATACAATTCCTTCTTTAGTTTGCACACATGGTTCTTCCTGTCATGTGTCTTGAATCCCAGTGGATTTTCCTCATACACTTCCTCCTTGAATACATTATTCAAGAAAGTTGTCTTGACATCCATCTGGTGTACTTTCCATTTCATAACTATTACCAAAGCAAGCATGGTCCTTATGGAAGCGTACCTCAGCATGGGTAATGTCTCTTCAAAGTATATGCCTTATTTATGTGAGAGACCTCATGCTACGAACCTTTCCTTTTGTTTCTTGATGCTTCCATCTGAAACATTCTTGATCTGGTGGATCCACTTTGAAGTCACAAGAGACTTCTTCTCCGATATCATAACAACCTCCCAAACATCATTCTTCATGATCGACTGATATTCCTTGATCATCGCATCCTCCCATTCTTTCTCTTTTGTAGCCTATTCATTGGTGGAAGGTTCTTTGTAAATGATGTCACATAGCAGGGCCACATAGCTATTGTAGGGTTTTTTCGTCTTTCTCTCTCTATGTATTCCTTCTGGAGAACCATACCTTTCAGCTTCTTGTATGAGATCATGTTCCCATACTGATTTCCTCTTGTGGGAGTACTCCTCAAGGATAGTTTCTACCGGTCCTTTGGTCATGTCGTTATCTTCATGGTCCTCCAGAATTGCTTCTCAAATTTCCATCTCTTAGACTCTCATCTCTTTAGGTTCCTTGACTTTACAGGATAAGAGTCATCCTAGATATGAATTGTGTCGAGTCTTCATCAAAGATTACATCTCTACTGATGTCGATCTTCTTGAATCCTGTGAAGTATATTCGGTAGGAATTTTATGTATCATTGTATCCTATGAATACACCCTTCCTCCCAGAAGGATTGAGCTTGGTCCTTTTCCCCTTTGGGACATGTATGTAACCAGGAAATCAAATATTCTTAGATGGCTACCTTCTAGTTTCAGTCTTGAGAAATCCTCTTCAGGAGTCTTGTTTTCAAGTACTCTATGAGGAGTACGGTTCTATACATATACAATTGTTCTTATTTCCTTCACCCAAAGGTGCATAGGAAGATCCTCATCAAGAAACATTACTCTTGTTTCTCCCATTATGGTCAGTTATTTCATTCCGCTCCCATTCTTTAGAGGATTGTATGGAGTTCTCAACTCCCTCTTAATCCTAGATTCTCTACAGAGTTCCTTGAATTCTTCTAAAGTGAGCTCATCGCCATTATCTGACCATAGAATATTGATCTTCCTATCTGTCTAGTTCTCGACCAAGGATTTGTATTCCTTGAACTTGCTGAAAACTTCACTTTTCTCTTTCAGAAAATATATCCAAGTATTACATGAGAAATCATCTCTAAAGGAAACATAGTACACATACCCGCTTAATGATCTAGAATACATGGGTCCATATACATCTGAGTCTACTATCTCCAATATTATTTATCCTTGCTCTCCCTGTTGAGAAATGTCATAGGGGATTCACCTTCTTGAGCAATATCTTATCACGTTTAGTCATAAAGGGGGGTTTATATGTATTGGGGGAGTATAAAAATGGGTTTCTAGTAAAAATAACGAATATATTGTAAAAATAGGGGTTTTAAATTGGAAATATGTATTGGAAGGGGGGCTCAAAAAAAGGTATTTTGTAAGTAATTATCAATATCTAGTGAAATTAGGGGTATTCTTTAATATATGATGAGTGAAGGCACTATGACATGGTTTCACTAAGTGAATACCCCGTGGGAAATGTATTCTTTGAATTCTTTCCTTTATCACATCCTTTGAAAATGCCTTCATGCTTTGCCTAGATCTCTGGAAATCCTGAGACTACTTTTCTTGCCATCAATAGTGCTCTGTAGTGCACATATTCAAGCCTTCAGTTCCATAGTTCATTTTGTTCAAGCGACTCATGAACAAATTCTTGTTTAGGATGTCCGTTCAACTTGTACAAGCCTCTGTCTTCTTCTTCAATCATTGTTGCATCATCTATTTTATTTACTTTGGGACAAATCAGAACTTGGCCATCGACAAATGCAACCCTAATTCCATTTTCATCTAGTACAGATATGGAGAGAAGATTCTTCTTCAATCCTGGAACAACACATCCTTCATCTTTAAGGATTTTCTGAAGTCAAGCTTGTATGAAGCTTCACCACTCCCTTTTATGGGGTATTGATAATAATACCCGAGTTTCACCTTATGAGGTGACTCATGTTCAGACATATTGACGAATGATTCCAATAATTGCTCTATAAGTGCTGTAGTTAGCATATACTCTTCATCTGAATCATCCTGTTCCCATCTGAATCTTTTGTTTATTGGTTCATCATCTTCGACAATATGAGGATGGTGTCTCCTTTTCTATATAGGACAATCTCTTGCCAAGTGTCCCTTTTCATCACATGTATAATATTGAACATTTGAAATATCTCTTTTGGTCATCTTCAGTTTCTTGTCCTTCCTCTTATTGTCATGAAAGTTCTCCTTCTTCTCCTTCTTCTTGAAGTTCTTCCTGGTGTAAACTGCGATAGCTCGATCATTAGTTTCTCCCATCTTTTCTTCTCTTATCACAAGTATAGCTTCTTCTTGTGCACATTCTTATTGATGTCTGCTGAAAGAGATAAAATTCCTTATTGCACAAATCCCTTGAATGAATAAGTCCCATGATCTAGGGAGATCATTCAAAGTAGTGATTACAATTTCTCCTTCTTCGACATTCTCTTCAACTGCTTCAATTTGTTCTTTGATTTGAGCAACCCTTGTGAAGTAAGAATGTATAGTCTCAAAGTTTTGTATATTCACATTCTTTAGCTGGTTCCTCAAAGTCATCTTCTAGTTGATCTTCTTCCCTTCGAACATCTTTGTCAAATCATCATATACTTCCTTTGGTGTCTTAAATGTAGACACATGGGGGATGAGATTATCCTTAATAGGATCTACAATGATTCTCTTATATTTAGCCATGTTTATCTTATGAGCAGCCTTAGCCTCATCTCCCTCTATTTTTGGAACTTCTTTAGTGTTAGCACAAAAAAATGTTCACCTATCTCTACAAGGTCTAATCCATATACATACATCATATTCCTACCATATTTCCCTTTACTTTTGACCTTCACAATTGTATTTCAACAAAAAATGGTCCAAAACATTATTGTTTACTATGGTTTACCCTCACTCTCTCCAAAAAATGTTAAAAACCCTAAAAAGGGTTCAAAACCCCTAAAAAATGTGTGAAAACCCTAAAAAAGAGAAAGGATCAGAAAACCATAGGAAAATACCATGGGTTAGAAAATACCATGGGTAACCACATTGGTTCAAAAAAACCTAGAACCATTCTATTAACAGATTGTGAAAGGGTTCTCCCAAAATACGCTTTTTTCTCATTTTTTCATTTAGTGAGTACGTTGGGACAGCTTTGATCTCATGTATTCACGCACCCTTTTTTCATCATCTCGTCCCCATGCCATTCCCACATTGTACATCGAGACATTCTTCGTACCTTCCTGGAGAACCATCCTATGAAGAGGTAGACCACTTCCAAAGACGACCACAGTGGCCCACTTTAAAAGAAAGGAGGTATACTTTTGTTTGTTTGTATATATTTAGTTTAATAGTTGTATATTCAAAAAATGTTAAAAATATTTGCTTTGTGTTACTAATATAGTTTTCTGTTGTATTTTTCCATGAACTCTTCCTTATGTTCTCCTTGACATAAGGCTGGTTCTTTTGCACGTAACAGGGGAGAAATCCCCATTACATTTAGTGATGAACTAATCCAAGTCATTTTCTTCAAGGATCAGGGTGATTCTCTACTTCCATGCCCAAACGTTATCGAACCCTCCAATCTTGTCCTCAAGATGAGTATCCTGAGTCATTTTTTCAAAATGAGAACCTCAAATGGAAATACCAAAGATTTAGATCTTACGGATTTGCTGTGTTCAACCTAGTTTCGAAGCCAGATGATCTAGGGTTTGTTAAAGAAACCCTAATTTTACAACTTGGAGTTTGGGAAATATGTTTGGATAGAATGATCCGCCTCCTTGAGGCAAGTTTCTCAGCTAGATCACTTTCTAAAAAATCAGGTGGGAAGCCTCCGATACTTGATTCCCTAGTTCCTCCCGGCAATAGTAACATGGTAAAAAATGAAACTTCTCTGATTTAGAAAATCTCTCCTCCAAAGTATGTGCCTTAATTAGGTGATTTATCCTATCCCTCTTTTTTTTATGATCTGTGGAGAGAACACCTTGAACTAGGAAGCCCTAGTTTCTGCAGTTGCACAATGCCTTCTTTCAGAGAAGCTCTAAAACCATGTTAGTTTTTATTAAGATTTGATTAGACTATCTAGGATATTTATCTGAAAGAATAAAAAGTACAAAAGGATTGATAATATATAAAAGATACAAGAAACATAAAGATTTTCATTGGGGAAAGCATAAAGGAGAAAACCTCACAAACTGTTGGCAAGGGGTTCAAGTGATTTGTGTAGCATCGCAGATGCTGCACAATATCGGAAGACATCGTGCAAGACAAGGATAGAGCGATAGGCAGAATATAGACTACTTTTGATTATGTTGTCACTTTTTGTACTTTTTGACCATTTTTTGTGGATATTGGTCATTAGTCAGTTAAATCAGTTAGGAGTTAGTTAGAAGTGAACCATGAATGTAAATGCACAAGCTTATGAATAGATGAAGAATTGTGAATGTAAGGGGGAAGTGATCGCCCTATAGATCTATGTGAAGGAAGCACTTAGTTGTGATCATTGATATGGATCTTTGTTTTATGAGAGAGAGATAAAATTGTTGTCTGTCTGGATCTATGAGTTACTGTGCAGAAGTAATATGATAAGATGAATGTTGACCTAAATCGTTGTTATCTTCTTTTATCTTTTCTTGTTTTTTTCTATTTTCTGCAATCCGCTGATGAGTATGTGCGACATGGATCCTTGATGCAATGGTTACTGCTTATGAATGATTTTATTTTCGTAGATATGTTGTGCGATAGCATGATTATTTTTTTTATACGTTGATTCTATTATGAATGAATGATGTGATCTATCGACTAGTGATGATGAATGGTTCTGTGAATGATTATATGGCTGGTTAGATCTGATAAGATAGATAAATGAAGTGTCGATGCCCATAATCCTCTTCTTTAATGTAGAATGTTATCAAGAATATTGCACCTTCTGCAGACAAAAGCTATTCCTTTGGTATGAATGGTTCAGATCTAGAACAAATGAGTGACCGACAAAGGATGAAGACCTTCCTTGAATACCATAGACACTTGGAATACTGCTTCGATTGTGAACCTATGTACCTACAAATAGATCAAACATGCAAACACATCAAATCTACCAGAAAATCATCTACTTATCCATGTTAGTGACCAAGGAATCTAACAACATGTACATGTGAAATCAAAACAACAGTCATGTTGGACGGAAATCAGCTTTGCATTAAGAATGTATGGAGAAGCTTACAACCGTTTCCTTAGTGTCGACAAGCACCTCCATGAGACAAAAAATTCATCCCCATAAGCTCCAACTTTGCTCTCTATGCAATCCAATGACTTGGAATAAGTGGTCAATCCAACAGCATAACAATACCTCTATAATTGTCCCCCTCAACTATGGATATGAGCTTGTATTTATAAGGCTCAATGGATAGGAATAGTTGAGAGAATTGTGGGTGAGGTGGCTCCAAGATCCTAACATGGGGGATCTTGAGCTCAAACTGACCCATAATGATAGGGATAAGGGAGGACACAAGGCTCATGATATAGAAGCCTCGAGAAACTTCTCTTTTTCCCATTTTACCTAGGGTATCGCTTTTCTTCTCTTATGATAGGGAGGTTTAGATGAGAACCACTTTTGGACCGAATACCATAGGTGGTGGCACTGCTTTTTGAAAATAGGATACAGATGGTGCTGAGAAAGGTACCACCCATTGGCCACAAGGAAAGCGCGATGCTTTGTTTTTTCAAGTAGAATCGACAAATAGAGCAAGTTTCCAATCCAAGTGTTGGGATTAAGGGAAAACATGGGAGTTAAGGGTCTTATCACATGATGGTGACAGGATTTAGGTATAACAAAATGGCCCCCAAAGCATGATACTTAGAGGGATACGATAAGAGAGAGCTTTGAGAGAACAAGTTGTCACTTCGAGGAAAAAATGTCAACTCGGTCAGAGAATGTCATCCAGTAGGAATATGTAGGACATCAATACTTTTGACTTAAAGACAAATGTAACCAACTCATAGTTGTGGACCAATACAAGGCAGATCCATGATAGGAATAAACAAGCATGGCTACTAGAATACAGCGTAGATCCATGTGATAGAGGACTCAAACTTGGACATAGCTACCAAACATACAACGTAGATTTATGTCATACAGACACAAATTTGAGCATATCCATGACCATACAAATGTGGATCCATGCTAGATATACAAAACTCCATCACAACCTGAGGAAAGCAATGAGTTCTAAATAAATACCTAGGGTCTTCATCTCGTATTCCACAAAGTACAATTCTATCCATGTGATTACAATGATCCGAAGTCGAACATGGTAGAAACCACTTGATTACCGACCAATGATGTGAATCATTAAAAAGTATGAGGGAGATCGCCATTGATGTTATTGATTCCCAAGGTACCTTAGTACAATATACTGAGCATGAATATATGTCTTGATGTTGAACACCTAGTCGATTCTATCAATCAAAGGTCAATGATGTGAACCTCTGTCAAGAGAAAGATAATCTGTCATTGAGGCATACTGATCTCAAGGTACTAAATTTTGCTTCCAAGACTATTTTTCGAATGATGAGCCGACGTCGACGGGAATAGTCTCGTCAAAGGAGGGCCATGACGAGCCCCACATCAATGAGATGAAACTCGGAACACAATTCTGGAATGATGTGAATGTAGTAACCATAAGACTAACTCAAAAGTACTGACACAAAGACTTTTTTTACTACAAAGGTAAACTTATTCAACTTCCCTTTGAACATTGGGCGGCATGACAAAAGACTTGGCAGCATGACTAAACCAAACAAACACATAGTGTGACAGTGGACAATGCATTCTTTTGACAAACTCAAAGGAGTGGCATGAATCATGAAAGTGGATTGTCACAGAGATCAACTGAATACCCAATTAAATGAAATGATATGCAGATAAGTGCCATGTTCAAAAGGTAATGACAAACTACTACCATTTACTTGCAAAATGATTCCCTTCCCATTTCCCCCATCATGATTGATGAGTGCCTCTTTTTGATTTTACGAGTTCAAAGAGGGTAACAAACACTTGTTATAGCTTGTCTGAAGATAAGTCCAAACTCATAAGTTTTACGAACCTGAGAGATGAGGGGTTCATCCCCCCCAAAAAGGGGTCTCTCAATGTTTAATTTAATGAGTCCAATGAAAGAAAACTCGATATCATTCATGTTTAGAGAGTCTAAACGACCACAAAAGAAGAATCCAAAGGGTCATTTTTTGTATGATTTAGTCCCTAAGGTCCAAAAAAGTATAAAATAATAACTTAGAGAAATATTGTAGTCATGATTGGATAGAGTGTTCCTTTTTTGTAAATAGTCTATCCAAATTGAAAAAGAGATAACCTACCATTGGAGAGACGACTCTTCAAATGCTTTAATGAGCGTGAAGAAGACAATATCACTCGACAATCTTTTCATATTTAAGGATCCCAAAAAGAGTTTAAAGAATACTCCATTAGTTATCTTTTCATGATGAGATATTTTATGAACCTGAAAAGAATCAGAAATGGACTCGGACCTTTGATGCTAAGTTTCGAGAGCATGACCAAAGTGTCACAATAAACGCTCAAAGACTTTTTCCATTTTATGGTAGTACGAAAAATTCAAAAATGAACTCCCAAAACTTTACTACTACTGCTCTTCTATCCTACAACGACTCAAAAACAAGTGTTAAATGCACAAATAACTGACATTAAAGGATTACGACTGATAGATTTTGAGTAATAAATGATCTTAAAATAAAACTATAGCATGTCAAACCCAAAAATGTATATAAAAGTCATGTAAATAGTAACAAATCAAAATATTTTACTATTTACCCATAATGGAGAGCCTTTGGAGCATTTTCCTGGCCATATTTTCAGTCGCTGATATCAGGAGCGTCCACCATCATATTTGAACACCGTCAATTCTAGTAATAGCCTAGACCCTACTCTTTCATCCTATGTCTTCAATTTTGATTTTTAATGGTGTTTTGGGCTTGTATGACAATCCCTAAAATAATGGGAGTAGGCACCGCTCTTATCCCTCGCAGGATAAGTGGTACCTCACTAGAACCACGCCAAAAACATACTGCACAAGCGGTGCCACCTCTTGTCCCCAATGGGACACAGGTGGTTCCCGCCGTGGAGAAATAAAAATGGTTACACAAGAAAAACTAGCTCATTTTAATTGATTTGGATGATTAATAATGATTCTAACAAGTCTTGTGATTGTTTTTGGTAGGTTCTTGCTGATAAAAAATGGTCATATGGAAATAGAGACAACATGATAATGACGATGCATTCACTGAATGAAATGCGGGTTGCATAGCCACATTAAGAGACTACGTACTCTTAAAATTCTTCCACACACCTAGTATGGTATCGCATGAGTGATTACTAGAGCATATAATCTGAATGTGGAATCTAGAGAAACAATATTTTGAGGTTGGTGCTCACATTTTGATAGTTGAGGTAGAGGACATCTACTTCATGACTGGCCTTTCGAGACGGGGTGCTCCCATCTCGCTGACTGGTTCCCGCGGAGGGGACATTACTACACAGGAGTTGATAGACCATCACTGCATTCCTGGGACAAGGACATTGAGTAATAAAATCCCCATAAAAGCAGTGATGGATGGACCTCTACGGAATGTGTTGTTTACCACGCAAAGAGTGGTGGGAATCCAAGGAGTGCATGAGGATTCTAGAGCACATATGCTCTATGCAATAGAGGCCATGGCGCCTATAGTCTTTAACTGGGTGGAAGCCCTACTTCCAATCTTCAAAGATCAGCTGACCAAGTGTTGGCAGGGGGAACTGAAGCAATTTGGTTTTGTTTCCATTCTAGTGTGCTTCTTCTTCAAGCAGGTTCCATAGATGAGACCCCAGGTGGTCTTTACAGAGTTGAGAGCACGGGACCCTCGTATGCAAAGGTGGGTCCAGATTATGGCTCGTACTAGAGCGGGTAGGGGGAAGGTAAAGTTCGGTGACCCATTCTTTCGATGGTGAAGAGATCAACTCCTCATGGTGGAGGATTATGCATATGCGGGAACTGACTTCAGTGGTGACCCTGACCTACCGCTCCCACTTGGTGGACAGTGGGATGACATCGGTAAGAAACAAAAGACCCTAAAATGGAAATAGTGTTTTTATGTTTTTTATTTTTTATGTTAAGTAATGAGACTTGAAATTTTTCACGTAGACGTCGGAGCAACACGACCTCGGGGAGCCTCCCCATTAGATAGGAGAGCTGAAGCCCATTTTGTACCACAGGGTGACGATATGACCGGGGAGTTAGAGGAAAACCTAGAGAGGTTGACCCTAGACATCCTTGATGCTTCCATTGATGACCTCCCACTGAGGTATCAGAGGCCTACAGTGGGAGTACCGACTCACTTTAGCAGACTATTACGTAGAGTAGCCCGGGCAATGATGTGTTACCATGAGCATCATTAGCCAATAAGTGAATGATGTATCCACTGAAAGTTGATAGCTTCAGGATTTTGTATGGTGATTTTTACCTGAAATCCTACGTGCTTCAGATGAGGTCTCTTGACCTATTTTTTGTAAAACATGTTCATATATATATACATACTTTTACCTGGTGTTTATACATCTCAAATGGTGAATGCATTTTACATGAGTTTTATGTGTCTTTAATAGTTCATTTACAATGAACCATGTTTGATTTTCATGTCATGAATGGGAAACATGCCAATCTAGGATGTAATTAGATAATGCGTCAGCAACTACATTATGTTCCCTAGGGATATGCCTATAGGTGATAGTTTCAAATGATCTTTCTAACAAGCGTTCCCTTCGAAAGAAATGGAGAAGCATAGGATTCCTAATGGTATAAACATGGTTTAGATGACAAACCACTAGTTGTGAGTCCATCAAGACTACAAATTTACGAACATCCTAGGAGGAAGCTTCAGTCAGAAGACCTATGACTACTCGATACTCGACGATATTGTTGGTAGCAGGACCAATACAAACTGCTCCTGAACTAACCAAATCATAAGCTGGGGAATAGAGAACCCAAGCAGCTGAGGCAAGATTCAAGGTGTGGCAGTAAGCACCATCAGTGAAGCCATAGAAATCCATTTGCTCTGCATGACCAAAACATGGTATAAATAGATACGAACACTTAAACTCAAAACTATATTGAAAATACTTAAGCACACTGAAAGTTAAGCAATATACATATATACAAGATACTATCCAAGAGAGATCCAGGCATAGTACCTCTTCAGGTACAACCCATTGTGAGGCTTCCCTAAACAGATTCCATCATAGTCTACAAGTTTGTAGGCCCCTTCCTTTAAAAATTTAGAAATGAAAAAATGACCATACCACATGGACTCAAACTTTCCTTTCCCTAGCTTGCCATATCTATGATCATAAGTCAAAACTAGGTCACCCTCATTAAAGGCATGAACTTGGACAGATTTATCATACTGCACCTTGATGCATTTCTTGTGTGCCTCATTAGCCAAGGCAACATCTCTCCTAGTTTCTTCAAGGTTGTTCAAGTATAAAAATCTCTCTTACTCTGCGGAAGTGTCTGGAAGAAGTTTGAAGGAAAGTTTCAAGGATGGAATCTGACATTGAATCAGTAAGACAACTTCGATTCCATAGAAAAGCTGGAAAGGTGTGAAAACAATAGCTATTTTCACCAAAGTCTTGTAATCCCAAAGAGCTATTGGAGCAGGGTCCCACAGCTACAGAAGAAGCTGCTAGTTTAGTGGAGAGATAAGTTTTGGCGGAAATAAGATAAGACAGAGCTACGACGCTGTAGCACGTTTCCAACTGCAGAGCAGCGCCAGAAACCATGACTTTTAAGATATAAAAGTCAAGAAAGGCAATGGTACCTGAGCAGTCAAGAAGAGTGAGCTCACCCACTGCATTGAAGGCAGCGGCGGAAGACAGGAGGGCTCAGCGACCCTTATAAAGGAGAAGGAGCAACGAGGCTGAAGCATTGAAGACGAAGGACAGAAAAGAGAAGTGGTGCATCGTACCCATGATCAGTGTCGGGAAGCATGGAAGACTGCAGAGAGCTATGGTGTGATGGAAAGTGGCTACCTCAAGTACAGATATGGCCGACTATCACTAGTTAGGGTTTTGGGTTACTGTTGGGATAGGCCCACAGTGTTGTAATGGCGAGACCTTCGGGCTGCCTATAAAGGGATATATTTTGTATTGTAAAAGGGTTGGTCAGTTAGTTGGTTCATTCAGTTGTTAGTAGTGTTTTGCAGACTATTAGAATGTTGTAAAATCCTAGCTCTGGTTCTGTTATTAGTGGTAGCAATCTTACTGTAACCAGTAGCTGGCTTATAGAGTATGCATGTAACAATCCGTAGGGATCGACAGAGAGGGAAGAGTATATTGTAGGATAGCAATATAGAGAGAAAAGAGATCTAAGAGAGAATATATTGAGCTGTATATGCGGTGCAGCAGAACTGTGTTTTACCTTCCCCTGAGCTATAAGAAAAACACAGTTCTGTGGACGTAACTTCCATCCTGGAGGTGAACCATGTTAAAATCAAGTGTTATGAGATTGGATTATTTGTTATGTTTACTTATGCATTTCTCAGTCATTTCATGGAATTTGTTTACAGTTTAATGAATGAATGTGTTAATCAGTTCATAGCAATATAGAAGGATAAACATAAGTCGAAAGTCTTTTGCATGTTGTATATGGTTCATTTATGCTTTGCATGAAACAGTCACTAGTTACAGTATCGAATAGCCTTGTATGTTAAGTCTTGCATGTTGACATGGGCAACGCTAAGTGTGCTAAACCGCAGAGGTAGGGTATCCCAGAGAGGTGATACCACATCGGCAAAGGAGATGCGATGCACGATACCGCTGGTGGAGGACTTAGCATTGGGAAAGAGCTGCGTGTCACACGGGGCGCGGCGATGCGATAAGGCCGGAGATATCACGAGTTAGGGAAAGTGCATGAAATAGAGAATGACCACACAGTGGTATAAAGGAATATCTCGTGGCTAGAAGATCTACAAGACGAGGAGATCGCGTGACGCAAGCAGAAGGTCGTGCGACGCGCAGAGGAAGAGACCCCGCAGCTAGAAGAGCTGCGAGTCACAAGTAGGATTGCCACAGAACCTAGTACAAGACACTTGAGTCCTTGGCCAACCCATTAGAGTCACTTCAGGTGAGACTTCAGGCCGCTTTGCGGTCTGTCACCGAAAGGGCCAGTGAGCTAGGGGTGTTGTTGGTTGATTATAGTAAACCTGGGTCTGCCCACCATAGCCAACAAATGGTTCCATTGCCGGTTTTGAACAACTAAGCGCTAATGTTTTGTTGGAATCCTACTAGAGAAGAGTTTCACCAGTGGCTGGATTCAAACTTAAGGGAGTTTTCCAAGAAAGAAAATCGAAGCCCTAAATTGAGCACAGAGGATTGGTTACAAAATCATATCGCTTTAGATATACACGCGATATTTTTTGAAACCTATGGAAACGAGCTTTACGATTGGTTATCAAAGTTGACAGATAGGAACATATTCAAAAAGAAGAGAAACATTGTGTTAATCAGTTGACAGACCGTGCAGAGACTCGAAAATTCCATTACGAGAGCAGTGGACTTCTGGCTTGCGAGTGTGCTAGGAGGCTTTGTTACAGAATTTGCAGTTGACCAGAGAAAAAGCTTCAGCGAGGCTGAGTAGTACTTCTTCAAAGGATATCATGGTAAGTACCTAAAATCTCTAAACTTGTCCATTAAGATGCTGCTACATGAAAAAGGAGTAATGGACATGATTTTAGATGAATAAGTAAAGATAGTAATGTCACAAGAGTTTGAAAGTGATTTTGATGACATTGGACGAACACGTAGTGGCAAGAAATATAAAGTAGCTTTCGGCTCTCCTGTATTTGGAGATAGTTCAGACAATATTAGGCAATCGATTCCTAGTACCACAGAAGAACGAGAGGGGGGTATCCCTTACCAGCCCTATACCCCATAAAAATAGATCGGGACTCAGAGTAATCCCGTAGGTACTCCATCCAGTAGCTCACAGACAGTACCTACTACCACTACATCACCTTCACCTACACCGCCGAGTGGTAGTAATCCAGTCAATCAGAACCTACCACAGAGAAATAGAATGGGAGATGATATGAATCTACCTACCTTTAAGGGTACAGGAGCAGAGGACCTGGAACAACATTGGTTTCTATGTGAAGTCATGTGGACCATTAAAACAATCAATGATGATAACCTTAAACTTGTACAGTTGGTCACCATGCTCAGAGATCAAGCTTTAACATGGTACATAAAGTATACCACAGTACCCAAGACACTTGCCCAGGTCAAGAACGCCATGATTAAAGAGTTCAAGAAACCTAAGTCTGAGTCTTAGAGCATAACAGAGCTCAAGGATATTAAGAAGCTACCATCAGAGTCAGTATGGGACTTTGACCAGAAATTCAAATCTCTTATAGACCAAGTAAGCTTTGAGTTTGCGCCGGAGCAGCATAAGGAATGGTTTATTGCAGCGCTGCTCCCTCACATCAGATTGCAACTAATGCAGTAGAAACTTCAGATGCAGGAAGACGCGTTGGAGATGACGATGAAGCTAGAAGCTTCACCTTTAGCAGAAACCAGTGTAGGCATGACAAATCTACAGAACCAGTTGGCCAACCTCACGTTACAGATACACGAGCTTAAGAAAGGAAAAGAGGTTATGCAAGACATATAGTGCTTACGATGTAAAGCACATGGTCATACCAAAGACAACTATCCAGTCTTTGTAGAATATTTAGCGTCAGGGGCTCCTAACCCCTTACCAAGAATGCAAGGGCCATGGTGTGAAATATGCAAAACACAAGGACATCCACCTCAGCAATGCCCTTTGCTTCAGAACTATGTACAGACACCTAAGAACCTATAGTGTGTCTTCTGCAACTCTATCGGACATAATGAATAGGATTGCCAACCCTATGATCTCATGTTAGATAGAAAACATGACATATACAGAGTCCAGTCAAAAACACAGGGTCCAGCAGCAGGACCACAGCCTGGTCTGACTTATGGTGGCTGTGGAGGAGGATTCAGAGGATGAGGCCATGGAGGAGGCTTTGCATGAGGAGAAGGTTTTGGCCATGGTCGCAGACCAATCACTTGTTATAACTGCGGAATTGTAGGACACTATGCTAGGGATTGTCAGAGCCCCACTACCACTTGTAACTACTGCAAATATTATGATCATACCATAGAGGAGTGTCCTACATTGATAGCTAAGATCAAAGACCCTAAGCTAGCAGTACACCAGAACATCCAGCTTATTGCTGCTGAGTAGGAAGAACCAGAACCAAGAGTCAATATTGTGACTCGTAGTGGTGTTTCTACTAGTAGGACATCGTAGGAGACCGAAAAGAATACAAGTCAGGAGTGGGTGTGCAGAGCTCCTAGTAAAGCAACAGCACTCGACCTACAGAAGAATAAAGAGAAATTTCACGAAGCCAAGTCTTCCTTTGATGAACCTACGCAATCAGGATCGCAGGTACCGTCGTCTAGGGGCATACCGCAGCAAGCACCTTGTGGCGATAGCCCTGAACATATACCACAGGCTACCACATCGGGGAGATGCGACGAGGATGAATCGACAAGAAGCATACAATCCTTCCTGCACAGTTGCTTGAAACTCGTGAGAAATGAAAAATCTATCGGCGAGCTACAGCGCATCATAGATCAGTGTCAGCAACCTTCTCTCTTGGGCAGTGCACATCGTGCTGTTCATAATATTACAGGACATACAAGGACCGGAAGGGAGATGAAGCTGATAGCACAGATTGGAGAGTTTGAAATGGATGAAGTCATCTTAGATCTAGGATCAGAGGTGAATGTTTTGACTAAGCAAACATGGGAACAGATGGGTATCCTTTAGTTAGTCAGATCGCCTATCCACCTGAGATTAGCTAACCAGCAGCGAGTATCACCATTAGGTTGACTGCCGCAGGTGCCAGTTGACATCGACGGAGTTCGCAGTTTTGCGGACTTCGAGGTTATAGAAATCATTGGAGATAGTCGACCATATCCAACATTATTAAGTATTGATTGGGTGATCGGTAGCAAGGATGTCATTGACCTAAAGAGAAGAAAAATGACCTTTGAGGATGCGCAGATCCGGGTCATCACGTTGCTTGATCCTCACCAGGGTCCTAGATACATTGAACCTATCCGAGCAGAGGAGGAGGCACATAACATGGATAGTCTCTACCAGATGACTGCGAACCAGAATGACTACATTAATCCAACCGCAGAAGGGAGCATTAGTTGGTGATGCGACAGCTCATGTGCATCAGATTTCGATGTTTGTCTAGAGAACTGGCAGAACAGACTCTACGAAGTCTCAGCATGCAGATGTGCGTTTATGAGTAAGTCACTACGATGGATTGGCGCAGAGATCACTGAGATTCCATCATATCATGGTCTGACAGATATCCAGGACTTCCTTGAGTAGTTTGAGCAACAGATTCCTTACGAGCAGAGGATCATAGCTATAGACCTTGCAGTATGAGCCACATCTGCAAGATGGTGGTATGTGCATAAAGAGAATATCGCATCATGGGATGATATTAAGAGATTGATCACGATCAGATTTTCTGTCGACAAAGAGTATGTACAGCAGAAGTACACAGGTGAAACTGATCCCAGGGCACACATTCAGACATGTGAACAGAACTATTCGGACATTCCCGAGGATGAATGGGTTCACAGATTCATTCACACATTGGACACAATTTAAAGGAACTGGTACACAGAGACCGAGTTGTGCAAGGGGACGACCACATGGTCACTTATGACAGACATTTACCTACTCACCTTCATTTTTGAATCAGAACATCCAAGTGTTGCTAAGGCCCTAGACATAATCAAGATCAATATATTTGAATACTGTACCATCTCAGTGCAGGCTCAACCTGAGTGGGCCATCCAGTTGCAAGACCCCCTTGAGTGCTATAATTTCGTAGGAAAGCCAGACAATGAAGATAAGGATGAGGATGAGGACCCTCGCAACACCAACATTCTAGAGTTAGAAGGGACTCACGATGTTGGGGGACCACAGTTAGAGATTCCAACAATCACCGAACCCATCAAGATTGAAAAGATCAATATTGGCACAAACGCAGAACCTAAGTTTGCCTCTATTGGAGACTATTGGAACGATAAAACAGTCGGACAGATTGCATATTTGTTACATGACTATCAGGACCTATTTCCCACCAAGTTCACAGAGATGAAGGGAATAGTTGGAGACCTGGGAGTTATGAGGATACCATTGAAGAAGGATGCTAGACCAGTCAAGCAGCTCCCATATAGATTGAATCCACGCTACAAAGAAAAATTAAAGGATGAAATTGATAAGATGATAGCAGTAGGCATCATTGAGCCAGTAGAATAAAGTGAATGGGTTAGCCCCGTGGTCGTACAAGAAAAGAAAACAAAAGGAGACATCAAGATCTGTGTCGATCTGCGCAAGCTCAACGATGCATCGCTTCACGATCCATTTCCGACACCGTTCACTAATGAGGTATTAGACAACGTGGGAGGACAGGAG
>LPNX010277945.1:195501-228263 GCA_001517045.1 Pseudotsuga menziesii
AGAGCCGGAAACCATGACTTTTAAGATAGAAAAGTCAAGAAAGGAAACGGTACCTAAGCGGCTGAGAAGAGAGAGCTCACCCACTGCATTGAAGGCAGCGGCAGAAGACAGGAGGGCTCAACAACCCTCATAAAGGAGAAGGAGCAACGAGGTTGAAGCATTGAAGATGAAGGATAGAAAAGAGAAGCGATGCATAGTACCCATGATCAGTGCCGAGAAGCATGGAAGACTGCAGAGAGCTATGGTGTGACGAAAAGTGGCTACCTCAAGTACAGATATGGCCGACTGTCACTAGTTAGTGTTTTGGGTTACTGTTGGGACAGGCCCACAGTGTTGTAATGGCGAGACCTTTGGGCTGCCTATAAAGGGATATATTTTGTATTGTAAAAGGGTTGGTCAATTAGTTGGTTCATTCATTTGTTAATAGTGTTTTGCAGACTATTAGACTGTTGTAAAATCCTATCTCTAGTTCTATTATTAGCGGTAGCAATCTTACTGTAACCAGTAGCTGGCTTATAGAGTATGCATGTAACGATCCGCAGGGATCGACAAAGAGGGAAGAGTATATTTTAGGAGAGCAATATAGAGAGAAAAGAGATCTAAGAGAGGAGATCTTGAGCTGCATATGCGGTGCAGCAGAACTATGTTTTACCTTCCCCTGAGCTATAAGAAAAACACAGTTCTGTGGACGTAACTTCCATCCTAGAGGTGAACCACGTTAAAATCAAGTGTTATGCGATTGGATTATTTGTTATGTTTACTTATGCATTTCTTAGTCATTTCATGGACTTTGTTTACAGTTTAATGAATGAATGTGTTAATCAGTTCACAGCAATATAGAAGGATAAACATAAGTCGAAAGTCTTTGGCATGTTGTATATGGTTCATTTATGCTTTGCGTGAAACAGTCACTAGTTGCAGTATCGAATAGCCTTGTATGTTAAGTCTTGCACGTCGACACGGGAAACGCTAAGTGTGCTAAACCGTGGAGGTAGGGTATCCCAGAGAGGTGATACCACATCGGCAAAGGAGCTGCGATGTGCGATACCACTGGTGGAGGACTTAGCATTGGGCAAGAGCTGCGTGTCGCACGGGGCACGACGATGCGATAAGGCCGAAGATATCATGAGTTAGGGAAAGTGCGCGACATAGAGAAGGACCGCACGCTGGTATAAAGGAATTTCTCGTGGCTAGAAGATCTGCGAGATGAGGAGATCGCGCGACGTGAGCAGAAGGTCATGCAACGCGCAAAGGAAGAGACCCCGTAGCTAGAAGAGCTGTGAGTCACAAGTAGGATCACCACAGAACCTGGTCCAAGACACTTGAGTCCTTGGCCAACCCATTAGAGTCACTTCGGGTGAGAATTCAGGCCGCTTTGCGATCTGTCGATGAAAGGGCCAATGAGCTAGGGGCGTTGTTGGTTGATTATAGTAAACCCGGGTCTGCCCATCATAGCCAACAAGAGCAGAGAAAATGATATGGTTCCAGTTGGAGATATGATCTCCAACCATCTGACGAAGCATTGTTTTCAAAACTTTCGTAATGGATTCTACCTAACCATTAGCTTGCGGATAATAGGGCATAGAGTTTTCATGGAAAAAATCTAGCTTGGAACTTAGCTCCTCCATCATTTGATTACGGAAATGTGATCCATGATCAGTAAGTATGGACTACAGGACTTTGAATCTAGCTATCACATGATTGAATAGGAAGAGAGTGGTATTCTTACCATCTTCTGCATATGTAGGCATGGCCTCAGCCCACTTTGTAAAATAGTCAACAACTACGATGATGTAACCATTCCCCTCGGCTGAGGTAGGATTACAATGTATATAATCAATCCCCCATTTGGAAAATGGGCCAATGGCAATGACAGGGTGTAGTGCAGCAAGATGAGTGTGCTTTTACGGATAAAAATGTTGACAAGGTGGGCATTTCTTGATAGCCTCATGATAATCTTTAAAGACTGAAGACCAGAAATAGCCAAGGCAAAGGATTTTTTGGGCTGTAGCCATCCCAGATAAATGACCGCCACATTCTCCAGAGTGGAAATCATTCAACACTTGTTCAGCTTTCTCATGGGTGAGGCATCATCGAAGAATACAATCGATCCCACGTCTATACAAAGTGTCATTCAAGATGAGGTAGTATTTTGCATGGTGACAGATACAGCGGCGATCGTCACAGGATAGATTTGGCTAAAATATTTGTTTTTGGAGATAAATGAGCAAATATCCATACCATGGGTCAGTAGTGCTTATTAAGAACAGGAATTCATCTAGAAATGAATCACTGGGCTCATATTCCATTGAAGCACTGGGAAGATCACACATGAGCTCGGCAAAGACCTAGGATTTCTTTGATGTGGCTTTGGAAAATTCCAGATCAAACTCTTGTAGTATGACTATACATCGGGAGTACTTGACCCCAAGCACCTGATGAGCCAGGATGTAATACATAGGGTTTTGGTTTTCCAATACACTGGTTGTACGGAGCAAAATGTAGTGACAAATTTTTTGAACAGAAATGACCATGGCCAATGTTAATTTCTCCACATGTGAATATCAAGTTTCAGAATCCATAAGGTTCTTACTAGCATAGTAGATCACGTGCTCCGGACCGTTGGGATTTTCCTGCACTAGGACCATAGCGATGGTAGTAGTCTAGGCAACAATATATAAGAGAAAATCCTTTGAATAATCTGGGGGGTGTAGCATGGGTGAATGAGTCATAGCATGATTGAGATTATCAAAGGCTCGTTGGGCAATATAAGGGAGTGTTTTTTTTAACGAGACGCATATAACCGTGTGTTTTCTCTACAAAATTGCATACAAAACGACAGAGAAAGTTTTCCTTCCCTTGCAAACTTTGTAGTTTGAAAAGGTTGGTTGGGGCTGGTAGAGCTAAAATGGTGGTAATTTTCAATGGGTCTATCTGGATGCCATCCTTAGAAACCACAAAACCTATCAAGCATCCCATTTCAATGTAGAAAACACCTTTATGAGGGTTGAGATGTATATTATAATGACGGCATCTCAGGAAAAGGTCTCTAAAATGACCAGTGTGGTCCTCCCATCGCTGTGAATGAGCAAGGAGGTTGTCAAGGTATGGTTCAACAATATGTTTTATATCGTGAAACGCATAGGACATAGCACACTGGAAAGTGGCTCCAACATTTTTTAAGCCAACTGGTAACTTCCTATATGCAAAGGTTCACCATGGGAAAATGGATGTCGTCCTGTGTTGATCGGTGGGTAAAATCTCAATCTGATTATAACCAGAAAATTCATTTATGAATGAGAAGATGACACTTTCATCACAGTTGTCGATAATTTGGTCGATATGCGAAGTAGGAAAGTTTTCCTTGGGACAATATTTGTTCAAATATCTAAAATCGATACAGACTCTAATGGTGTCCTGCTTTTTATTGACAGGTACAATGTTTGACACCCATTCCATCAGGGGTATGAGATAAATAAACCCAGCTTTGAGAAGTTTCTCTAGTTCAGCTTTAATAGCTGTGGCCTTCAGTGGATGGACTTGCCCTGGTTTTTTTAGACAGGTTTAGCAGTGGGATAGGTTTTTATTTCATGGACAACAATGGATGGTTTTATCCTTGGCATTTCTTCATAATACCAGAAAAAAATGTCACAGAATTCTTTGAAAAGTGCATTGTATGCTTCAGATTCTTCTGCTAAGCAGTTATTCCGAACATGAACATGCTCAATGGTACCAATCTTGGCTGATATGTCAATCAGATTTGTTTGAGTAATGTTGCATAGGTTTCCTTTAGAATCTGTGTCTTGCAACAATATAGGATTTTTAGCTATGTTGACAATATCAATGGAAAACAAGGATGCAAAGTCATGGTCTACTGAACTGGTGTTGGGGAGGAATGAGGATCTATGATGGTGATCCTCCCAGATAGGCTCATTCATATTCATGATCTCCATAAGAGATTCATTGGAAGGAAAAGTCTCAGAGAGATAATCCAGACTAGGAAGAGATGATTCTAACTAGTAGGGCAGGTGGTAAGGGTCCGAAGCCACCAGATGAAGTTCATCAGTGTGGTCATCGAAAAGGGTTTGATTGATGTTGCACGTTGCTTCATGCGGACTCAACGAGGTGGAATCAACAATTTTCTTTCCCTTGGGCTCATAATCAAATTATGCAATAATATTTACTGTCGATGTGTTTGTGTTAGGAGGAGTGGAGGGAAAAATCTCCATAAGGGATGAATCCTTCAACATGCCTTCCCTAGTCGACTGGTAAGGAGGAGGGGATTGAGCTAACATAGGGTTGTTATTAGCCATAGAGGTACTAACATCCAACGTACATAAATTGAGCTGGTCAATGGTGACAATTATCCCTATATGTGGAAATTGGATAGTTCGAAATACCGTCAAAGTGACAACAGTCATGGCGTAGAACCAGTTTCTTCCTAGAAGGAGGTTATAATCTAATGGGGCATCTACTACTTCTACTTGAATAGAAACATTTTTTCCCCAACGCTCAACTGCAAGGGCTGATATGAGACCATGGGATTGGAAACCTCATCCATCAAAGGATTTCAAAGTCATCAGTGATGTTACAATCTTGGGAGATCCAATAGCTTTCCAACAAGACAGGGACAAAACCAAAGTTGAAGCTCCTTCATCTAAGACAGTTCTAACGACCTTATTTTCGACTACTTTCATGATGATTTGGAAAGTGAGTTTGTGAGGTATTCTAGAATTATAGTTCTCAACATTGAAATGAATCAAATTTGTATTGTCTAGGTGTTGTTCTGGAATAAACACCCTTATAACCGAGGGTCCGGGGTTACCAACTTACTCTTAAAACTTGCAGAAAATCAGCTTTAAAGTACAGAAAAGAAATAGGAAGATATGATGGACTCACCCGATTAACGACGGTTGATTCAACCTTTGTCTTCTCCTTCTCTGCTCCTCTCCAAAGATTTCAGGGATGCACCTCCTTCACCTATAAAGAACAAATCATGCAAGTACAATCTTATACATGTATATATGAATGCAAGTACAAGATTTCAGGGATGCACCTCCTTCTCTGCTCCTCTCCAAAGATTTCAGGGATGCACCTCCTTCACCTATAAAGAACAAATCATGCAAGTACAATCTTTTACAGAGATGTTGATAGGGATAGTAGCAGAAATATTTTCCATATTCCCCTCAGCAAACATTCCTTCCCTGGGTAAGGGATTGATGGGTGTATCAACATCATCTAACAGTCTAATATGAAACTCTTGATTTTCTATCCTGCTTAGCTCTGGAAAAAAATAGGATTGATGGTGAATATCTTCACATATCTTACCATGTCCATACATGGCTTCATCAGAAGGTAAAACCATATCTAAATAGTCCATAGAGTGCAAAGAATTTTTCTCCCAAGAGGGAAAATAAACTTCTTCCAGGTCCTCTAAGACTGTGAGAGGGTCTGGAATGGGATTAACAGTGGTTTGAGAGATAGCTTGGTAACCCACTTCCACTATCGATAAGGGAACTTCTAGTTCATGGGGGGAAAAAAGAACCCAAGGATCATTCCTATCAACAACCGTGGCTATGGAATTCCCCACACTAGTAGAAGCAATATAGTTAATCGGGGCTAGAAGATCAAATGTGCCCATCAATGATGCATACATTCCAGCCCCCAAGCTCTGTGCAGCAGGTTTGACCTGATCAACCAATAGCATAGCGAACTCATTAGACTCCATGTGTCCTTTTCAAATAAAATCGAGTTGGTCAACAGTAACCAACTTCCCTTCATGTGGAAATACTACCACCCGAAAGACGGCTGACACAATAGTGGAAATGGCATAATTCCAGCTTCTTCCCAAAAGAAAATTATAGTCCAAAGGTGCATCAATCACTTCCACCTCAATAGACACTGCTTTCCCTACCAGCTTATTTTCAAAAGCCAGTAGGATACCATGCGGATGGATTGACCTTCCATCGAAAGTAGTAAGCAGAGTGTTTGACAGGACCAACTTTGGGGATCCAAGAGATTTCCAACATGACAAGGACATAACACATGTAGAAGCACCCTCATCAACAACTGCCCTTCCAATGGTATTTTCACCATGGATGACATCTATTGATAAGGCTACATGGTAAGGTAGGCAAATTTTAACATCAGACAAGTGAAATTTTGCCATGAGACTGGACGAGTCCATGCTACCTAAGGTTGCTAAGAGGGCATCCCGCTTGGAGGGACAACTCTATAACACCTCTAAAGTTGACATTGCACAAGGGGTTTGGGCTAAGTCTTCAACCACTGAGTAGTTTGAAGCAGCCCTAGCATTAGGGTTATGCAATGTCTTTTTAAAGACACCTTTCGATATCTTAGGCTTAGTTTCAGCAGGCTTCTCAATTGTGAGAGGGTTAGAAGTTTCACCTATAGACTTACCCTTATCAGAATTCTCTTTTTCATAGTTTTTATTCCTAGTGTGTAGCAAAGTTGAAGATCAAACCATGTTGATATAGTTAGGTTCAGGGGCACTTGGAGTGCCCCCTGCTACATTAGAAACTGAAGCAGAGTTCTGCCCTTGGGGAAAAGGATCCTTCAGGACAGCCAGTTGTTGAGCTTTTAGAAGCTTCTGGGCTTGTTCCATAAGGGGACAAAGTTGAGTGAGGTGATTCTTATGGCACAACTTACATGGGAATTTAACCTTTTTCTTTTCTTTCTTGCCCCCATCAGCACTATGTGCAGGTTTCTTCTTGTTTTGATTTCCCTCTCCTTTCTTTCCTCTCTTCTTCTTCCCACCAGGCTGCTGATTTCCCTTATAAGAGGTCCGTGCAAAAACATTTGCACTTTAGGGGGAGGGGGAAGCCTTTACTTCCTCCACCGTAGAATGCTTGACAGACAACTGGTGGAGCTATTTGGCCAAAGAATCTATAGTGGGAGAGTTTACAGACCCAACCACACCATTAGCATGGGGTCCGGGCTTAGGTTTCTCTGCATTGTGGGTAGGCCTTGGTGCCTCATGGATAATCTCATACAAGATCCTAGATTGTGAATAAATAAAATCCAATTGCTGGGCCCTGTTGCTAGGGTTTTCACCCTAGCTTGTGCGAATGAGCACCTACTAAGGAATATGGATTCCTTAGTAGCAGTTCAATGATGTATGAATTAAATAATGATAAACTAAAACAAAAACTAATCTAAATGCGTTCTTGAAGCTAAAACAGTAGAAAGTAAATAACATAAAACAAAAAGCAGTAAATGGTAAATAATGAACTTTATTGATGTTACCTCCAATGAGGAGGTTGATGGAGTCCGTTGCGCTGGTCCGATGTCGGTGGCTTCGAGCTCCAAGCTGCTTCTTCTCCTTCTCCGATGGTGGAAATGGGCCAAAAAGAATTCTCAATGGTGAAAGTAGCTTGATGGTAAGCTAGGGTTTCAGGAATAATTTCGGCAGAGGCAGGGTGCTTATGATTGTGGATATGGAATAATGGGTCTCCATCACTTAGTTATAAAACCATGTGGTTTAGGTCAGCTTTTTAGGGTTTTAGCTGTTTAGGGTTTCAGCTATTTAGGGTTTCTTCTTTTTTCCTCATTATTTTACATTTTTATTCCTTTTTGGATATTTTTGGAGGAAAAAATGATTTTATAGCCTTTTGGAGGCATTTTAAGCTTTTTGGTGACCTTTTAGATGGTTTTATGGGTTTTTGATGGAGATATGGTAGGAAAGTTGACAAATGAGCCGTGTAATGGGGTAGATGAGGTAGTTAACCATTTTTGGGTGTTAACAGGCCCTGAGAATGGCTTCTTCTTCATACGTTACTTTTGAAGTGGATATGTCCTTAGATATGTAGGAAAACAGGGATTTAAGGAACCACTCTAGTAAGAACTGAGGAGGAATAATGGCTTTTATAAGGCTCTTTCACCTCCTCCACTCTTGGATGTGATCCAAGATGTGGGTATCCTTGTTCTACCTATAGGTAGATAACAAGTCCATTCTGAAATCGTATCAGAGCGAAAGTTGAAAGTGGCTAAGGAATGCACTAGTTAAGTCCTAAAAACTACTGAACGTAGCAGAAGGAAACTCTATGTACCATTTTTTCACGGTACTTGTTAAGATTCTTTGGAATAGCCTCAACCTAACTGAATCTTTATTCACTGAATTAGAAGAACACCATAAATGAAATGTGGTGGCATGAGCCCTAGGATCTTCACCAACTTTGCCCTCGAATTTAGGGATGTTTGATGGCAATTTGGTGGGAACAGGTGGCCATGAGGGGTCATGCCTCACCATCTTGTTCATCAATTTAGACAAATCTGGAAAGTTTAATGTTGCCAGGAAAGGAAGCTTGGGTCGCACCGGAGCACTAAAAGTGCTAGTCTAGGGATTAGAGGGACTTTCCCCCAAATACCCATATGTAAAGGTGGGGATGCCCCCTGCCACCGATTACGAAGTGGATGGATTACTTTGAAATGGATTCCATCCGTAAGCCATAGGATTGTGGGTGGGAGGTGGAGTATAAGAGGTTTGGGCCATCCCAGTCGAAACTAGGGTTTAAAAAAAGGGAACAGGTATCCCTCCACTAAACAACGAAAAGGGAGAGCTCATGAACAGGACCGAGACCGGTGTTTGAAAACCTTCCCCGAAAGAGGTAGTGTTTCCAAAATGCACTCCTACATAAGAAGGTGATGGGCCTACGTATGGAGTGGATGGGGGAATATGCCCCCCATTCCAAGGAAATCCTTGGACAAAAGCTGAGGATCCTACCGGACCGCTCTGGGAAGTGTGTGCAAAGGAGGAAGGAATAGTAGGTATGTCACACCCCGATTTTGACCCCATTTGCATGATGTATATATTGTAATTAATCGTGGTGAGGAGCTCAAGGAAAAATCCCCACCATCGATTTGGTTGTGTATGTTTCGGCAATGGGGATAGTTGTCGATGGTATATTGTGCTATCAGACACATTATGGTATGGCATCTTGTAAACACACACATCAATTAAAAATAAACCGCAACCAGCTACGGTAGCGACAATGTTGAATGAAAAGGGCATGATTCCAAAGGATAAGAGTGTGGGGGATGTCAAACCTTAGTCTATGGGGGGAAAACCCATGTGTTACCACCTTGTTGATTTGTCACCTTTCTTGTCTCATCCAACCTCTTCCAACCTCTTTATTGTTTTGTTGAGTTAGTTGGGGGTAGTTATTGTTGAAGTGGTGGTGGTTGTGGAGGACTGTCAGTCCTTGCCCATGTACCCACTCCACTCGTAGGATTTCCTCTTCCTCATGTGGGGGGCAGAAGAACATTCTCACCATGAGTCCATTCACTCCACTCTCCCACGACTGCATTCTCCCCACCGCTTTTGTTTTCATCCTCATGCAGGAAGTTGGTTAGGCTCCTCACCGTGTGTGCTCTTTGTGGGCTGTTCGTTCCCCATTGTGGTATGTTCATCCACGTGCACAAGTAGGAAGTTGCTCATCCTCACACAGAGGTTGGTTCTGTCTTCCTCATGCACTGGTCGGGGGTTCCCTCTTTCATTTTGCGCATGCACTGAGTTGGGAGAGCAGCCTTGCGGGCATGAATTTCTGCTATGTATGTGGCTTGCTGTTGATTTCACCCACATTTTGGGTTGTTGTTATTCTTCCCACAATTTTTGGATGTGGTTGTGAGTCTGATTTCTTCTTCAATTGTGGACTGCGTGTGTGTCTCTTCCATGTTTGCATGGATTGTGTCATTCTCCAGTGTTTGTGTTGAGGAGCTGTGTGCTGTGGGTTCATGGATGTTAGTTGGATGTTGATTGCCACAATTGTCAGCCGAGTTTTCCCATGTCTATGCTAGGAGTGTTGTTTCTATCCACGCTAGGATTTTGGCTTCTCCTTTGTTTTGAAACTGTGGATTGTGGCCATCATTCATTGTGAGTTTGGGCTACTGATATACTCTAGTTTGGGTGTTGTTGCTGAGTTGTTTTGGCCACGTTAGGGCCAAGAACAACTCTGTGTTGTCTTGTGGACTTGAGCTGTGCTCATATTTTGTTTGGGATTATCCTTGGTTGTCTTTGCCTTCTTCACGGTGCTATGAAGGGATTGTGTTGCTGCGGGTATGCAGTGGTTTTTCCTTGGACTGTGCTGGCTTGGCCGATCGGTTGATGGCCTGATAAACCCAGCTGTGATGGTTTGACTGATTTGGTTCCTTGGCTATGTCTAAGCCTGTATTGCCCCTTAGTACTTGAGGAATCATGCCCATCTTAGGGGTGGCAGTGTTCCTGAGTGATTGATGAGCACGCTGGCCTATGGTTGGGTGGAACGTTGCAGCAACGTAGCTGGTTACGGGGCGAGTTCTTCATTAAAAAGATAAGCAATCTTGTCTATTTGACTTCTGCAATTATATTCCCTGTTAATGAATGTGATGAATATGAATGAATGCTTGTATGAATGCATGTTGATTCTGCTGTGCATGATAATTAATTACACCTGTGTATTTACTATTTCATGAGGAATGATGAACATGCTAAATGATGGAATGTGTGTGTTGCTTCCGTTGAATGTTGAGTAATTGTGCATCTCTGTATGTTTTATGCATCTTTGTGTGATGACTGTTTAAGACTTTGAGCACCTGGTTATGATCATGCATCTGGTTATTTACGTTTTGTGCATTGTAGTATGTATCATGTTTAAGCATTTAATTTCAGCATTGATCTCTTTTGTTTATGTTCATGGGGTTGTTTTCTCGTGTTTGGTGTGTTGGTCACATCCTCTTCGCCGGTTGGATAAGGGATGGGGACGTGACAGAGTGGTATCAGAGCAAAGGTTGTAACAGTGGGCCTCTATGGGCCATGAAGGATGCAGTGACAGAGGCAGGACTTCATTCTACCTAGCAGAGATCAGAGTTTGATGGCATCAAACTTCCAAAAATCATCTAAATGCCTGAACAGTCGAAGCATTGAAGCACTAAAGAGGAACAAATTTCTGATGTATCGGAAGAGTTTAGCGGTTTCCCGTCCACCGTTGTGGCTGACGAAATGACTAAACCACTGATGCAGCAGTGGATCCGATTGCCGACGAAGGGAAAATTTGGAAAATTTGGCTAAGTGTTGAAGATGTTGGAAGAAAATAGTGGATCGAGCGTCGACCCGTTGCGGAAGAGAAAGGCACTAAGTCTTCCGACAATAAATACCACCGACGCCGATCAGGTCACACCTTAGCCAATTGGACCGCTGATCGAAAGGAAATAGTACTCGTGCACCCATCGTTGAGGAAGTCCAAAGCGCTAAGTCTTCTGACAGGAAATACTGCCGACGCCGATCAGGGTATATCTCAGTAGATTTGGCCGGCGATCGGAAGGGGAATGGAGATTGTGTCCCACCGTTGCGGATGTTGATGGAGCTAATCTGTCGAAGATTAGCTGGTTGAACTGCCAATGACGACAATGGGGTGAAATTTTGAAAATTTTTCTAAGGCAAGAAATCATCGGGGATCGGCGAAATTCAGTGGAATGAATATCCGCCGTTGTGGCTGTCTAATGAACTAGCCTTTCGAAGGTTAGTGGATCTGATCACCGATGAACAGCAGAGAAGGTTAGTTATTTTGATCACCGATACGTTGGCTCAGTTAGCCGAAAGAACTTCCGATACATCGGCAGAAGAAAGTAGAAAGGGTAAAATTTTGAAAATTTTCCTAAGTATGGAAACCGTCGGAGAAAGTTAGCTGTTTGAGCAGCCGATGCGGAAGCAAGTATCGGAGAAAAATAGCAGATGATGTGCCACCATTTCTACTGTTGGTGGAACTAATTTTTCGACAAACAAGAAGAAAAAGGAGAAAAATTTTGAAGGCATCGGAAAATGTTAGAGGATCGGACCGCCGATACCTCAAAAGCTTAGAGAAATCGGGATCCGAAACATTGGAAAACTTTAGAAGATTCGATTGCCAATAGAGCTTAGTTGTTCTGATTTCCGATGAACAACAGAATATGTTAGCTGTTTGGGGCTTTGAAACAGTGGAGGAATTAGTGGTTTCGATCGCCGATTCTACGGAACGATTAGTGGAAATGGGAGCCAATTCTGCGGGAGATTTAGTTGAAATGAGAGAAGATTGAACAAAGGAAAATTTAGCTATTTTTCAGCGGGAATTTCAGTGGTTTTCAGTGGATTTTCAAGGCTGAAGAAGAGAAGAAAGAATCCTAGGCGGCTGAAGTTGGCGCCCAGTCCAAAATGCAATTGTGTGTAAAATGCCGAGATTTGGTGAAAGTCTTCATTTTTAGAAGTGGTGCAGTTTTCACACCCGAGGTCGGAATGAAGCATGTGGATAGGCGTTGGAAATATTATCCAGTAGGGAACAAGGGTAAGTCACCAGAATCTGAGCATGGAGCAGCAAAGTGCTAATGATGGCCGCTGCTATCAAATGGACAAATATGGATAGTTGCATGCCTAGGGGGTAGCAAGGACTATGAAGTTAACCAAATGCTGTGTGGAAAAGGAATTCCATGCAAGGAGGGAATATTTGAAATGGAAGTTTCCTTAAAACCCTATCTTGCTAACTATGTTACATTTCCTAAGTTTTATGCATGAAATGCATGAGGATATGTGTTTTATACATAGGATATTAAAGATTATACATTTATAATGAACCACTAATGATAATCATTGCTTTGATGTGGCATTAGTGGAAAAACCAACGACAACATGGACCTAGCTGAATATGTTTCTGATGCTGACAATTGTGATTAGCAACCCTTTGGAGAAAGGGATAAGGCAACAAGTCCATAACAAAAGCTGGTGAGCAAATTCTGCAATCTCCTGTAAAGGACCAACAAAATTGGTCATGTCAAGGGTGTAAGTACAACCCATGTAGGTAAGATTTTGCTTATGACAAATTCCATGGAGTGGTAAAAGTAAGAGACCTCATACCATGTGGATGTTTGAATATAGAAAGGTATCATGCCTGTACATATTGGCTGAGCTTAGTAGCCCGAGGAAAGTAGGTAGAGGTGCAACTGTTGTGATGTATTGCATGAATGCATTGAGATGAGTGCATGCGATATTATGAATGACTAATGACTGAAATGATGAATTGATGACAATTCAGGAGCCATTTCAAAGGTTGTTATGAATGCAGGATAGTCATGATCAATTGGCTGCCAGAAATGCTCTATGGAAGAGCAAGGTGGTACAAATGATACGCTCGTGAAGTAAGGAGTATCTAAACATTTCATTTAATTGCATGAAAGATGTGACTATGCCTTGCAAATTTTAGTATGATGATGATTGCATGAAGCAAATGAGTTTTGGTATATATTGATGTGACTAACAGCTAGAAGTATTTGAATTTTATAAATTCTAAAAATGCTTCAGTGATGGTTGTAGCAATGAAAAAGTTATATGCATCCATACTTACCAAGTGTTTGGTTGATTGAAGCTCATGTTTCAGGTAGATTATTTGAAGCATGGAAGTGAGAGGTAAGACCTTGACCAATGCCAGAATCTACCATATGGTATGCATCATAGGTTGTTAAAATTCGAATTGTGAATTTCGGGTTTAAGAATTGCTGACAACTACTAGTCACTATTGGCTTGCATAAGCTTGTGTTGGATGATTGAAGCTCAGGTTTCAGGTAGATTATTTCAATCATGGTAGTGAGAGGTAAGACCCTGACCAATGCCAGAATATACCATGTAAAAGAGCCAAACCTTATGAGAAGAGTCTCATAGTTGTAAAAGTAGTTGGTATGGGTTGTTAAATTTGAATTGTGGATTTCGGATTTAAGGAATTGCTGACGACTACTAATTACTGTTGGCTTGTATAATATTGTGTCAGGTGGACACATGGTAAGTGGGTATTCATGTTATGATAGTAAGCATAAAATTATAATGGGCATAGTAGTGCTGCTTACAAGAGACCCACCATTGAGCAAGTCAATTTCTGTAGTAGATAGAATTGCAAATTCCTAATGAATTTGATTACTAATGTCATTGCTTGGTTATGAAACAATCAATTTGGATTGTATTATCAGGTAATGATTGAATGTTTGGATATTTGATGAATGTGTCAGGGATACACACTGCAAGAAGACCATGTGTGATGGCCTGCAGAAGCCAAACTTCATGGGAAGGTTTTCCCTTAGAAATGGGTTTCGGGTGAAACGCCATTGGACATTTTGAAAATGTCTCATCTGCACTGCATGTTTGGTAATAACATGAGTGAGATGGTATGGGTTATGTCGGCAAGACATGTGTGAATGTGAAATGCAAAAGGAGTTGGGATGTCAAACTAAGGGACTGTTAACTCAGGAAAGGAGCCTCCATTCCTCCTTAACAAAGGCATACTGGGACGACAAATGGATAAGTGTTCTGTGACCCTTGCTAAGAATATGCATGTTTAATCGTTATTAAAATTCCATATACAGAACATGTTTTGATTTATTTCCATGATGACCAATTTCTTGAGTATGAATAGGGCCTACATGGCACACACCGGAGAAGAGTGCACACTTTTCTGATGTTGAGTCATGAAAGGGTTTTCAATCTTGATTACACTATAGGGATTGGATGCACTCCTGGTGTCTCACTACTTGATAGAGAATGATGAGAAATGTGATTACAATTTTAGAGCAATAACGCTGATGAAGTTTGCTTGTATTGCTTGTGTTGCTTGTCTTGACAGGCTAAATAGATGTAGTTGGGTGTTGTACCCAAAAGGTAAAAGGTAAAAGGTAAAAGGTAAATGGTAAATGGTTGCTGTGAGGGGTTGCGGAGTAAGGGTTATTGTTGATATAAATGTGTGCTGGTATAAGTGTATGTTGGGTTGTGATATGCCTGAGGATCCATAGTAGATCCTAGAACTGGAAATGGTCACCGTAAAAGTTCCAAGCTCAGTTGACATGATTGTGTACTAGCTGGACATTAATTATTTGATGTTGTGGAGTAGCCTGTGTGCTAACCTAACATCTAAGTCCATAGGAGATCCCAAGGCTTGCAAAGTGAAGTAGGATCCAGTGGATGAATGAGGAAACGGACGAACGAGGAAACACACAATATAGATAAGTATTGGATTATTTTTCTTATGAATATACATGTGTACATGATTTGGTTATGATGATTTAAGATCTTGTTTTATAGATAAAACCGATGAGAATAAACTAAACATATGAATCTATTCAATGTTTGGATATAGGTATCATGGGAAGTGAGGACTATGAGAGCATCCTAAAGGTGCATGTGGACATGTGACTGTCCTGTAGATCTCGGAATGAGCGGCAATGAAAAAGGTGCTAGTGAGACCAGGAGGTTCCTAGCAACTGAGACAAACCATGTGGAGAGACTCCATGGTTTAGAGGTCTAGAATGGACCGAAGACACTAAGTGTCATGACCAAGAGGGATTGGTCCAGCATTCACGGTGAAGTGAAAGAGGTTGAGAGCATGAAAAGCCACAACAGTGGTGTGGGTTCCAGGGTGGAACAAAACAAAGAGGGAAAAAAAAACTCTTGCTGCTCTCTCTTGCCCTTTTTATTATATATATATATATATATTTATGCATTGTGAAGACAAAAGATTGTTGAATGCATGTATGACTGAAAATGGAATGTGTGTATTTTCTTAAAGTAAATTGTGAATGCTGGAATAGTTAATTCCCTGCCCAAGAATGGACATGAATGAGCTCGTGTGCCTGTTGGGAAGGCATGAAAAATATGAAAGTCTCCCTAATGAGACTTGGACTGTCATGCCAATTGGGTAATTAACTGACTGATTTTAATGTCTATATTATGCTTGGTCTGACAGAATTTCAATGGCGCATTTCACAGGTGAGAAAAGCGAAACCAGGTGGTGCACATTGATCATGGAAGTAGATCAAAAGTTGTTTGACTTAGCTGGAAGTCTCCTTCAAGTGATTTCCAAGACCCAAGAGAATCTTGGGGAGATGCTCAAGATACAAAAAAGGCAGAGTGAAATGAACCACCATATTTTGCAAGACTCTATTGGTTTGCAAAGGGAGGTGAAAATCCTTCTGGGAGCAATCGGCAAAGGAAAGGAGGGTGGATCAGCGATGGGACATTCATCCAAGCGACCCGTTGGGAAATGGTCCAGGCATGAAGACTCAAAGGAAATTGACCAGGTGAAGATGAAGCATCCAGTGAAATGCTAGGAATGTGGAGGACATCATTTACGCCGGGACTGCCCAATGAGGGAACATGATAAGGGCAATAGCCGTGAAGTTCCTAGACTTTAGGATAAGCTGGAAGCTGAGAGCCAGTAGGACAAGTCCATAGAAGCCAAGGGGCTTGGTCTGGAACGTTCAAAGTAAATGAATGAACGTGGGATAGATCTGCAAAATTTTGAAATGTTGATGTTCAATTGTATATGTATTGTATATATGTAATGGAACACCGAGGACGGTGTTATTCCAAGGGGGAGGGGAATGTCAGACCTCGGTTTTGACCCTGTTTGCATGATGTATATATTGTAATTAATCATGGTGAGGAGCTCAAGGCAAAAGCCCCACCATCAATTTGGTTGTGTATGTTTTGGCAACGGGGATAGTTGTCGATGGTATATCGTGCTATCAGGCACATTATGGTATGGCATCATGTAAACACGCACATCAATTAAAAATAAACCACAACCAGCTATGGCAGTGCAACGTTGAAGGAAAAGGGCATGATTCCAAAGGATAAGAGTGTGGGGGATGTCAAACCTTAGTCTATGGGGGAAAAACCCATGTGTTACCACCTTGTTGATTTGTCACCTTTCTTGTCTCATCCAACCTCTTCCAACCTATTTATTGTTTTATTGAGTTAGTTGGGGGCAGTTATTGCTGAAGTGGTGGTGGTTGTGGAGGACTCTCAGTCCTTTCCCACGTGTCCACTCCACTCGCAGGCTTTCCTCTTCCTCGTGTGGGGGGCAGAAGAACATTCTCTCCATGAGTCCATTCACTCCACTCTCCCATGACTGCATTCTCCCCACCGCTTCTGTTTTCATCCTCACACAGGTAGTTGGTTAGGCTCCTCACCGCGCGTGCTCTCTGTGGGTTGTTCATTCCCCATCGTGGTTTGTTCATCCGCGCGCACAAGTAGGAAGTTGCTCATCCTCACGTAGAGGTCAGTTCTGTCTTCCTCATGCGCTGGTCAAGGGTTCCCTCTTTGGTTTTGTGCATGCAACGAGCTGGGAGAGCAGCCTCATGGGCATGAATTTCTGCTGTGTATGTAGCTTGCTGTTGATTTCACCCACGTTTTGGGTTGTTGTTATTATTCCCACGATTTTTAGATGTGGTTGTGAGTTTGATTTCTTCTTCAATTGTGGACTGTGTGTGTGTCTCTTCCATGTTTGCATGGACTGTGTCATTCTCCAGTGTTTGTATTGAGGAACTGTGTGCTGTGGGTTCATGGACGTTAGTTGGCTGTTGATTGCCACAATTGTCAGCTGAGTTTTCCCATGTCTATGCTGGGAGTGCTGCTTCTGTCCACGCTAGGAGTTTGGCTTCTCCTTTGTTTTGAGACTGTGGATTGTGGCCATCATTCATTGTGAGTTTGGGCTGTTGATATACCCTGGTTTGGGTGTTGTTGCTGAGTTTTTTTGGCCACGTTAAGGCCAAGAACAAATCTGTGTTGTCTTGTGGACTTGAGCTGTGCTCATCTTTTGTTTGGAATTATCCCTGGTTGTCTTTTCCTTCTTCACGGTGCTGTGAAGGGATTGTGTTGCTACGGGTATGCAGTGGTTGTCCCTTGGACTGTGCTGGCTTGGCCAATCGGTTGATGGCCTGATAAACCCAACTGTGTTGGTTTGAATGATTTGGTTCCTTGGTTATGTGTAAGCCTGTATTTCCACTTAGTCCTTGAGGAATCATGCCCAGCTTAGGGGTGGTAGTGTTGCTAAGAGATTGATGAGCACGCTGGCCTATGGTTGGGTGGAACATTGCAGCGACGTAGCTGGTTGCGGGGTGAGTTCTTCATTAAAAATATAAGCAATCTTGTCTATTTGACTTCTGCAATTATATTCCCTATTAATGAATGTGATGAATATTAATGAATGCTTGTATGAATGCATGTTGATTCGGTTGTGCATGATAATTAATTACACCTATGTATTTACTATTTCATGAGGAATGATGAACGTGCTAAATGCTAGAATGTGTGTGTTTCTTCTGCTGAATGTTGAGTAATTGGGCATCTCTGTATGTTTTATGCATCTTTGTATGATGACTATTTAAGACTTTGAGCACCTGGTTATGATCATGCATGCATCTAGTTATTTATGTTTTGTGCATTGTAGTATGTATCATGTTTAAGCATTTAATTTCAGCATTGATCTCTTTTGTTTATGTTCATGGGGCTATTTTCTCATGTTTGGTGTGTTGGTTGCATCCTCTTTGCCGGTTGGATAAGGGATGGGGACGTGAAAAGGTATACTATGAATCCCAGTAACAATGTCACCGGAAGCACCTGCTAGGCTTATGGGAACCGATGGTTGGACCACCCGGCTCCTTGGATTCAATGGCATAGTAGGTATGCTAGATCTAGGGGCACTTACCAGGTGAGGTAGTACCCCTTCAGTCAGAAAGGCTAAGGTGAAAGAAAAATAACTTTCTCCCATAGTAGACATTATCCTGCCCACGGGGACACCTAAAACAGGTGAAACAAAGGGCCTAACTTGGACGATCACAGGATTGTTTATGTCAGTCAAGGGTGTATTAAAATTCCTTGCAAACTCGTCAGCCTACAAGTCTTCTATCTCAACTGTATTAAAATCAAAACAGTTAGATCTAAGTCCTGGTTCACCTGGAACTTCACTTACTCCTATCGGTTCAAATGAACCTTCCATGTCCAATCTCCACCTTTGAGGTGGAGGTGGAGGTTCTAATGTGATGAGAGGAGAAAGTTTGTGCAACCTTTGTGACCTTCTTATAGGTTGGTCCTCCACGATTGTAAATTTGACAACTCAAACCCTAAGGTTGGATAAACACAGACAAACCACAGAGCAATCACTACGAAAATTCCTAAAGTATCAACAGTCAGGAAGGGTAAAAGATATGCTTTCCTGAATAAAACTAAAGAATAGTTACTTGGCATCCTTGAAGAGGTTCTTAGGCACAAGCGGAGGAATCACCCACTTCCCTCCTACACATTCAACAATGGTTACCTTCCAAGCCCATCCAAGGTGAACCAGAAATAGCCTTCCGATTTACCTAGGTATGAACCCTAGATGTCAAGAGACTAAAGGCTACCTTAGCTATACCAATAGTCTGGGGGGACAGTCGCAAGCCTGACTCGTACGCATGGGCAGGGTAGCTGAGCCTGAAACTCTATCTAGGAAATAATCCCCAGATGCGTAAAATTCATGATTTACATTTTGACAAGGAATCAGAGGGTTATCTCCTCAGTCCAATGCCTCCACGCGGCCTCATGCTTGACTCCCATTTGAGAGGAGCTTCCCAGATACTATCGATAAATATAAGGATTTACCTATCAAATGGTCCACTACGTCTAGATTTTAGAACTTATGGGAAGTTTACACTTCCTATCGCACAATTCTAGCCTAAGCTAGTAGGTGAATGGCCCTAAAAAATAAAAAGTACTAATAAATTTTAATTATTGTGTTCATTTTAAGGGCTATTTCTTACTTAGAAGGAAGTGGAGTGAAAGAATATGATATTTTTGACTCGATAATAAATATAAAAGAAAAGGTGTATGTTTTCAAAGCAAATTATCACTACTAAAACAAACTTCTTTTTTCTTTTTGTAAATATAAATTGGTGAAAAAATGCGACAATAAAGAGAATGCTAAGACTACATTTTTGTAGTTTTTGAGATTATATTTTAAAAACTGAAAGCAAAACTACTATATGCAAAATCAAATGCAAAATATTTTAAGATGTTTTTCTTTTCACTTTTTTAAAATGCTCAAAGAATAATATGCACCTAATGCATAAAAAACTTAAGTATGCTTGAATTAAACAAACTGTATAAAGTAAGCAAAGTGAAGTAAACAGATTAAAAAGATCAAGAATCAACCACCTAAGGAAGACTTGGAACCCTAGCTTGGGCGGATACAATGAAAGGAAATCACTGAAAACACACAAAGGTAAGTGGCACACCAATCACTATTCGAAAATAGATTGGGATAAACAACATCTGGACCCCTAATCACTGATTCAGACAACCAACACTTAAACCTATAACCCAAATAGGCAAATCCACTTCAAATTACGAACAGAAAGACAATCCAAACAAAAGAACTCAAGGGCCTTACAAGAAAGCACAAGGTGTGGCCAAGAAGGTCATGAAACTCACAGTACAATGCTTATAAAGAAGACCAACCAGAAAATAGAGCTTATAGAGGGACAGGGACAAGCAAACCCTAACCCAAAAATTCCAATCCTAAGGCTTGTATGCGACTGTGTATAAGGGAAACCCGCATACTGTACACGACTGTCCCATAGAGCAACCCATGTATGTAGGCCTCTGTACACAACTGTATGCAAGAGAAACCCGTGTACAGGTACAAATGTTTCTAATAAAAAGAAAAAATTCAAGGTCTTCAAACACTATCCTAAGCATGAACCAAGACAAGATACCACACATAGACTCAAAGAAAATACTGGGCAAAACGGTAAACAAAAATAACCCATAGCAGTCTGGGCTCCCCAGCGGATTCGCCAGTTCTGTTGTTCTGGAATAAACACCCTTATAACCGAGGGTCTAGGGTTCCCAAATTACTCTTAAAACTTGCAGACAATCATCTTTAAAGTACTGGAAAAAATAGGAAGATATGATGGACTCACCCAATTAACAACGGTTGATTCAAGCTTTGTCTTCTCTTTCTCTGCTCCTCTCCAAAGCTTTCAAGGATGCACCTACTTCACCTACAAAGAGAAAATCCTCCAAGTACGATCTTATACATGTATATATGACAAGTTAGATAAACAATATATAGAGTGCTTAATCATAAATATTAATCAAACCATGATACATGAAAGAGAGTCAACACACAGTTGGAAGAAGGATTCTCTTTATTAACAATAGTGAATGAGATAAGTGTACAACCCAACTCTTGAAACAAGGACTCTTTTACAACCAAAGGATTCTGAGTTCTGCTGCTCCAAAGACTTCTGAAGATATACCACCAGCATAACTTTGCTCTCCACTTATGATTGATTAATTCCCTCCCCAAGGCCTCTATTTATACTTAGGGAAATAGAGCAGTTTCGAAGGTTGAGGAGGTTGAGACAGTTAATATAGTTAATGATTAAGGCTTAACAAATCTCCATTAATCATGTTATATTATTTTTAATGTCGAATAGAGGTGTACGCGAGTATTGATACTGGAAACCCGCATATGACACGTGAGTTTATATAAGGGAAACGCACGTACAGATCTATATGCGGGTTGCAATGACAATACTCGCATACAGCACGCAATATGTTGTGGAGATAGTCACGTATGTACATGAGTTGCTATGGAAAGAGTCGTGTATAGAAATCAACATGTAAAAAGGAAAAAATGGCAAGTTAGGTGGATAGTGAATGCATCACATGTCATGCCCATCTATAGTGTTTAGGAAACCTTCAATCCATAAATGTCCTTTTTTGTGCCAACATATGAAGTGTTGGCACTCAAATGGAGAAGTGCCATTTGGGTTGATAACACTAGGTCTAAAGCTCCTAACATAGTTAACAAGTTTTTGTGTTGTGTAGGACAACTTTGGAGTACTTCCAAGGTAGACATTGCACATGATGCCTGAGCAATATCTTCAACTACATTATAAAATTGAGCAGCTTGAGAATTAGGGTTAAAAACAGCCTTCCTAGGAGTACTCTTGGGTGGACACAAAACCATGTCAAGAGTAGGCTTCTCAATGGTTAGGGGGATAGTAGATGAGGATTCGAGAGAACCAATAGAGGGAGCGTTTCCTGAAGAAGAATTATCTTCTTTCTTGTCTGCAGGTTTTTCATAACTCTAACTTTGAGTTTTCAAACTAATAGTATCCAAGGACATCATGCAAATTTTCTCTAAAGAACAAGAGTTTCCCTGATTAGACATGTGGTCTATCAGTTGTTGTTGAGAAGGAAAAGGATTCATGAGAACCGTGGGTGTGGGATTAGTTTTCAAAAATTGGGTGCTTTTGTCCTGACGAGGACACTTTTTTGTGAAATGGTCACCTCCACATAGTAGACATGGATATTTTTCTTTTGTTTTCCCTTTATTGTTATCGTTGGTGGTTGGTTTTGGATTCTCATGTTGGTTTCTAGGTTTTTTGTTTTTATCTTTACCTTTCTTTTTATTGTTACTGGGTGTTTGAATACTTTGAATAGAATTGACCTCGGCAGAAACCTTGGGAGTCGAAGGAGTAGGGGTGGCAGTCTGGGGTTGCTTGGCAGGTTTTGTTGCTGACAAGGATTGGATTGAACCACCAATCCCATCAACAGGGACTTCTGCTGGTGGCTTTGCAGGATCGTTGCTTGGGCGAGGAGCTTGAGGGATCAAGTCATACAAAGTTGCAGACTGGGAATATACCAAGTCCAAATATTGGGCTCGACTAATTGCTTGCTCTTCAGTAACAACACTGCCCATAGCCACATCTCAAGAAATCAGAGGCAATAAAGACTTAGTAAACCAATCAACTAATAACTGATCCTGAATAGGAGCCTTAATAAGTCTTCTCTACCTTCTCCACTCATGGATATGATCAAATATGTGGCTGGAGGTGTTCTGTCATAGAGAAGTTAAGATATCAGTACCTATTTCATAATGGATAGGAAGTTGAAAGTGTGTAAGGAATACAGTTGCCAATGAGCCAAAATCCACAAACGAATGTTGTGGAAGTTCAATGTACCATTTCACGACTGTACCGATCAAAGTTCACTAAAAGAGTCTTAAATGAACAGAATCATCCATAAGGGAGTTTTAAGAACAACACAACCGGAATGTCATGACATGGTTTTTAGGATCGTCTCCCTGCTTCCCATCTAACTTTGGAATGTCCAATGGTAACTTTACTAGAATGGGAGGCCACGAGGGGTTATGTTGAATGGGGTCATTAATCAACTTGGACAAATCAAGCAAGTCCAAAGTTTCTAGGAAAGGTAAATAATGATTAGGTTCCACAAACTGGTGATATTGATATGGCATATAAGTACCAGTAGGACCATAAGTAGACTTATAGACAGGTTGTTGTGATGAAGAACTACAGGAAGATCCACCCGCAGAGGGTTTATTTTTAGGATCAGGACTACTAGGCCCTCCGGGAGGAGGACCACTAGGGCCTTCAGAACCACCAGGACCACTTGGACTACTAGAAGGTGGACCAACAGACCCTCCAGGACCCTTGGGAGGTAAACTTCCAGAGCCATTGGAACCACTAGGAGGAGGGCCACCAGACCCTTCATGACCATTAGGAAGGAAGCCACTAGGCCCCTCGGGACCACTAGGACCATTAGGACCATAAGGAGGAAATCCACCAGGCCCTCTAGGACCATTAGGCCCCCTAGGGGGAGGACCTCCATAAGGCGGTCCTATGGCACCTCCCCCAGTATGTATAGGTATCCCTCCCATAGCTGGCATGTAGGACCAGTTAGGTTTCCCCCATGGCATTAAAGTATTACTAGGATATGGAATTCCTGTAGGCTTGGGTGGATAATTAATTTTTCCTACAGTTACTTGATTTGCTATGTAACCATACCCCTAAGAGGTTTGATTGGTTACAGGTTTTTCCCCCAAGGGATGACCTGAACTGGATGGGGGGTTAACCACATTTGTGTGGGTAGGAGGGAGATAGAATGTAGATTTATCTATACCAGAGGTCTGGCCTTGACTAAGTACAATTTCGGTGGTAGATAACTTAGGTCATGCCGAGGATTTCCCCTCTGCACTAGAAGGTAATGATGAAACATGAATTGAATGTTGAGCCCCAGGTATGGAAGACTTGGGAGGATTGGGAACATACATAATATGGGAGGTGATGGAGTTGGAAGTTTGAACTTGATTATGTGGAGTCACTGTGCGATCTAGAATCAGTTCAATGGCTCTCATAGAATCGGAAAGTGAACGATATCCCATAGGAACAGATGTGGAACATGATGGTGGTGTGCCCAATATGTCATCTGTTTTATTTTCAATCTCTTGTGCATGGAGAATAGCTGCCTGGTATTGTCTATGTTCTCCTTCATCTGGTGAAACTTCTTCAGAAAAGTCTAAATGGGTCCCAAATGAGGCAATGGCTTGTCCTATAGAGTTATCCCAAAATGGAACATTGGGACCATAATTTGGATGGATAACATCTTCAACATGACCTTCTGTGGGAGAATGGAGCGAAGTATTACCCCGAGAAGGTTGTTGGACAAAGGGAGGTGAGTGTGAAGGATATGTTCCTCCACTTTCTGCAACCACATTCTCTCCCACTTGGGAGTTGGTAGCAGCTCCTTGGTAGATAGATTCCATAGAATTTTCTCTTAAAATAGGAATAAAATCGAGTGGTAAGCATCGTACTCTTCTAGACTATCTTAGCTCAGCCAGTTTGTATAGCTCCTATCTAACCTAGGGTCTCAAAAACTTGAAAACACACCAAAAATTTACCTACTCAAGCTATAGGCCAAACAAGCAAACTTAACTGACAAGAGGAGTTCAAATAATTAGGTCTCTCACCAGGATTGTCAAGAAGGTGCAACTCACGATATAACTCAAAGGTACATGCGTAGTAATCTCCTTGAATGTTGTTTTCGATGTATGGCACCAAGCAAGACAGCCAAAAGGAATTTTCTCAGATAGATAAGGTATCCTAGTGGGGTCTCCCGATATACGCAAGGTACATGGGAGCTCAAATCAGTAGTAGTGTTTTCTAATGCATAACTGTTCACAAGGGGCCTTCCGATATACAATCAAGTATGTGAAGTACATTTATATATACCTCAAGGGTACGTGAAAGGCCATTTGATATATTGACGGTACGTGGAAGAACCGCACGAGTCTTGGGATGTAATGCGGGCGAGTAACGATAGCTCCGATGCTTAACGACGCCCGAACACGTCTCTAACCTATCACTCAAATTTCTATGTAAATTTTAACCTATAACTACCATTAATTTTAAGGTGGATAGTTAGGTGAATGCATGGAATTTTGACAGAAAAATTAAAACCATGTAGTATGCATATGCAAATATTTCACTTTACCGTTCGTGGTATGCCTACCTATGGGAGGGAAACAGAGTATTTTATTTTCGCTTTAAAACCAATAATTCCCAAACAACTATCTTGAACAAATAAAAATCAAAGACAAGCAACACATTCCAAACTCATTTTTCTTTTCTAAAAGCAATCAAAAGGGGAAGAGTCTCTTTTCCTAAAAGAAAAACAAGAAGCCCTCTACAGGAATATGCACTCTATTTTTTTATTTTTCTTACAACATAGATAGATCTAACTTAAAACTACACTATTTTTTTATTTTGATGAGATAGTACTAATGCAAAAGAGACAAAAGAACATAGAGAACCTGAAAGCTTGTGAGGCTAATAAGAAATCCAATGCTTAATGCTCAATAATGATAATGACCTAATCTCAGTAAAAAAAAAAAACTTTTTAATAAGCAAAAAGAAGTCTTCTATGGAAACAAAAAATGAAATCAAGATGCTACTCAAATGGTCTTTTTTTTAGTCTTTATAACATAAATGAAAAGAGAGCTCACTAAAACCTAAGCTTTCAAAAACGAAATCCTTTCACAATCACAACCAACAAGCACGGAAGGAAATGAATAATCAACAAGCCTAGTCTAGCTTTTGAATTCTTCAATCAAACCAATATTTAACCACAGAACTTCCATCCATGACTACTCAGGTTCTAACAAACAAGCCTGATAGTGTAGGAATGAAAGCAAACAAACTCAATTTTTTGCAAAAAATGTTGAAAACCTAGTTTTGGAACAAGGCCTACCTGGCACCGCGCTGGAGGGGTCTTGATAGAGTGGTTATGGATGAGCACCGCTTCTAGATAATGAGACTTAGGCTATGGTACTACGTATTGATAACAGAGTTCAGGCAGTGGCACCGCTTGTTTCCAACAGTGCATGAGCGGTTCCCTGAATAAAAAAAAAAACACAAGGAGAATGAAAGATCAAGTTATAAGTTGATCAGATCAAGGAAAAAATTGATGGATTGATAGTAAACAAGAGCATAAAAAGTCGAAATAATTCAGATCTAAACAGACCTGAAATTTTCAAACCAAAATTCGTTGAGTCAGATGGCAGATCTGACTAAAGAGAGTTGGATATGGAGCTTGGATTTGGACAAGACTTCAAGAACTGAGGAAGATCAAATCAACTGAGATTTGCACTACTCCCCAATAGAGTCACCATATTTGTTATCAAGAATACTGCACCTTTTGCGAACATAAGTTGTTCCTTTATTCTGAATGGCTCAGATCCAGAACAAATGAGTGAACGACAAAGGATGAAGACCTTCCCTGAACACTGTAGACACCTAGAAAACTATTTCAATTGTTATCTTGTGTACCTGAAAATAGATCAAACATGCAAACACATCAAGGCTACAAGAAAATCATCTACTTATCCATGTTAGTGACTAGGGAATCTAACAACATGTACATGTGAAATCAAAACAATAGTAATGTGGGATGGAAATCAGATTTTCATTAAGAATGTATGGAGAAGATTACAACTGTTGCCTTAGTGTCGACAAGCACCTCCACAATACAAACACTTCATCCCCATAAGCTCCAACTTTGCTCTCTATTCTCTCCAATGACTTGGACTAAGTGGTCAATCCAACAACATAACAATACCTCTATAGTTCTCCCCCTCAACTATGGATATGAGCTTATATTTATAAGGCTCAATGGATAGGAATAGTTGAGAGAATTGTGGGTGAGGTGGCTCCAAGATCCTACCATGGGGGATCTCGAGGTCAAACTGACCCATAATGACAGGGATAAGGAAGGACGCGAGGCTCATGATCTAGAAGCCTCAAGAAACTTCTCGTTTTCCCATTTTACATCGGGTACCGCTTTTCTTTTCTTATGATAGAGTGATTTAGATGAGAACTGCTTTTGGACCAAAGACCATAAGTGGTGGCATTGATTTTTGAAAAATGGATACAGGAGGTGTTGAGCAAGGTACTACTCATTGGCCACAAGGAAAGCGTGGTGCTAGGTTTTTTTAAGTAGAATTGACAAATAGAGCAAGTTTGCACTCCAAGTCCTGGGATTAAGGGAAAACATGGGAGTTAAGGGTCTTATCACATGATGGTGATAGGATTTAGGTATAACATAGAAAATTGGTTTCGACAACCCTCCCTTGAACATTGCAGGTGAGACTTCATCTGCTCTATGGGTGTTTTTGGACAGGGTAAAACCTATCTAGGTTGATGCTCAGGGAGATCGCGACGAGTTGAGTGTCAATAGAGTGGGACCCGTGTCGACTGGGTTTTGTTGGTTGGAGTTTGAGCCAACAAATGGTTCCATTGTTGAGACCTTGTTGCGACTGAGAGGAGGGTATGTGGCATTCGACACGATTAGAAACTAAAGAGTGGATGTGGCATCCGACGCGACTAGAAATTCAAAATTGGTTTGATCATAAGTTGTGAGAATTTGTTAAACTTGAAAATCAGAACCTTGGACTGAAAACAGATAAGTGGTTGGAAAATTACATACATCATGGTTCGCATGAGTATTTTTTCTGTGAGTTTCCCATCATACTATACAAGTGGTTGGCGTAGTTCACATCCAAAAAGACAAATTTCCAAGGAGGAGAACCAACATCCTAGACCCTTGAATTGATCCAGGAACTGCAAGAAATTGGCAACAAAACATCGTGAGATGTTAAGGTCTGGCTAGATAGTATCCTAGAAGGATATATTAATGAATTTGCAGTCAACACTACAAAGTCCTATAGCGAAGAAGAAAGGGAACTTTTCAATGAGCCCAGAGGTAGGTTCATATTGTCTCTATAGTTGTTAATTAAAATGCTTGTCTGTGAAAAGGGTATACTGAAGATGCACCTAGAGTAGTAGAACTTTGGTGTGTAGAGGTGGTGGATACCATGACTAAAGGGGGGAGACAAATGGGAAGGTAAGGGGTATATGGGTGCAAGTGTCGATGAGACTATGAGGAAAGATGAAGAAGAAAGTGGTTGTACAAGGGGAGGAGAAAGTTTTCGATAAGAGAAGAGGTAGAGGACAGGGGAAGGTCCTGCTACGATTGAAACACAAAACCATGAAGGACAGCCACATTGGACAAAGAGACCCTATAGTGACGAAGAGGATGACTAGAACCAGACTACACCTAGGACAATAGTAAGATCAAACCCTAGAAGCAACGTATCCACACCTCCACGCACCACTTCAAACTCAGAGAGAAACACAAATTCTATGTCAACTTTCCCACTGTGCCAGCAGTAATGTAGTAGTAGATCAATGTCTGTAGGAAGAAGGCCCAGGATGGCAGGAGATGACACAAAGTTACCTTTGTTTCATGGGAATGGGACTAACGATCCCAAACAACATTGGTTTCTCTACGAGGCAGTATGGACTATTAGAAAATCCACAGAGGATGATGTCAAGAAGCGCCAACTAGCGACTACTCTATGGGGTCATGTGCTAGATTGGTACAAGAAATTTATACAGGATCCTATGGGGACCCCTGATAAAACCTTGGGTGAATTTTGGAAGGGACTGATTGAAGAATTCCGGAAGCCTAAATTGGAGGGACAACACATTACTGAGTTGAAATAAATCAAGCAGTTTCCAAATGAGATGATTATGGACTTCAATAAAAGGTTTAAGATTTTGATGGCACAAGTTAGCTTTGATATGAGCATTGTTCAACATAAAGCATGGTTTATCGCAGCCTTGGTAACTCATATTCAGAAACCATTGATGTAGAAGAAGATCATGACACAGAGCGAGGATCTCGAGATCACAATGAAGCTAGAAGCTTCACCTGTTGGATAGAATGCAGTTGGTATGAATCAAATACAGACACATCTGGAAAATTTAACGCTTTAGTTAAAAGACATAAATAAGGTTAAAGAGGATCACGAAAATCTTTGGCGAACGGTGTCATGCAGATGGACACACCAAAGATAACTGCCCCAGTTTCCTTAAATTAATTGGTCTCAGGAGCACTGAACCCATTAAGTTGCGGCAGTGTACCATGGTTTCATATATATCAATTCTATGGACATTGACATGGAGAATGTAGCTACATGCAGAAGATAGTGTGAAAACCAGCCAACCTATGTTGTTCCTTTTGTAGATCAGTGGGGCATGAAGACAAATACTGTCATGCATATGATCTGTTGCAGGATAGAACATATGATTCGTACTTTGTGAAGGGTGAATATCATCACACAGTACAACAACCATAGCCACAACCTCAGGTGGTAAACTCTCGACCACAACCGCAGTATACACCACCTTCATAGATGCAATTTATACCATCGTAGCTGCAGCTACAGTTTGCACTGCAGCTAGAGTTTACGCCGTAGCTGCAGTACAGTCAAATGGAAATTCCTCAGTTGCAACCACAGTATGTTCAAGATCCACAATATGTTCAATAGTAGTCGAATCCCCTGCCACAACATATGGATCATCCGCAATATCAGCAGCAAGGAGGATTTCATGGAGGATTCCGAGGAAGAGGAGGAGGCTTTGGAAGAGGAGGAGGATGAGGTTGTGGATCAGTCTAGTGTTATAATTTTGGTGTATTTGGTCATTACCAGAGGGATTGAACACACTTGCAGTGCTTGTGTACATATTGCACAAAAATCGATCATTCTGTCAAAAAATGACCACAGCTAATCACAAGATGGCAAGCTAGGAGCGTTCCTTAGCTGCAGAATCAGAATCAAGTGCATAACTAGACTCGGGTACAAAACCAAAAACAATTATGGAATAAGGCCTAGAGTCAACTTCCAATCCAAAATCAGACTGTGAATCAACCTATGAAACCCTCGTTGAACCAGAATCTGTCGCTAACTCAGAATCCACCGATGAACCAGAATCAAGGGCTGATGGTTATGACGATCTCAGCAGAGCCCAGAACAGAGGTTGTTGATGTTGCCATGGTCACCCACACAGGAGCCACAATAGGAGAGGATGGGCCCCACCCACATATTCAACTAACTAGATAGAAGAAGGAAACATTTGACATCACAACTGAAAAGGAGACATATTTTGGAGCCGAGGATGCAACCAGAAGAAATCTTGGTAAGTCAACTGTCTATGACATGCCTTCTACTTTTGATAGGCTTCATTGGAGGCGTGACCATCATGACAGCATGGTACCTTACAACACTTATTTGAGAGTTTCTTATCACTAGCAAGAGATCTAGATGCTTTAGCCAAGATTGAAAATTTGTTGCACCGCCCGGGTAAGGAACAAAAGGATTTTGCGGTGAACTCTTTACACAAGAAAAAGATAGGCAAGGAGATGCGCATGAATATTTATATTGTATACTATGAAGTTGACTCAATCATTTTGGATCTCGGATATGATTTGAACATCCTATAAAAATACACCTATAAGAATATGGGGAGGCCAACATTGGGTTGGTCTCCTGTGCAATTGTGATTGGCTAATCAAGCTAAAGCGCAACCAATTGGACATGGAAGGTATGAAAAATTATCTTGACTTTGATGTGATTGAATTTTTTAATGGACAAGGCTCCTATCCCACATTTCAAGAGATCGTATGGGATAACGATAGTATGGAAGTGATTAAATTTAATAAGAGGATGATGACATTCGTGAATTACGATATCAGAGTCATCACACTTATGGATCCTAGTGAAGGTAGGCGATACATTGAACCGGTAAGAGATGAAGTTGTCAAGGGTTGGGATCATGCTTACAACATCTCTAAGGATTATATCCATCCCACTGTTGACAGACAACTTGGTTGGCGCAACACTAGTTCTACGTCTTCTGATTCCGAGGATGCACTAGAAAACTAGAAAAACCGCATGCATGAGGTCTCAGTCAGAAAATGTGACTTGATCATGCAGTCGCTATGTCATTTCGCGATTAAGATTGTAGAATTACTGGATTATGAAGGGTTACCTAAAATTTCAGCATTCCTAATGTAATTTGAATAAAAGTTCTCGAAATTGCATCGGTTGTTGGCAATGGAAGAAGAATTGAAGGCTACCCCATCCCACTGGTGGGAGACTCATAAAAAGATAATTACTAAATGGGTGTAGTGTCGAATATTGATGACCATTAACTTTGAAAACATAGAGGTGTATCACGCTGGGAACTATGATGGATAGAATAACCCTAGAGGCCATTTGATGGAATTCCAAGCATTGTGGACATCACAACCAAAGGATGAATGGGTGCATGCATTTATTCACACCTTGGATGAAATGCAAATATCTTGGTACGTATCAGTGTAGATGCGCAGAGAAATAACCTCTTGGGAAGAGCTGATGGTTTTCTTTGTGCAATCTTTTAGTTTCATAGACACTAATCCCGAAGTTAACAATGCATTTCAAATCATTCAAGATGTGGTTCTAAAATTTATACCAGTCGCATATCCTGTGGATCCATATGCAGTCGATGATGGAATGCTATAATGTATCAGGTGAATATGAATATGAGGATGAGCTACATAATATCAATATCAATATTCTGGATACATAAGGGATTAGGGATGTTGCACAACCAGATATACCTACTAATCCCATGAGCCATCCACTGAAGATCAGAAAGGTTAACATTAGGAAAGAAGAGAACCAAAAATTTGCAAGTGTTGTGGACTATTGGGATGAAGGGACCATGGAAAAGATCACAGAACTGCTACATGAATTTCAATATCTCTTTCCAACAAAATTCTCAGAAATAAAGGGGATACTGGGTGATCTAGGAGAGATGAATGTTTCATTAAAGCCAGATGCGAAACTAGTAAGACAGAGGCCGTATTGCTTGAATCCACGATACAAGGAAAGGATTAGAGATGAGTTGGATAGGATGTTGGGTGCTGGAATAATTGAGCCAGTTGAAGAATCCAAATGGATCAGTCCCATGGTGGTCGAAGACAAGAAAATGGGTGAAGTTTGGATCTATGTTGACTTAAGAAAACTAAATGATTCCTGTATGCATGAACCGTTTCTGACACCATTCATAGGTGAAGTACTTGAAGGAGTAAGCAGTCAAGAGATGTACCCTTTTACTGATGGATTCTACAGATATCACTAGATTAGAATCACCAAGGAATATTGACATAAAACAACATTTGTCACCGAGTGAGGTCGCTTCCAATACAAATCCATGCCCTTTGGGCTGAAGAATGCGCCTGTAATCTTTTCTTGAGTTGTTGTCACAGCATTTAAATATTTCATTCAGAAGTTCCTAGAGGTATATATGGATTATTGGACAATGTATGGTGTAATCAAATATCATTTAGTGAACCTTCGACTAATGTTGGAAAGGTGTTGAGAACATTAGATTTCTCTAACCTGCAAGAAGTGAATTTTTTGCACACCGTTTGGAATACTGTTGGGTCACATTATGTGTAAGAAAGGATTATTGGTTGATCCTACAAATATATCGCTCATTTTGAGCTTAACACTGTTGATGTATATGTAACTTAGGAATGTATTCTTCTATGTATCTCATGTATTGTTACCCGATGTTTATTCCAGGATGTTTCTATTATGTATTTGAGTCATGTGGTTATGCCTCGATGTTCCGATCGAGAGGATTAATAATGTAATCAAGTCATGTCAAGTCATTAGGTAAGTCCCCACAGTTTAGGGGCACTTGGGTTATTATACACTAATTAAGGTGTAGGCTCA
>LPNX010277945.1:231741-321917 GCA_001517045.1 Pseudotsuga menziesii
CATGTAGGGGTACAATTGATTATGGGCTCAAGTACGATGTGAATCAAAAGATTAACCTGGAGGGTTATGTTTATTCTGATTGGGCAGGCAGTGCCATTGACAGGAAGAGTACTTCAGGATGTTGCTTCAGTATGGGATCGGGTGTGATCTCTTGGTTTAGCAGGAAGCAATCCTGTGTGGCACTGAGTACAGCTGAAGCAGAGTATGTCGCAGCTTGTTCAGCTAGTTGTGAGGTAGTATGGCTGCGGAAGCTACTGTCTGATATATTTGATCTCCAGTGGGATGCCACCTGTATACATTGTGACAACCATAGTTGCGTGAAGTTGTCAGAGAATCCAATGTTCCATGACAGGTCGAAGCATATTGAGATCAAATATCACTATATCAGGGATATGGTGCAGAGAGGAACAGTGAAGCTCTTGTATGTTGCGATGGAGGAACACATAGCTGATGTATTGATGAAGCCATTGGCTAGGCTGAAGTTCAAGTACTTCAGAGAGAGACTTGGTGTTCTCCAGATCGAGGCTTCCTCCCAGAGACAGTGATGTGTCCCAAATCCATTCTGACGAGCAGGTCAGATGTAAGGGCTGAGCCATTCTGTCATGGTGAGAGGATTCAGTTCCTTCCATGTCAGATATGAGTGCTGAGATTGAGCCATTCTGACGAGTAGGTCAGATGTAAGGGTTGTGCCATTCTGTTCATGGCTAAAGGATTTAGTTCCTTCCATGTCAGATGTAAGTGCAGAAATATCTCTTCATTGTGGTTGAGAGTCTTCCATCATTGGGTGGGATTGTGCCATTCTGACGAGCAGGTCAGATGTAAGGGCAGAGCCATTCTGGTCATGGCTAAAGGATTAAGTTCCTCCCATGACAGATGTGAGTGCTGGCCATTTTGTCGAGTAGGACAGATGTAAGGGCAATTGCCATTCTAGGAATGGAGGCACCTGGTCAGTTACCAGGAAGACTCAGTGTAAAATCTGAGTAGCCATTCTGATGTAATAGAGGGATGTGTTCCCACTTGATCAGATGTAAGGGCTGAACCATTATGTTCATGGCTAAAGGATTTAGTTCCTTCCATGTCAGATGTGAGTGTTGGCCATTCCGATGAGCAGGTCGGATGTAAGGGCAACTTCCATTCTCGAGGAGAATGGAGGTGCCTGGTCAGTTACCAAGTAGCTCAGTTGAGAAGGACTGGGGTCCATTCTGATGTGATTGTAGTTTACTACAAGATCAGATGTGAGTGCATGCCCTTCCATCACTGTGATAGGATGTGTTCCTGTCTGGGTGGATGTAAGTGCTGAGCCAGTCTTCGCATCATGTGTTGATCAGACGTAAGTGCTGTGCCAGTCTTCGCATCATGTGTTGATCAGACGTAAGTGCAGTACCTATCTTGGCATCATGTGTTGATCAAATAGAGGTGATTGATCCAGTCTTCACATCATGTGTTGATCAGATGTAAGTGTTGTGCCAGTCTTCGCATCATGTGTTGATCAGATAGAGCTGATTGATCCAGTCTTCGCATCATGTGTTGATCAGACGTAAGTGTTGTGCCAGTCTTCGCATCATGTGTTGATCAGACATAAGTGCAGTGCCATTCTTTGCATCATGTGTTGATCAGATGTAAGTGCAGTATCTATCTTGGCATCATGTGTTGATCAGATAGAGATGATTGAGCCAGTCTTCGCATCATGTGTTGATCAGACGTAAGTGCTGGGCCTTTCTGACGAGTAGGTCAGATGTGAGTGCTGGGCATGCTTTTCTGATGAGTAGGTCAGATGTAAGTGCTGGGCAAAGACCTACATGAGGAGTAGGCCTACATCTAGCATGAAAAAGGGTTGGCTCTGTAGAAATTCCTATGACGAGATAGTATACCCATGATGATGACCAGTGGAGATCCAGATCGAGCTATGATCCAGATCCAGTTATGATGACTCCGAGAGATCCAGATCGAGTGATGATCCAGATCCAACAGTGATGATCCAGATTGAGTGATGATCCAGATCCAGTCCAGAGATGATGATCCAGATCGAGTGATGATCCAGATCCAGTAGTGATGATGATCCAGATCGAGTGATGATCTAGATCCAGTGATGCCATTTGTGTTGATCCAGATCGAGAGATGATCCAGATCCAGATGACTTGAAGACGAATATGACTCAAAGACGAAGATGATCCAGTTAATGCAGAGAAGAAGACCAGTGCTGAAAAATTGTGTCGAAAGAATACCTTCCTAGTTAAGAGGGAGTGTTGATGTATATGTAACTTAGGAATGTATTCTTCTATGTATCTCATGTATTGTTACCCGATGTTTATTCCAGGATGTTTCTATTATGTATTTGAGTCATGTGGTTATGCCCCGATGTTCCGATCGGGAGGATTAATAATGTAATCAAGTCATGTCAAGTCATTAGGTAAGTCCCCACAGTTTAGGGGCACTTGGGTTATTATACACTAATTAAGGTGTAGGCTCAAGTAATTAATTATAAGTTAAGCCTACATGGTTGAGTGCACTTCAAGTCAATGGAAGAATATAAATAGAGAGTGAGAGTCTCTCTATTTATTACTTGTGACTTAGCTCTCTTGCTCTCTCAAGTGTGGTGGACTTTTGGAGAAGGAAATTCTTGGGCTTGACAGAAGACAGAAGGCTGCTATTGTGAAGGGAGGTCATCTTACTGTTTTGGGTTCACATCTTGTGGTGATACTATCTTAGAGGAAGTTGAGGGGTTTTCTCCATTTATGGTTTCCCCTCCTAAAATCTTTGTGTCTCTTGTCTCTTGTGATGTGCTTATGTGATTGATGTGCTTGTTATTCTCTCAATGAAAAAGATCTTATCATAATGCTAGCTTAAATGTTGAAAAACTAACAACCACTACCAAAAAATGTGAAAATTCTTTGGGAGACACTGGGGCACACTAGGTACTATCACAAATTCATTAGAGGATATGTTGCGATTACTGCCCCTATGGAGAAACTACTAAAGAAGGATGTTGTCTTTGTATGGAGTCCAAAATTCCAAGGTAGCTTCAACATGTTTAAGGCCAAGATGGATTCGACACTAATGCTTTTATTCCCAGATTGGAACAAAGAGTTCCATGTACATGTTGATGCCTCTTCTGTTGTGCTAGGAGTAGTGCTTGTGCAGCCAGGTGAAGGAGACCGGCATCACCCGATTGCTTTCTTTAGTCAGAGTTGTCCTTTACTAAAAAGAACAACACGACCATAGAGCGCGAAGTTCTAGAAATGCTCTATGCACTACATAAATTTAGAAATTATCTTCTAGGCGGTCACTTCAAGATGTTTAATGACCATTCTACACTGAAGTATCCGGTCAATAAGCCTATGTTGGGGGGGAATATGTGCCCATGGATACTTCTCTTTTAGAAGTTTGATTTTGAAATAATTGTGAATCCGGGTCGCTCGAATGTTGTCCCTGATCATTTGTCCAGAATTGAGACAGGTGAAGAGCCTACTAATATTGAATACAGACTGCCTGATGTGCAGTTATTCCGAGTTGACATGGCAGATGACCATTATGCTCCAATAATCCAGCAGATATGAGTTGCACCAGAAGAACTTTCCACAAGTCAAAATAAGCAGTTGGTGGTTAAATATTTTGACTATCAGTTGATTGTCGTATACCTCTATAAGCTGGGACCAGATGAAATTTTAAGGCAATGTGTCCTACCCCACGACCAAGGATAAATCTTAATAGAAGCGCATGTGGGAGTCACTAGGGGACATTAAGGGGGTTGCGCTACGGAAAGGACGCCTCTTTTCGTAGGGATTTGGTGGCCCACTTTACATAATGATGTGGTAGATTATGCATGAAGGTACGATGTATGTCAATGCATTGGGAAACCATCACGGTGAGATGAGATTCTGCTAGTACCATAGGTAAATTTGCACCCTTTTGATAAATGGGCTGTGGATTTTGTGGGTTCAATCAACCCACCTGGGAAAAGAACTGGTGCACGGTACATAATCACAACAATAGACTATTTGATAAGATGGGTGGAGGCTACACCAGTTATGGACTGCACTACTACGAGAATAGCAAGATTTCTATTTGATAACATTGTGACATGGTTCGAATGCCCAAGGATATTAATGAGTGACCAAGGAATCCATTTTATCAATCACACAGTAAGAGCACTGATCGAGGAGCTACAGATACAGCATACGAAAAGTACACAATATCATCTGCAGGAAAGTGGGACTGCAAAGGCATTCAACAAAATCTTGGAGCACGCACTAACAAAGGTATGTAATGTTAACCGAAATGACTGGGATTTGAATATTCCAGCAGTGTTGTGGGCATATCGCACCACCTACAAAATATTGACAGGACAGAAACCATTTAAATTGGTATATGGGAAAGAGTCGGTCATGCCTATGGAATACAATGTTCCCAGCTTGTGCATTATAGCAGCGATGGGCATGGATCATGAATCAATGCTCGAGAAGCGCATGGCGTAGTTGATACAACTTGAAGAAGATCATTTTGTTGTAGGGTTCCATCAGTGCATCGAGAAGGATCGAAAGAAGGATTGGCATGATCACCATATAAAAAACAAATAGTTTCAGTAAGGAGATTTAGTGCTGCTCTATGACAACAAGTTCCTAAAGCACCTAGGTAATCTACAGATGCACTAGTTAGGTCCATGTCTTGTTAATTCTATTATCTCTAGGGGTGTAGTTCAATTGTAGCAATTAGACGAAGCGGTACTGCCAAAGCTTGTGAATGGTAGCCGCTTGAAGCCCTATCAGACGGGGGAAGAACCGCACAATCCATAAGGAAGTGCACAATGGAAAATATATATATATATATATATAGGTAGGATAGACAGAAAGAAGAAGGGAGCGCCAGATAGAATTCATTAGCGCAGTTAGATAGACAGGTCGTGATAGCCAAAGGGCTACGATTTAGTCAAATCAGCAATAAATATAGGCAGTTAAAAGTAGTTAGCCAACGGCACTTATTGAAGTGACGTGCATTTATGGCTGATCCGACCATTAGATTGATAGGATCACTGATGGATATAGGTCGTTAATGACATATTTGGTCATGATGGCCACGACTGATTCGATAATGATGAAGGATGGATCGATGAAATGCTATAAGAGGGCACTAGACGTGGGATGAGAGTGTCACTATGCTAAGTAAGTTTCCAATATTGAATGACTAAGCTTCATACGGAATTGTGTGAGTTGTAGAGCCAAGTGGAGGGTGCATGATAGCTAGACCAACAAGGTGTATTGGTGCGACATGGTGAGAAACCCCGACACTATGGAGATTTCGAGTGAGAGGGAGTCACTTGTTCGACCAACTTCCATTTTTGAAGAATTCATGAGCATGCCGAATGGATCATCATCAATTCCATGGGGGAAGCGAAAGGCCCAAAATCTGAGCTCCACACTGCCACATAAGAGGAAGACGAGAACTTCCATCAAGGCACAAGGGGAAGGAACTGCCCAGACAAGGCCCTCTAGCTCTGGATTTGTAGAATCAATGGTTCACACTAAGGTTTATGTAAAAGATATTATGGGTTACATTAAAGGCATGAGGTTGGACAGATTTATCATACTGCACCTTGATGCATTTCTTGTGTGCCTCATTAGCCAAGGTAGCATCTCTCCTAGTTTTGTCAAGGTTGTTCAAGTATAAAAATCTCTCTTCCTTTGCAGAAGTGTCTAGAAGAAGTTCGAAGGCAAGTTTCAAGGATGGAATCTGACATTGAATCAGTAAGACAACTTCAAGTCCATAGACAAGCTAGAAAGGTGTGAAAACAATAGTTATTTTCACCAAAGTCCTTTAAGCCCAAAGAGGAGAGAAAAGGATATGGTGCTAGTTGGAGATATGGTCTCCAACCATCTGACGAAGCATTGTTATCAAAAATTTGGTAATGGCCTCTACCTAACCATTAGCTTGCAGATAATAGGGCATAGAGTTTTCATGGCAAAAATCTAGCTTGGAACTTAGTTCCTCCATCATTTGATTACGGAAATGTGATCTGTGATCAGTAAGTATGGACTGCAGGACTTTGAATCTAGCTATCACATGATTGAATAGGAAGAGAGTGGTAGTCTTACCATCTTTTGCATATGTAGGCATGGCCTCGGCCCACTTTGTAAAATAGTCAACAGCTACGATGATGTAACCATGCCCCCTGGCTGAGGTAGGCTTACAATGCATATAATCAATCCCCCATTTGGAAAATGGGCCAATGGCAATGAAGGGGTGTAGTGGAGCAGGATGAGTGCGTTTTTTCAGATAAAAATGTTGACAAGGTGGGCATTTCTTGACAGCCTTGTGATAATATTTAAAGACTGAAGACCAGAAATAGCCAGTGCAAAGTATTTTTTGGGCTGTAGCCATCCTAAATAAATGACCGCCACATGGTTCAGAGTGGCAATCATTCAACACTTGTTCAGCTTTCTCATGGGTGAGGCATTGTCGGAGAATGCAATCGATCCCACGTCTATACAAAGTGTCATTCAAGATGAGGTAGTATTTTGCGTGGTGACGGATATGGAGGCAATCGTCACAGGATAGATTTGGATGAAATATTTGTGTTTCGAGATAAATGAGCAAATATCCATACCATGGGTCAGTAGTGCTTATCAGGATCAGGAATTCATCCAGAAATGAATCACTGGGCTCATATTCCATTGAAGCATAGGGAAGATCACACATGAGCTCGACAAAGACCTAGGATTTCTTTGATGTGGCTTTGGCAAATCCCAGATCAAACTCTTGTAGTATGAATATACAACAGGAGTACATTCCCCCAAGCACCTGACGAGCCTGGATGTAATACATAGGGTTCTGGTTTTCCAATACAGTGGTTGTGTGGAGTAAAATGTAGTGACAAAATTTTTGAACAACAATGACCATGGCCAATGCTAATTTCTCCACACGTGAATATCAAGTTTCGGAATCCATAAGGTTCTTACTAGCATAGTAGATCACATGCTCCGGACCATTGGGATTTTCCTGCACTAGGACCATAGCGATGGTAGTAGTGTAGGCAACAATATATAAGAGAAAATCCTTTGAATAATCTGGGGGGTGTATCATGGGAGAATGAGTCAGAGCATGATTGAGATTATCAAAGGCTCGTCGGGAAATAGAACGGAGTGTTCTTTTTAAGGAGACACATATAACTGTGTGTTTTCTCTACAAAATTGCATACGAAATGACAGAGAAAGTTTGCCTTCCCTTGCAAAATTTGTAGTTTGAAAAGGTTGGTTGGGGCTGGTAGAGCTGAAATGGAGGCAATTTTTAATGGTTCTATCAGAATGTCATCCTTAGAAACCACAAAACCTATTAGGCATCCCATTTCAACATAGAAAACACCTTTATGAGGGTTGACCATATATTATAATGATGACATCTCAGGAAAATGTCTCTAAGATGACCAGGGTGGTCCTCCCATCGCTGTGAATGAGCAGGGAGGTTGTCAAGGTATGGTTCAACAATATGTTTTATATCATGAAACGCATAGGACATAGCACACTGGAAAGTGGGTCCAGCATTTTTTAAGCAAAATGGTAACTTCCTATATGCAAAGGTTCACCATGGGAAAATGAATGCCATCTTGTGTTGATCGATGGGTAAAATCTCAATCTGATTATAACCAGAAAATTCATCCATGAATGAGAAGATGACACTTCCGGCACAGTTGTCGATAATCTGGTCGATATGCAAAGTAGGAAAGTTTTCCTTGGGACAATATTTGTTCAAATATCTAAAATCGATACAAACTCTAATGGTGTCTTGCTTTTTATTGACAGGGACAATGTTTGAAACCCATTCCATCAGGGGTACAAGATAAATAAACCCAGCTTTGAGAAGTTTCTCTATTTCAGCTTTAATAGCTGCGGCCTTCAGTGGATGGACTTTTTCCTGATAGGTTTAGTAGTGGGATAGGTTTTTATTTCATGGACCACAATGGATGGGTCTATCCTTGGCATTTCTTCATAAGACCAGAAAAAAATATCGCGGAATTCTTTGAAAAGTGCATTGTATTCTTCAGATTCTTCTGCTAAGCAGTTCTTCCCAACATGAACATGCTCAATGGTACCAAGCTTGGATGATATGTCAATCAGATTTGTTTGAGTAATGTTGCATAGGTTTCCTTCAGAATCTGTGTCTTGCAACAATATAGGATTTTTAGTTGTGTTGACAATATCAGTGGAAAACAAGGATGCAAAGTCATGGTCTACTAAACTGGTGTTGGGGAGGAATGAGGATATATGATGGTGATCCTCCCAGATAGGCTCATTCATATTCATGATCTCCATAATGGACTCGTTGGAAGGAAAAGTCTTAGAGAGATAATCCAGAGTAGGAAGATGATTCTAACTAGTAGGGAAGGTGGTAAGGGTCCGAAGCCAATAGATGAATTTCATCAGTGTGGTCATAGAAAAGGGTTTGAATGATGTTGCACATTTCTTCATGCAGACTCAAGGAGGTGGACTCAACAATTTTGTTTCCCTTGGGCTCATAATCAAATGATGCAATCATATTTATTGTCAATGTGTTTGCGTTAGGAGGAGTGGAGGGGAAAATCCCCATAAGGGATGAATCCTTCAACATGCCTACCCTAGTCGACTCGTAAGGAGGAGGGGACTGAGCTAACATAGGGTTGTTATTAATCAAGCTGGTTAATGGTGACAATTATCCCTAGATGTGGAAATTGGATAGTTCGAAATATCGTTGAAGTGACAACAGTCATGGTGTAAAACCAGTTTCTTCCTAGAAGGAGGTTATAATCTAATGGGGTATCTACTACTTCTACTTGAATAGAAACATTTTTTCCCCCAATCTCAACTGCAAGGGCTGATATGAGACCATGCGATTGGGAACCTCATCCATCAGAGGCTTTCAAAGTCATCGGTGATGTTACAATCTTGGGAGATCCAATAGCTTTCCAACAAGAAAGGGACAAAACCAAAGTTGAAGCTCCTTCATCTAAGACAGTTCTAAATACCTTCTTTTCGACTACTTTCATGATGATTTGGAAAGCGAGTTTCTGAGGTAGTCTAGAATTATAGTTCTCAACATTGAAATGAATCAAATTAGTATTGTCTAGGTGTTGTTCAAGAATAAACACCCTTATAACCGAGGGTCTGGGGTTACCAACTTACTCTTAAAACTTGCAGACAATCAGCTTTAAAGTACAAAAAATAAATAGGAAGATATGATGGACTCACCCGATTAACGGCGGTTGATTCAAGCTTTGTCTTCTCCTACTCTGCTCCTCTCCAAAGATTTCAGGGATGCACCTCCTTCACCTGCAAAGAGAAAATCATCCAAGTACAATCTTATACATGTATATTTGACAAGTTAGATAAAAAATATATAGAGTGCTTAATCATAAATATTCATCAAACCATGATACATGAAAGAGAGTCAACACATAGTTGGAAGAAGGATTCTCTTTATTAACAATAGTGAATGAGACCTGAAACAAGGACTCCTCTGCAACCAAAGGATTCTAAGTTTTGCTGCTCCAAATACTTCTGAAGATATACCACCAGCATAACTTTTCTCTCCACGTATGATTGATTAATTCCCTCCCCAATTCCTCTATTTATACTTAGGGAAATAGAGCAGTTTCGAAGGTTGAGACAGTTAAGATAGTTAATGATTAAGGCTTAACAAATCTCGATTAATCATGTTATATTATTTTTAATGTCAAATAGAGGCGTATGTGGATATTGATACTGGCAACCTGCATATTACACGTGAGTTGCTATAAGGGAAACCTGCGTACAGAACTGTACATGAGTTGCAATGACGATACTCGTGTACACTACATGATATGCTGTGGAGATAGTCACATATGTATGTGAGATGCTGTAGAAAGAGTCACGTATAGCAATCAACAAGTAAAAAGGAAAAAATGGCAAGCCAGGTGGATAGTGAATTCATATCATGTCTTGCCCGTCTATAGTGTCTAGGAAACCTTCAATCCATAAATGTCCTTTTGTGAGCCAACATATGAAGTGTCGGCACTTGGATGGAGAAGTGCCATTTGGGTTGATAACAGATTCCCCCTAATGTGTGAGGTCAGTGGGAACCGATGGCCGAAATACATTATAATCTCTATCTTTGGAGAACTCAGAAATCCAATGGAGAAGAAGTAGTACCTAAAACAAATACATAATAATGTCATATACAAAGTCATATCTGAGGATGCTATGTTCAATATACTAGAATACTAGCTCCTTTACAATGTTTGAGTACACCATATAGTACGGGTACAAGACCATGTATATTACAAAGGTGGATCGAAGCCACAATATACAATAATGATGATTCTTCAAAGATCTAGAAGCTGTGTACATAAGTGGAACATAATCTTGCGCAACTTAGTCCATAGATGTGGAACTAAGGTCTTCATAAACAATCCCAAAGAGCTAGTACAATCCAAGCCATGTGAATAGATGTAAGTTGAAGTTGAATACGGAGCGGATTCAATAGATTGTCAATCAATAGGTGATAATCGACAACTGAAGCAAAGGAATTAACCAATGATTAAAGTGAATCCTGAGGTATGATCGTTAAAGCTCTAAGTCTTCGTCATCAGGAACAACTGATGTGGAACCATATTGTGATAAGTAAGGAAATAGATCCTCCAACGGATCACAAGAGTGAATAAGAACTGGGTAAAGGAAGGGAAACACAAGTGATAAAAAATACAACAATGATGGAATCAGGATATAGATCAGACATTGAGTTAAGTCCTTGAAAAATGAGCATGAAACAGAGATGACCCAAGAAAACATTTAACTTTATATATAGAAAAACTAGACTTATCTTTCATGTAGGAGACATGATCCGATTCCCCAGGTAGAACTGACAAGAGGAGTAATAAACTCGAAGTAATAGCTAAACTGAAAGTGAACACTGAGACATGGGTATCGGAAAATATAGAGAGTGCTATGTTCAAGGATGGCATGCTACCACTAACTGAAAACCAAGAGAAAACTTCTTCCTTACCTTCCTTGTTAAATTTTAATGAGTCCAAGAAAGTCAACTCGAGTCTCTCTTCATTTTTTAACAAGCTTGAAGAGAAGAGGGAATATTGCTTGATAGTGTCACTGATTCATGGATGTAATGATCCCGAACTAGTACATGCTCAATTGGTGTTTTCACATTTAGAGAGTCTGAAAACTCCAAAGAAGACTCCAAGGGGGTCCTTTTCGTCCAATTTAGTCTCATGAGGCCAGAAAAGTCTAAAACATACCACAAAAGAACTCTCTTAACTTCCATAGAAGAAAAGGTGAACCTTTTTAGTACTTAATCAGGGAGGTCCGAAAAAGGTTAAATTACCACCTACCCAATGCTCCTTCAAGAGCAGCATATAGCTTGATTTTTACGAGTGTGAAGGAAAGCAAGATCACTCAAAAAGATCCATTTGAGGACGAGAAATGGGGCTTACAACAATAAACTCGATGCTTTGTTCTTTAGTGTTTAATGAGCATGACAAAGACAAAAAGTACACTTGGAATATTTTTCATGTTTAGGTCTAGAGCACGAAAAAGAGAAAACTAAGCTCATACCGGGAGTTCCTTTTCCATTAATTTAGTCCCTCAGTTCCGGAAAACTGATAAACCTATGCCTACGAATACTCTTCTCAAATTCATAGAAAAGAGAGTGATCCTTTCTCATGTTATTCTGCATGGTCTAAGAAAGAGATAACCTACCACCAATACGGATTCCCATTCACATATTCTTAATGAGCTTGAACAGACAAGTTAACTCGGTAGTCAAGTCTATTTTAAGGAGTCAAACCTGGGCCTAAAGAAACTCCATAAGGGTGGGGAGTCCTATAAAGGGATATCTTGTAAAAAGAGACCAAAATGAGTCTCCATTTGGTGTGAAAATTATCTAAACGGATTCCCCTATACCTAACACAACTGCAGCATGAGTATCGAAAGACAACATAGGTTCTAAATGAGGATACTCATGTGAGGAAATCCCTATCCACAAAAGAACGATGGTAAAGACAAGGATTTGATGGTTAAGAATACCATAGTCCGTGGTTAAAATGTTGATTACTAAGTTTAAGATGGAATCAGTATAGATGCAAAAATGCATGTGGAATGACATGAAACCATCCCATATGAGCAAAAAACACTTTAGAACAATGAAAATCCTGTTACAAGGAAAAAAGAGATGGGATTAGTTTGATAAAATATGAAATATAGGCAAAAAAGCCACTTAAGAAATATAATTTCTATAAATCGTTCAAAAAAAACTAAATAAAACTCACCATTTTGAATTTTAACCATAAGAAGCAAGTTTTTACCTCTACCTTCATTCAATTGGTGTGGACAATCAGGTGGATGAAATCCAATTCCGCAAGTGTCAAGTAAGACTACACCCTGAGCTCTTCAATTTGATCCTAGCAAATTTTAAATTTGAGTCCAAATTTTATATTTTTGAGCACCCTAAAGCAAGGCACGCTGTGTACGTGGGTTCGCTATATTCAAACTCGCATACACACATTTTGTACGTGGGTTTCCTTAAAGGACAGTCGTGTACAGTACGTGACATGTCTAACTAAACATTGCGTGAAGGGGAAAAGAAGATATATAGAGTCAAAAATTTGAATTTTTATATGACACTAAAGGTTCACAATGATTGTTTTGCTAGGTGTGAAGATGGTGCTTGAATGGAGGGAGCATGAGCATAAGGATATGGATCAAGAAGCACTCTAGGATGCCCCCACTGTGAATTTTTTACGTTCAAGTGGGTTGTTGAAATTCTTTTGCACGTCACCTATGCAGGCCAATGTCCGCCTACTAGAGTTCATGATAAACTACTTGAACCATGATTTAGGCATGTTTGACCTTCAAGGTGAATCCTTGGAGATAACTTCAGAGGACATCTATTTCATTTCCAATCTTTCACGACGAGGAGCTCCAGTCAACTTTGAGGTCACTGGCAGAGGCGATGATCCCCTAAGTGTCCAAAACTACATTGATATATACTGCACCCCAGGTACCCAAAAGAGAGGGAGTTGCATCCCTATTGCACATATACGTGATCTTCCTCTACAGGTATTGACAAGTACCATAGTGAGGGTTGTGGGATGATCTTCTCTTCATCTCGCTACATGGAACCAAATGAGGTTGGTAGTGGATTGCGTGCAGGGGGATTTATATGATTGGTTTTCGGGAGTTGTCCTGATATTGAGAAAGCAACTCTCTGACTGCAATAGAGGAAGAATAAAGAAATTTGGATATTCTAGCATACTAGTTTCCTTCTTCAAGAGAGAGTGTTGGGATTGAGCCCTGCAATACCCTTACCACTCCGATCTCCTCGTCATACTAGGCTGAGAAAATGGGGAGATGTCTTCCTCCACTAGGGAGGAGGTGGCTCAGTGCAGAGTGTATATGATGATGACTTCTACTTTTGGTGGTAGCAACAGTTACCAGCACTGGAGCAATTTCCATACGCTGGGATGGATTTCCGTGGTGATCCGGACCTTGTGGGAGGAGCATGGGGAGAGCTAGGTAATTTTTAATTTTCAAGTTTTAAAATTTTTATGAATTTTAAAATATAGGGATATATATATATGTATAAGAGTTCTAATCCTATAAACATGTCAAAATGCAGATATTGGACCAGTCTTCCCTAAGGGGTATCCACGTATGTTTTTGCATCCTGTCTTGGGTGAAGACCAGGGGCTTATCAGGATTTTGGAGGGGAAGCTGGCTAGGCTTACCCAGAGAGTACCCACCTTGCTGATAGAGCACATCCTAGCCATCATGTAGGAGTTTGTGGTTGGAGTTCCACCTTTCTGGATACACCTTTTGAGGCAGGTAGCCAGAGCTGTTTTAGTTTTCATAGATGTTGTTGAGGCTGCTAAAGCCGAGGAGGCTGAAAAAGACAGAGTACAGGGACAGTGGGGGGACCAGGGTGGTCCTTCTTAGATCTAGGGAATTTAATGGACTATGATCCATATTTTGTATATTTTTTGTATATTATACAATTATGACTGGATCTGACGATCAGAGACTCGACCTATCTATAGACAGATATTCACACACACACACACACACACACACACACATATATATATATTATGTCGGCTTATTTACAATTTTTTTTTATGTGTATGCTGTATATTTTTATGAAATATGTGTTAGATGCCAATCCAAAATGTAATTAGCATATGCACCAGTTAATGAATTCTGATTTCTTGGAATGTGATTGAATGTAATGAACTCAAAATTTCTTTCCAGTAACCTAAGTTGCATGAATTGACACAATATAATAGGGTTTCACACCTGATAAGCTCAAAGTCTTGTTAATAGCCTCAACCTGACCATTTGCCTGAGGATAATACGAAGATGAATTCTCTTGTCTGAATCCAAGCATAGTGGTTAGTTATGTCATCATGTTATTTTGAAAATGACTACCATGGTCAGTGACAATCACCTTGGGTATACGAAACCGTGCTATAATATAATTAAACACAAAGAAATTTGTTGTTTCCCCATTGGCTTTAAAGTTGGGCATTGCCTCTGCCCATTTCGTAAAATAGTCCATAGCGACAATGATATATTTGTACCCCCCAACTGAGGCTGGGTTGCACATCGTGTAATCAATCCCCCACTTCATGAAGGGGCCCATCGAGACAATAGGAAACAATGGAGCAGGATGTGACCGCATCTTCCTAGTGTAAAGCTGACAAGGATGATAGTGCTTCACCACTTCCACACAATCTTTGAATATTGTGGGCTAGAAATAACCGGCACGTAGTATCTTTTGGGCCATTGCTAACCCAGATAAATGACCCCCACATGCTCCACTATGGGAATCATTCAAGACAATATTTGCTTCCTCATGGGTAAGACATTGATGCAAAATGGAATCTACCCCTCTTCGATATAAATTATCTCCTATGATGAGGTAGTTCTAAGCATGAAGGCATAATTTACGTCGTTCTTCCCATGAGGAAGCTACAGGATACTTCAAAGTCTGGAGATATATAAGTATATCTCCACACCATGGATTAGAGGTGGATATCAAGAATATATTCTCATTTGGGAATGAGTCTTCCTCAGTGACTACATCTTCTTCTGTTGGAAATTCTGCTATAATCTCAGCAAAAACTAAAGACATTTTAGACTTAGTGGACTAGAAATCCAAGTCAAACTCTTGGAGAATGACTATCCATTTGTTTAATTTTCCCACAAAAATCCATTGTGACAAAACATAATGAAATGGATTCACATCTTCTACTACTGTTGTAATCCTCGGTAAAATGTACTGACGTAACCTCTGGATAGCATAGACAGTTGCTAAGGTGAATTTATCAACGTGGGAGTACCTGAGTTCAGGTCTGGATAAAGCATGGCTAAGATAGTAAATGACATGCTCCTGGAGCTTATCATCTTCCTGGACCAAGACTACCCCAATGGTCGACTCGGACGCTGCCAGATACAATATAAAATCCCTAGAGTAATATGGCAGACACAGTAAAGATGCTGACAACAAAGATTTTTTCAATGCCTCGAAAGTGAGTTGTGCAGTTTCATCCCATACAAATGGGGTGTCCTATTTTAACAGGTGCATGAAAACTTTGGTGATCTTGGCATAGTTAACGATGAAACGTCGAAGGAAATTAAAATTTCCCTACAGGCTTTGAAATTTCCTAATAGAACAAGGAGGAGGCATATTTACAATGGCCTCTACTTTTAATGGATCCACCTGAATGCCTTTATTAGAGACAATGAATCTGAGCAGTCTCCCTAACTCGACACAGAACATGCACTTGTGGGGATTCAAGCAGATCTTATAGTATCTGCATCATTCAAAGATTAGACGCAAGTGATCTGGATGATTGATTCTTTTACAAGAATGCACAGGCAGATCATCAAGGTATGGTTCGACAATGAATTTTATATCATGGAAGGAAAAGTTCATTTCCCGTTGAAAGGTTTCCACAGTATTTTTCAATCCGAAGGGCACTTTTTTGTATGCGAAGGTAACCCAAGGAAAAATTAAAGAATTTTTATGTTGGTCTTCTGGTTTTATTTGAATTTGATTGTATCTGGAGAAACCATCCATAAAGGACAACACTTCACTTCCCACGCAGGCATCTATAATCTAGTCTATAAATGGTGTGGGATAGTTATCCTTAGAACATGCTTTATTCAAATCTCTGGAGTTAGTACAGACGCATATTGTCCCTTGATTCTTATCAATAGGAATAGGTTTGGATACCCATTCTGTTAGATCTATGGGATAAATAAAACCAGCTGTATAAATTCTGACCAGCAATAGATTAATTTCACTCACAACAAATTACAATTGATCATGCAAAATTGTCAATGGAGACTGAAAATGGAGTTGTAACACAAAATTATATTAACTCAGTGTACAATAGCAAACCCTGTAATAACATAGGTTGCTGAATATATAGAAAACATCAATAGGTCAAATGCATAAGGAGGCATCCAAAAATAGCATAAAGCAAGCTTACCCAAAATAGGCAAATCCCCCATAGGTGTAAAAAGCTGATCCCAAATCTGTCATGAGGCTCACGAATTGGCAAGGGCGCATGGGCAAGCTAATGAGTGGTGGAATGGCAGCTCATACATGCTTTTGCATGGAGGAAAGAGTAGAGGATGAAAGGGCAAGAAAACAAGTTCACCTCACCTAGTCTTGCTTTCCTATGTGCCTTAAAATGCTGAAAAAGCAGTCAATAAAGAAGAAAAAGCAGAAGGGTTCCTAGGAGGCCAGGAATAAAGCAGATTTGATTCCTAAGGCTTTCCCAAGCACTACATGAGTCAAATATGGAAAGTTTGACCTCTATGGATAGGCAATTAGCAACTTGCACATGGTGGGACTCATGAACTAGGCAAATAAGACAAAAATAAATGAATTAATGTCTAAGTGGGTAATACTATGGGTTTGATTATTCTAACACCAGCCTTCAACAGTTTTTCAACTTCATCCTTCACAACCACCGCTTTACGCAGGTTAATAGGTCTTAACTTTTTCCAAACAGGTTTAGCATTAGGGTATGTTCGGATCTCATGCTCAACTATCGATGGATCAATCCCTGGAATCTCCTCATGTGACTAGGCAAAGACGTTGCAGAATTCCTTGAACAAGGCCGTATAGATTGCAATCTCCTCAGGAGAGCAGTTTGCACCTATATGTATATTTTCTATGACATCTAGATTTACAGAGATATTGATAGGGATAGTAGCAGAAATATTTTCCATATTCCCCTCAGCAAACATTCCTTCCCTGGGTAAGGGATTGATGGGTGTATCAACATCATCTGACTGTCTCATATGAAACTCTTGATTTTCTATTCTGCTTAGCTCTGGAAGAAAATAGGATTTATGGTGAAGATCTTCACAGATATTAACACGTCCATACATGGCTTGATCAGAAGGTAAAACCATATCTAAACAGTCCATAGAGTGCAAAGAGTTTTTCACCCAAGTGGGCAAATAAACTTCTTCCAGGTCCTCTGAGACTATGAGAGGGTCTGGAATGGGATTAACAGTGGTTTGAGTGATATCTTGGTAAGCCACTTCCACTACTGATAAGGGAACTTCTAGTTCATGGGGGGAAAAGAGAACCCAAATATCAGTCCTATCAACAACCGTGGCTATGGAATTCCCCATACTAGTAGAACCAATATTGTTAATCGGGGCTGGAAGATCAAATGTGCCCATCAGTGATGCATACATTCCATCCCCCAAGCTCTGTGCAGCAGGTTTGACCTGATCAACCAATAGCACAGCGGACTCATTAGACTCCATGCAGCCTTTTCGAGTAAAATCGAGTTGGTCAACAGTAACCAACTTCCCTTCATGTTGAAATACTACCACCTGAAAGATGGCTAACACAATAGTGGACATGGCATAAGTACAGCTTCTTCCCAAAAGAAAATTATAGTCCAAAGGTGCATCAATCACTTCCACCTCAACAGACACTGCTTTCCCTACCAGCTTAATTTCAAAAGCTGTTAGGATACCATGCGGATGGAATGACCTTCCATCGAAAGTAGTAAGTAGATTATTTGACACGACCAGCTTTGGGGATCCGAGAGATTTCCAACATGACAAGGACATAACACATGTAGAAGCACCCTCATCAACAACTGCCCTTCCAATGGTATTTTCACCATGGATGACATCTATTGATAAGGCTAGATGGTAAGGTAGGAAAATTTTAACATTAGACAAGTGAAATTTTTCCATGAGACTTGACGAGTCCATGCTACCTAAGGCTGCTAAGAGGGAATCCTGCTTGGAGGGACAGCTCTATAACACCTCTAAAGCTGACATTGCACAAGGGGTTTGGGCTAAGTCTTCAACCACTGAGTAGTTTGAATCAGCCCTAGCATTAGGGTTATGCAAGGTATTTTTAAAGACACCTTTCGGTATCTTAGGTTTAGTTTCAATAGGCTTCTCAATTGTGAGAGGGTTAGAAGTTTCACCTATAGACTTACCCTTCTCAGAAGTCTCTTTTTCATAGTTTTTATTCCTAGTCTGTAGCAAAGTTGAAGATAAAACCATGTTGATATAGTTAGGGTCAAGGGAACTTGGAGTGCCCCCTGCTACATTAGAAACTGAAGCAGAGTTCTACCCTTGGGGAAAAGGATCATTTAGGACAGCCGGTTGTTGAGCTTTTAGAAGCTTCTGGGATTGTTCCATAAGGGGAAAAAGGTGATTGAGGTGATCCTTATGGCACAACTTACATGGGAATTTAACCTTTTTATTTTATTTCTTTCCCCCATCAGCACTATTTGCGGGTTTCTTCTTGTTTTGATTTCCCTCTCCTTTCTTTCCTCTCTTCTTCTTCCCACTAGGCTACTGATTTCCCTTCTAAGAGGTTTGTGCAAAAACATTTGCACTTTGGGGGGGGGGCAGCCTTTACTGCCTCTGCTATAGAATGCTTGATGGACAGCTGGTGGAGCTATTTGGCCAAAGACTCTATAGTGGTAGAGTTTACAGACCCAACCACACCATTAGCATGGGGTCCAAGCTTAGGTTTCTCTGCATCATGGGTAGGCCTTGGTGCCTCGTGGATAATCTCATACAAGATCCCAGATTGTGAATAAATCAAATCCAATTGCTGGGCCCTGAGAATGGCTTCTTCTTCATTCGTCACTTTTGAAGTGGATATGTCCTTAGATATGTAGGGCAACAGGGATTTAAGGAACCACTCTAGTAAGAACTCATGAGGAATAATGGATTTTATAAGGCTCTTTCACCTCCTCCACTCTTGGATGTGATCCAAGATTTGGGTAGCCTTGTTCTACCTACAGGTAGATAACAAGTCCGTTCTGAAATCGTATCGGACCGGAAGCTGAAAGTGGCTAAGGAATGCACTAGCTAAGTCCTAAAAACTACTGAACGCAGCAAAAGGAAACTCTATGTACCATTTTGTTGTGGTACTCATTAAGGTTCTTTGGAACAACCTCAACCTAACTGAATCTTCATTCATTGAATTAGAAGAAAACCATAAATGAAATGTGGTGGCATGAGCCCCAAGATCTTCACCAACTTTGCCCTCGAATTTAGGGATGTTTGACAGAAATTTGGTGGGAACAGGTGGCCATGAGGGGTCATGCCTCACTGGCTCGTTCATCTATTTAGACAAATCTGGCAATTTTAATGCTTATAGGAAAGGAAGCTTGGGTCGCACCGAAGCACTAAAAGTGCCAGTCTGGGGATTAGAGGGACTTTCCCCCAAATACCCATATGTAAAGGTGGGGATGCCCCCTGCCACCGATTGCGAAGTGGATGGATTAATTTGAAATGGATTCCATCTGTAAGCCACAGGATTGTGGGTGGGAGGTGCAGTATAAGAGGTTTGGGCCATCCTAGTCGAAACTGGGGTTTGAAAAAAGGGAGCAGGTATCCCTCCACTAAACAACGAAAAGGGAGAGCTCGTGAACGGGACCGAGACTGGAGTTTGAAAACCTTTCTTGAAAGAGGTAGTGTTTCCAAAATGCACTCCTACATAAGAAGGTGATGGGCCTACGTATGGAGTGGATGGGGGAATATGCCCCCCATTCCAAGGAAATCCTTGGACAAAAGCTGAGGATCCTACCAGACCACTCCGGGCAGTATGTGCAAAGGAGGAAGGAATAGTAGGTATACTACGAATCCCAATAACCATGTCACCAGAAGCACCTGCTAGGCTTGTGGGAACCGACGGTTGGACCACCCGGATCACTGGAGTCAATCACATAGTAGGTATGCTAGATCTAGGGGCACTTACCAGGGGAGGTAGCACCCCTTTAGTCGAAAAGGCTGAGGTGAAAGAAAAAGAACTTTATCCCATAGTAGACATTATCCTACCCACAGGGACACCTAAAACTGGTGAAACAAAAGGCCTAACCTAGACGATCACAAGATTGTTTAAGTCAGTCAAGGGTGTATTAAAATTCCTTGCAAACTCGTCAGCCTGCATGTCTTCTATCTCAACTGTATTAAAATCAAAATAGTTAGCTCTAAGTGTTGGTTCACCTGGAACTTCACTTACTCTTATCGGTTCAAATGAACCTTCTGTGTCTAATCTCCACCTTTGAGGTGGAGGTGGAGGTTCTAATGTGATGAGAGGAGATAGGTTTTGCAACCTTTGTGACCTTCTTATAGGTTGGTCCTCCACGATTGTAAATTTGAAAACTCAAACCCTAAGGTCAGCTAAACACAGACAAACCACAGAGCAATCACGACGAAAATTCCTAAAGTATCAACAGTCAGCAAGGGTAAAATATATGCTTTCCCAAAGAAAACTAAAGAATAGTTACTTGGCATCCTTGAAGAGGTTCTTAGGCACAAGTGGAGGAATCACCCACTTCCCTCCTACAATTTCAACAAGGGTTACCTTCCAAGCCCATCCAAGGTGAACCAGAAATAGCCTTCCAACTTACCTAGGTATGAACCCTAGATGTCAAGAGACTAAAGGCTACCTTAGCTATACCAACAATCTGGGGGGATAGTCGCAAGCCTGAATCGTACATATGGGTAGGGTAGCGGAGCCCAAAACTCTGTCTAGGAAAGAATCCCCAAATGCGTAAAAGTCCTGATTTACATTTCGACAAGGAATTAGAGGGTTATCTCCTCAGTCCAATTCCTCCACACGGCCTCATGCTTGACTCCCATTTGAGAGGAACTTTCCAGATACTATCGATAAAGATAAGGTTTTACCTATCGTATGGTCCACTACGTCTGGATTTTAAAACTTATGTGAAGTTTACACTTCCTATCGCACAAGTCTAGCCTAAGCTAGTAGGTAAATGGCCCTAAAAAATAAAAAGTACTAATAAATTTTAATTATTGTGTTCATTTTAAAGGCTATTTATTACTCAGAAGGAAGTGGAGTGAAAGACTATGATATTTTTGACTCGATAAGAAATATAAAAGCAAAGGTGTATGTTTTCAAAGCAAATTATCACTACTAAAACAAACTTCTTTTTTCTTTTTGTGAATATAAATTGGTGAAAAAATGCGACAATAAAGAGAATACTAAGACTACATTTTTGTAGTTTTTGAGATTATATTTTAAAAATTGAAAGCAAAACTACTCTAAGCAAAATCAAATGCAAAATATTTTAAGATGTTTTTCTTTTCACTTTTTTAAAATGCTCAAAGACTAATATGCACCTAATGCATAAAAAACTTGAGTATGCTTGAATTAAACAAACTGTATAAAGTAAGCAAAGTGAAGTAAACAGATTAAAAAGACCAAGAATCAACCACCTAAGGAAGACTTGGAACCCTATCTTGGGTAGATACAATGAAAGGAAATCACTAAAAACATACAAAGGTAAGTGGCACACCAATCACTATCCGAAAATAGATTGGGATAAACAATGTCTGGAACCCTGATCACTGATTCAAACAACAAACACTTAAACCTATAACCCAAATAGGCAAATCCACTTCAAGTTGCGAACAGAAAGACAATCCAAACAAAAGAACTCAAGGTCTTTACAAGAAAGCACAAGGTGTGGCCAAGAAGGTCATGAAACTCACAGTACAATGCTTATAAAGAAGACCAACCAGCAAATAGAGCTTATAGAGGGACAGGGACAAGCAAACCCTAACCCAAAAATTCCAATGCTAAGGCTTGTATGCGACTGTGTATAAGGGCAACCCGCGTACTGTATGCGACTGTCCTAGAGAGAAACCCACGTATGTAGGCCTCTGTACGTGACTGTATGCAAGAGAAACTCGTGTACAGGTACAATTTTTTCTAATAAAAAGAAAAATTTTCAAGGTCTTCAAACACTATCCTAAGCATGAAACAAGATAGGATACCACACATAGACTCAAAGAAAATACTGGGCAACGGTAAACAAAAATAACCCACAACAGTCTAGGCTCCCCAGTGGAGTCGCCAGTTCTGTTGTTTAGGAATAAACACCCTTATAACTGAGGGTATGGGGTTACCAACTTACTCTTAAAACTTGTAGACAATCATGTTTAAAGTACAGAACAAAAAAAATAGGAAGATATGATGGACTCACCCAATTAACAACGGTTGATTCAAGCTTTGTCTTCTCCCGCTCTGCTCCTCTCCAAAGATTTCAGGGATGCACCTACTTCACCTGCAAAGAGAAAATCCTCCAAGTACAATATTAAACATGTATATATGACAAGTTAGATAAACAATATATAGAGTGATTAATCATAAATATTCATCAAACCATGATACATGAAAGAGATTCAACACACACTTGGAAGAAGGATTCTCTTTATTAACAATAGTGAATGAGATAAGTGTACAACCCAACTCTTGAAACAAGGACTCTTCTACAACCAAAGGATTTTGAGTTCTTCTGTTCCAAAGAATTCTGAAGATATACCACCAACATAACTTTGCTCTCCACGTATGATTGATTAATGCCCTCCCCAAGGCCTCTATTTATACTTAGGGAAATAGAGCAGTTTCAAAGGTTTAGGAGGTTGAGACGGTTAAGATAGTTAATGATTAAGGCTTAACAAATCTCCATTAATCATGTTATATTGTTTTTAATGTCGAACAAAGGTGTACGTGAGTATTGATACTGGCAACCCGCATATGACATGTGAGTTGCTATAAGGGAAACCCACGTACAGATCTGTATGCAGGTTGCAATGACAATACTCGTGTACAACACTTGTGGAGATAGTCACATATGTACATGAGTTGCTATGGAAAGAGTCATGTATAACAATCAACATGTAAAAAGGAAAAAATGGCAAGTTAGGTGGATAGTGAATGCATCACATGTCATGCCCATCTATTGTGTTTAGGAAACCTTCAATCCATAAATTTCCTTTTGTGTGCCAACATATGAAGTGTTGGCACTCGAACGGAGAAGTGCCATTTGGGTTGATAACACTAGGTCTAAAGCTCTTAACATAGTTAACAAGTTTTTGTGTTGTGTAGGACAAATTTGGAGTACTTCCAAAGTAGACATTGCACATGATTCCTGAGCGAGATCTTCAACTACATTATAAAATTGAATAGCTCAGGCATTAGGGTTAAAAACAGCCTTCCTAGGACTACTCTTGGGTAGAGGCAAAACTATGTCAAGAGTAGGCTTCTCAATGGTTAGGGGGACAATAGATGAGGATTCGAGAGAACCAATAGAGGGAGCTTTTCTTGAAGAAGAATTATCTTCTTTCTTATCTGAAGGTTTTTCATAACTCTAACTTTGAGTTTACAAAATAATAGTATCCGAGGACATCATGTGAATTTTCTCTAAAGAACTAGATTTTCCCTGATTAGACATGTGATCTATCAGTTGTTGTTGAGAAGGAAAAGGATCCGTGAGAACTATGGGTGTGGGATTAGTTTTCAAAAATTGGATGCTTTTGTCCTGATGAGACAAGCTTTTTTGAAATGATCACCTCCACATAGCAGACATGGATATTTTTCTTTTCTTTTCCCTTTATTGTTATCGTTGGTGGTTGGTTTTGGATTCTCCTGTTGGTTTCTAGGTTTTTTGTTTTTATCTTTATCTTTCTTTTTATTGTTACTGGGTGTTTGAATACTTTGAATAGAATTGACCTCGGCAGAAACCTTAGGATTCGAAGGAGTAGGGGTGGTAGTCTGGGGTTGCTTGGCAGGTTTTGTTGCTGACAAGGACTGGATTGAACCACCAATCCCATCAACAGGGACTTCTGCTGGTGGCTTTGCAGGATCGTTGCTTGGGCGAGGAGCTTGAGGGATCAAGTCATACAAAGTTGCATATTGGGAATATACCAAGTCCAAATATTGGGTTTGTCTAATTGCTTGCTCTTCAGTAATGACACTACCCATAGCCACATCTCAAGAAATCAAAGGCAATAAAGACTTAGTAAACCAATCAACTAATAACTGATCCTGAATAGGAGGCTTAATAAGTCTTCTCCACCTTCTCCACTCATGGATATGATCAGATATGTGGGTGGAGGTGTTCTATCATAGAGAAGTTAAGATATCAGTACCTATTTCATAATGGATAAGAAGTTGAAAGTGTGTAAGGAATATAGTTGTCAATGAGCCAAAATCCACAAATGAATGTTGTGGAAGTTCAATGTACCATTTCACGGTTGTATCGGTCAAAGTTCGCTAAAAGAGTCTTAAATGAACAGAATCATCCATAAGGGAGTTTGAAGAATAACAAAAATGGAATGTCATGACATGGTTTTTAGGATCGTCTCCCTACTTCCCATCAAACTTTGGAATGTCCAATGGTAACTTTACTAGAATGGGAGGCCACGAGGGGTTATGTCGAATGGGGTCATTAATCAACTTGGACAAATCAGGAAAGTTCAAAGTTTCTAGGAAAGGTAACTAATGATTAGGTTGCACAAAATGGTGATATTGATATGGAATATAAGTACCAGTAGGACCATAAGTAGACTTATAGACAGGTTGTTGTGATGAATAACTACAGGAAGATCCACCCGCAGAGGGTTGATTTCTAGGATCAGGACTATCAGGCCCTGCAGGAGGAGGACCGCTAAGGCCTTCGGTACCACCAAGACCACTTGGACTACTAGAAGGTGGACCACCAGACCCTCTGGGACCCTTGGGAGGTAAACCTCCAGAGCCACTCAAACCACTAGGAGGAGGGCCACCAGACCCTTCGTGACCATTAGGAGGGAAGCCACCAGGCCCCTGAGCACCACCAAGACCATTAGGACCATAAGGAGGAAATCCACCAGGCCCTCCAGGACCATTAGGCCCCCTATGGGGAGGACCTCCATAAGGCGGTCCTCCAGCACCTCCCCTAGTATGTATAGGTATCCCTCCCATAGCTGGCATGTAGGACCAGTTAGGTTTCCCCCATGGCGTTAAAGTATTACTAGGATATGGAATTCCTGTAGGGTTGGGTGGATAATTAATGTTTCCTACAGGTACTTGATTTGCTGTGTAACCATGCCCCCAAGAGGTTTGATTGGTTACAGGTTGTGCCCCCAAGGGATGAACTGAACTTGATGGGGGGTTAACCACATTTGTGTGGGTAGGAGGGACATAGAATGTAGATTTATCTATACCAGAGATCTGGCCTTGACTAGGTACAATTTAGGTGATAGATAACTTAGGTCATGCCAAGGGTTTCCCCGCGGCACTAGAAGGTAATGATGAAACATTAATTGAATGTTGAGCCCCAGGTATGGAAGACCTGGGAGGATTGGGAACATACATAATATGGTAGGTGGTGGAGTTGGAAGTTTGACCATGATTATGTGGAGTCACTGTGCAATCTAGAATCAGTTCAATGGGTCTCATAGAATCGACAAGTGAATGATATCCCATAGGAACAGCTATGGAACATGATGGTGGTGTGCCCAATATGTCATCTATTTTATTTTCAATCTCTTGTGCACAGAGAATAGCTGCCTGGTATTGTCTATGTTATTCTTCATCTGGTGAAACTTCTTCAGAAAAGTTTAAATGGGTGCCAAATGAGGCAATGGCTTTTCCTATAGAGGTATCCCAATATGGAACATTGGGACCATAATTTGGATGGATAGCATCTTCAACATGACCTTCTATGGGAGAATGGAATGAAGTATTACCCTCAGAAGGTTGTTGGACCAAGGGAGGCGAGTGTGAAGGATATGGTATTACCACTTTCTGCAACCACATTCTCTCCCAGTTGGGAGTTGGTAGCAGCTCCTTGGTCGATAGCTTCCATAGGATTTTTGTTGGAGTAGGGCCCGCAGCTACAGGAAAAGCTGCTATATCGGGACAAGAAAGTCAAAAGGAACAGTACAAGAAGTGGTCGAGAAGAGAGAGCTCAACCACTACACTTAAGGAAGTGGCAAAGACAGGAGGGATGAGCTACCCTCATAAAGGAAAAGGAGCAAGGGGCCGAGGTATTGAAGACAAAGGACAGAAGGGGAGCGACTGAGGAAGTGGTGCCCATACCCACGATCAACGCTGGGAAGCGTGGAATACTACAGAGAGCTGCAGTATGACCAGTAAGCAGTAGTTCAAAGTACAGACACACCGACTGTCACAGTTAGGGTTTTTTGGGTTACTGTTGGGATAGGCCATAGTTTTGTATCAGGGTGAGACCTTCGGGCCACCTATTTAAGCATGTATTTTGTATTGTAAAAGGTTGGATAGTAGACATTTAGTCAGTTGGATAGTAGACAGTTAGTCAGTCGGGTAGTAGATAGACAATTAGCCAGTTGTTTAGTCATCTGTATTGTAAGATATTGAGAAAGAGTCGAGCTCTGGTTTTGTTATTCAGTCTGTATTATCTTACTATAACCAATAGCCGACTCCTTGAGTATGAATGTAACAATCCGCAGGGATTGAGAGAGAGAGGATATATTGTAACAAGAAAGCAGAATAGAAGAGAACAGATCTAAGAGAGAAGGGCTCCAGCTGAGAATGTGGAGTTTCCCAGAAGATCTCACAAGAGGGAGAGGATATATTGTAAGAAGAAAGAAGAATAGAAGAGAAGAGATCTAAGAGAGAAGGGCTCTAGTTGAGAACGTGGAGTTTCTCAGAAGATCTCGAGCTACATAATAGGTTGCAGCGGAACTGTGTTTACTCCCTCAAGATATAATATAAAAACCAGTTCCTGTGGACGTATATTCCTCCTTGGAAGTGAACCACTTAAAATCAGTGTGTTGTGTGACTATTTCATGTGATTGTGTTTATGTATTTGCTATCTGTTACCTGTTACATGAGCTTAGCTAATAGTTAATGAATGTGTGTATGCTATCCTTCAGTTTACAGTAACGTAGAGGATTAAATATGAGTTGGATATGTTAAGTATTTTGCATATAAGTATCAGTGTTTGATTCATACCGTAACAGTTACAGTGTCAAGTGATTCCTGCATATTCAGTTCCACAAGTTGAGCGCAATAGATGTTGAGCATATTAGACTGTAGAAGCTAAGTGAAGTTGTTTAACACTGTTGTGAATGTTAGCTGAGCTAGTATAGAAATAAATGAAATTCATTGGACTGTGAGAGTTGGAGAGTCCTATTAAGTCTTACCATAGAAGCTATCGCAGTGCAGAAAGGTGATATCACACTGCCGGAGGAGCCGCGGTGTGGGATATCATAGGTAAAGAGTCAAGTACAAAGGAAAGATTGCGCATCATTGGAGAAGCCGTGATGCAATAAGAGTCAGTCTCAACAGACTCTACTCGGAAGAGAGATACAGTGTTATAAAGAGACTCAACTGGTTAACCAGAGTCAAGAGAAACCTAGGATGCTACAGAACCTGGTTGAGGACACGTGAGTCTTCAGACACCCGATCTAGGATCATTTCGGGTGAGACTTCAGGACGTTCTGCGGTCTGTCACCGAAAGGGCCAGTGAGCTAGGGGTTTTGTTGGTACATTACAGTAAACCCGAGTCTTCCCATAAATAACCAACAAATGGTTCCATTTCTAGTTTTGAACAAATTGAAGAGCTAATGTTCTGTTGGCATCCTACTAAAGAAGAACTTAACCACTAGGTTGAGTCTAAGGAGAGAGAATTTGCTGAAAAAGAAAAAAAGAATCCTAGGCTTAGTACAGAGGAATGGTTACAAAAACATATCTTCATAGACCTGCATACGATATTTTTTGCGACCTATGCAAATGAGTTGTATGACTGGTTATCAAAGTTGACTGATAAGAACATATTCAAGAAGAAAAGGAACATTTTCTAGACATCGAAGCTGATTCACACCATGAATAGCGTTGATAATACCATTTCGCAAGTAGTAGACTTCTGGCTTGTGAGTTTGCTGAAAGGTTTCGTTATAGAGTTTGCAGTTGATCAAAGAAAGAGTTTCAGTGAAGTGGAGAGGTACTTCTTCACAGGATATCACAGTAAGTACTTCACCTCTTTAAACTTGTTCCTTGAGATGTTATTACATGAAAAAGGAGTATTGGATATATTCTCAAATGAATAAATTAAGTAAGTGTAATGTCACAAGAGTTTGAGAGTGATTTTGAAGAAATTGGATGTACATGTAGTGGTAAGAAGTATAAAGTAGATTTTAGATCTTCCTTCTTTGAAGACAGTTCAGACAGTACTAGAGAACAGAGTCAAAATAATAGAGAAAGAATAGTAGGGGGTATCCCTTACCACCCTTATACCCCACAGAAAGCAATCGGGACTCAGAATAATCCCGCAGGAACTCCATCTAGTAGTTCACACACAGTACATACTACAGTTATATCGTCGAGTGGTAATAACATAGCAAATCAGAATCCACCACGTAGAAACAGAATGGGGGATGATATGAAGTTACCTACCTTTAAATCTACAGGGGCAGAAGACCCAGAACAACATTGGTTCCTATGTGAAGCCATATGGACCATTAAATAGATCCAAGATGATAATACTAAACTTGTCCAATTGGCTACTACACTTAGAGAACGAGCTTTAACATGGTATATGAAGTATACGACAGCCCAGCCCAGAACGTTCATACAGGTCAGGACCACCATGATTAAGGAATTTAAGAAACCTAAGTCTGAGTCACAATGTATTACAAAACTTAAATACATAAAACAGTTACACACAGAGTCAGTATGGGTCTTTGATCAGAAATTTAAAGCCCTTATAGACCAAGTTAGCTTTGAGTTTGCGTCGAAGCAGCATAATGAATGGTTTATCATAGCACTGCTCCCTCACATCAGACTTCCACTAATGCAACAAAGACTCCATATGCAGGATGAAGAATTAGAGATGGCAATGAAACTAGAGGCTTCACCTCTAGTTGAGACTAGTACAGGTATGACAAACTTACAAAATCAGTTAGCCAATCTCACTTTACAGTTGCATGAGATTAAGAAAGGAAAAGAGGTTGCACAAGATTTATGGTGTACAAAGTGTAAAGGACAAGGCCATACTAAAGATAACTGTCCAGTATTTGTTGAGTATTTAGCAAGTGGGGCTCCTAACCCCTTAGTACAGAATCAAGGGCCATGGTGTGAAATCTGTAAAACAAGAGGACATAGACCACAAGAATGCCCTTTACTTCAGAAGTATGTACAAACTCCTAAAAACTTATACTGTAACTTATGTAAGTCAGTAGGACATGATGAAAATAATTGTAGAGCTTATGATCTCATGATCGACAGAAAACACGACCTCTACAGAGTCTAGTTAGAGAAATCAGGTCCAGCAGTAGGACTACAGCATGAACCGGCTCATTTTGGCTGTGGAGGAGGATTCAAAGGACGAGGCAGTGGTGGAGGCTTTGGCCATGGTGGAGACTTTGGCCATGGCCATCGACTGATTATTTGTTATAATTGTGGAGCCATACGACATTATGCTAGGGATTGTTAGAACCCTACTACGACATGTAAATATTGCAAGTCCTATGATCACACTATAGAATAATGTCCTATCTTGATATCCAAGATGAGGGACCTGAAGCCAACAGTAAACTAGAACATTCAGCTTATTGCTGCTAAGCAAAAAGAACCAAAACCAAGAGTCAATATTGTGACTCGCAGCGGTGCTTCTACTAGTAGGACATCGTAGGATGCAGAAAAGAATACAGGTTTGGAGTGGATGCATAAAGCCACTGATAAATCCACACCACTTGACCTGCAAAAGAACAAAGAAACATTCCAGCAAGCTAAAATGTTCTTTACTAAACCTACACCATCAGGATCATAGGTATTGCCTTGTAAGGGTGTACCATAGCAGCAACATTGTGGCGTTAGTCTTGTGCATACATTGCAGGCTACCACATTGGGAAGGTGCGAAGAAGATGAGTTAACAGGAAGTGTCCAATCCCTCCTACGGAGCTACTTGAAACTCCTCAAAAATGAGAAAGCTATCAGAGAGCTTCAGCGCATCATAGACTAGTACCAGCAACCTTCTTCTATGAGCAGTATGCAGCGTGTTGGTCATAATATTATGGGCCATACAAGAACCGGAAGAGAAATGAGACTCACAGTGCAAATTGGAGAATTTGAAATGGATGAGGTAATCCTAGATTTAGGATCAGAGGTAAATGTTCTGACTAAGTAGACATGGGAACAGATGGGTAGCCCTAAGTTAGCCAGATCACCTATCCATCTATGAATTACCAATCAGCAGAGGGTATCACCAATGGGTCGATTACCGTAAGTACCAGTTGATATTGATGGAGTTCGCAGCTTTGCAGACTTTGAAGGCATAGAAATCATTGGCGATAGCAGACCGTATCCAGCTTTACTAGGTATGATTGGGCAATTGATAACATGGCCATTATCGATTTAAAGAAAAGACAAATTACTTTTGAGGATAATCAGATTCGACTCATCGCACCATTGGATCCTTTCCAGGGTCCTCGTTATATTGAACCCATCAGAGCAGAGGAAGAGGTGTGTAATATGGAAAGCCTCTATCAGATGACTACTAATCAGAGTGATTACATCAACCCCACCCATTAGAGGAAATTTCAACTCAAAATGGGCCTCCTAAAATGAACTAATAAAATAATAGTTAAAATAATAAAATAATATTTATTAATTTTGGAGGAAGAAAATAAAAAAACTACTTTTTTGTTTGTATTTTTGACATATCTCCCTGTGTTTTTACTCAAATTTCGATCGGGAGAGCTCGTTGGATGTGGAATTTAATTCCACATCCAAAGAGTACCCACTCGGCATACTTTTGATGGACCCCGCTACCTCAAAAACAAGAAATACCTGAAAAAAATGGAATGATGACATCATCATTCCATTTTTTCAGGTATTTCTTGTTTTTGAGGTAGCGGGGTCCATCAAAAGTATGTTGAATGGGTACTTGTTGGATGCGGAATTTAATTCCGCATCCAACGATCTCTCCCGATCAAAATTTGAGTAAAAACACATGGAGATATGACAAAAATACAAACAAAAAAAGTAGTTTTTTTAATGATACCTATCCCTAAATTTATATTAAAAAGGTGCTTAAGACCTATATGGTATTTCAAATTTAAAGCAATTTCATTGGCTAACACATAATGACATGTAATTTGAATAAAAGTTAAAAGGACCATTTTGAGTTGAAATTTCCTCTAATGGCAAAAGGAAATATCAGTTGGTGATGCGACAGCTCATGCACATCAGATTCAGATGTTGGCTTAGAAAATTGGCAGAATAGACTTTACGAAGTCTCAGCTCACAGATGTGCATTTATGACTAAGTCACTACGATGGATTGGCGCAGAGGTCAAGGATATTCTGTTATTTCATGGCTCAGTGGATGTTAATGACTTTTTACAACAGTTTGAGCAGGAAATTCCTCATGAGCAGAGGATGGTAGCTATTGACCTTGTAGTCAAAGCCACACCTGCAAGATGGTGGCATGCACATAAAGAACATATTGCATCATGGGATGATTTTAAGAGACTGATGGAGATCATATTCTCTAATAACAAGGAGCCTTTATAGCAGAAATACACAGGAGAAAGTGACCCTAGGTCACATATTAAGATTTGTGAACAGATTTGGTTGGACATTCCAGAGGATGAATGGGTTCACCTATTCATTCACACTTTAGACACAATCCCAAGGAACTGGTACACTGAGACAGAGTTGTGCAGAGGAACTATTTCATTGCCAGTTATGATAGACATCTTTCTACTCACTTTCACTTTTGAATCTGAGTATCCAAGCATTGATCAGGCTCTAGGTAGTATAAAGGATAAGATATTTGAAGATTGTACCCTACCAGTGTATACTCAGCCTGATTGGGCCGTCATGCGGATTCCTTTGAAAGAGGATGCTAGGCCAGTTAAGCAGCATCCATACAAATTGAATCCTCACTATAAAGAAAAAGTTAAAGATGTGATTGATAAGATGCTAGCAGCAGGCATTATTGAACCAGTAGAAGAGAGTGAATGGGTTAGTCCCATGGTTGTGCAGGAAAAGAAAACCAAAGGAGAAATCAGGATTTGTGTTGATTTGCGCAAACTCAACGATGCATCACTTCATGACCCATTTCCGACACCTTTCACTGATGAAGTTTTATACAATGTGGGCAGACAGGAGATCTACTCATTCACTGATGGCTTTTCAGGCTATCGCCAGATAAGAATCCATCCAAAGGATCGACATAATACCACCTTTGCGATAGAATGGGGCTCATTCCAGTATACGGTAATGCCCTTTGGTCTTAAAAATGCACCAGCTATCTTTTCTAGAGTAGTAGTTGCTATATTTAAGGAATACATCCATAAATTCTTAGAAGTCTATTTTGATGACTGGACTGCATTTGGATTAATCGAAAAACATATAGGAGATTTAAGGCTCATGTTAGATAAATGTAGGAAATATCAGATTTCTCTTAACTTGAAGAAATGTATATTCTGTGCACCATTTGGTATTTTGTTGGGTCATATTGTTTGCAGAAAAGGCTTGATGGTAGATCCTGCAAAGATTGCCATCATTGTAAATCTTCCAGCACACAACTCAGTTAAGCAATTGAGGACAGTGCTTGGTCATACCGGCTACTATAGAAAATTCATCAAAGGCTATGCAAAGATCACAACACCTATGGAAAAGCTGTTAAATAAAGACATGAAATTCCTATGGAACGAGGAATGCCAGCAAAGTTTAGACACTCTTAAAGAGAGGATGGTTACAACACCTATCTTAGTATTCCCAGATTGGAACAAGCCATTTCATGTACATGTGGATGCATATAGCATCGCACTGGGGATTGTCTTAACACAGCCAGGAGAAGAGGGTATTGATCACCCTATCGCGTACTCCAGCAGAAAGTTATCTACTACAGAAAAGAACTACACCACTACAAAAAGAGAAGGATTAGCTATGGTGTATGCTCTACAAAAGTTCAGGCACTACTTGCTGGGTACCTCATTCAAGATGTTTACTGACCATTCCACTTTAAAGTATTTGGTCAATAAACCAGTGTTAGGAGGAAGGATCTGTAGATGGTTACTCTTATTTCAGGAGTATGATTTTGAAATTATTGTAAAACCAAGAAAATTAAATGCCGGACATGATCATCTATCGCGAATAGACTCAGGAGAAGAACCAAGTAATTTAGAAGATAATTTGTCAGATGCGCAATTGTTTTCTATCCAGATCGCAGATGAGTATTACAAAGATATTATCCACTTTCTCACTACAGGGTGGGCACCAGTTGAGTTTACTAAGCAGCAAAAGAAACAGTTAGTTGTGAAAGCAGCAGATTTCACTTTGATCACAGGACAATTATATAAGTTAGGTCCAGATGAATTCCTGCGCAGATATGTGATGCCACACGAGAAAGAGGCCATTATTAGGGAAGCACATTCAGGTACCGCAGGAGGTCATTTTGCAAGAAAGCTGACTATGCAGAAAATTCTAGCTACAGGATTATGGTGGCCTACTTTGCACAAAGACAGTAAGGAGTTTTGCAGATGCCGCAATATCTGCCAGAGGGTAGGAAAACCTTCACGGAGAGACAAAATGCCACTGCGACCATAGATCACGCTGCAGGCATTTGACAAGTGGGCTATATATTTCATGGGTCCTATCAATCCACCCATAAAATGATCTAGTGCGAGATACATCATCACAGGAACAGAATACCTCACCAGATGGGAAGAGGCCAAAGCAGTAAGGAATTGTGATGCTGCTATAGCTGCACAGTTCATTTTTGAAAACATCATTAGTAGATTTGGAAGTCCAGTAATTTTGATGAGTGATCAAGGCACACATTTTTTGAATCGCACTATTGAGGCCTTGATGGATGAATTTCAGATACAACACCATAATAGCACTCCCTACCACCCGCAAGCTAATGGTACAGTGGAGGATTTTAACAAGATTCTAGAAAATGCTCTTACTAAGATCTGTAATAGCCAAAGAAATGATTGGGACCTCAGGGTTAATGCTGTACTATGGGCTTATAGAACTACATGCAAGAAACTTACAGGACACACACCTTTCAGCTTGGTGTATGGACAAGAGGCTGTTATGCCTATGGAATATATTATTCCTAGTTTAAGAATTGCTCAAATTACAGATATGGCTAATGCAGATACGATGAATGACAAGTTAGCGCAGCTTCTTTCCTTAGAAGAAGACAGATTCATCATAGGATTTCATCAAAAAGTGCAGAAGGCACGAGAAAAAGATTGGCATGACAGGCACATTAAGAGCAAGAGTTTTCAGACAGGAGACCTAGTGCTCCTTTATGACAGTAAGTTTGTTAAGTTTCCAGGGAAGTTTAAGACACATTGGTTGGGGCCATATCAGATTCAGCAAGTTACAGAAGGAGGTGTCGTTCATCTCAATAAACTGAATGGGGAGCTTGTTCCTACTTTCATTAATGGCAGTAGGCTTAAGCTTTATAGTGATAGCCACCCCACCCCCCAATCTTAATGCAGGGAACTATATGTGCAGATGTCCAGTGTAGTTGAAAGGAGACATCGCACCTATAACTAGTCTACACTTTAAAAAAATAAAAAATAAATAAATATTGGCATGAAACTTTTGGTTCAGGACAATGCGGTGTGACATCGCAGCAATGCGATGCTCCCTGTGCCACGTAGACTCTTTTGAAAAATAACACTGGGCTAGTCACTTTGCCCTCTGACAAGCAGTTAATACCAGATATGACAGCTATCCGTTACCCTAGATTTGGAAATAGTATAGTGATTTTCCCAGATTTGGTAAATCTTGGTCAAGACCGGCGCCTATGCACAATTTTCAAAGGAAATTTGATGGGATTTTCAGCAATTAATGAGGATAGAAAGGACGGGTGTTGTCTTTTCCATGCAATAAATGTTGTCGATGAGTCCAGCTTAAGTGATCGTTGATTCAGAGAGTATCGTATTCGTTATAAGTACATAGATCATTCACACATAAGGGTTACTTTAGCGATTTCTGAGAGTTATAGAGCAATTTGTAAGAGTTTTGCCTGAACAGAGATACTTCAGTTACAAAGTGCTATTTTCCCCAATTTTGCAGCCATTGCCAATCTATATTATTGCACCAGGTGGTGTATGTCTGAGAAGTAACCTTTAGAAGACATTGTGCGACTATTCCAGAGTGGTGGCCTCCTGTCTGTTATGACGACACCGCCCAAGGTTGTGAAATTAGGTGCACCACAGGTCAGATAGATGCTAAGGATGAGGAGTCAATCTTAGAAAGTAGAAGAGCCCAGCTCAGACCAGAGAAAAAGAAAGCAGAGAAAAAGAAAAGTGAGACTAAGAAAGAGAAGGGATCCCGGCTGTGTGCGTGGAGTTTCCCAGAAGATCTCACGGAAAGTAAAAATGAGAAACAGAAGGCAATGGGAGAAGGAAAATGACCTATCTCATCAGCTAAGAGAATAACAAGCGATTGTAGCGGCAAAGAAATGAAAATATGAAGATCATACGTAGCGTGAATACCTGGAGCGATTTGTTGAGAATAAAAGTAAAAAGGGAAAAACAAATCGGACAAGCAAAACTTCAGCATGCAAACAAGGGCTTGTTCTCGGAATGGAATTCATGGTTTGTATAGATTTTGTATGGAAGGCTTCTCAAAAGCTCAAATATCCTTAAAGAAGCCGCTGATCCATGAAAAGACCTATATGCAACTTTGGAATATATCTTGTGCCAGGGATTTGATGGTGATCCAGGTGAAGCGGTCACTTGAAGGTCTTGCAAGCGACGAGAGCGAGAGCATGACAAAGAGGGAAGGAAAGATAAGAGAGACCTATAAACTAAGTTTACAGAAGACTCCATCATTAGTCAAGTTATGCTTGAAGCGGTACAATACTGTGTCGAAGCTATGGACAAAGAAGTTGCAGGACTTTAAGAAATATTTGCAAGGACTTTGTAGGAAGCCAAGGAGAAGCTATAGCAAGAGAAGCCAGCTGTTAGTGGCTCGGGGATGAGCAACAAGTAAGTATTAGGGGACTATTGGAGCAGGTCCCATAGCTATAGGAAAATCTACTATATCGGGACAAGAAATTCAAAAGGAACAGTACAGGAAGCGGCCTAGAAGAGAGAGCTCAACCACTGTACTTAAGGCAGCGACAAAGACAGGAGGGCTGGGCTACCCTCATAAAGGAAAAGGAGCAACAACCTGAGGTATTGAAGACAAAGGACAGAAGGGGAGCGACTGAGGAAGCGGTGCCCATACCCATGATCAGTGCTGAGAAGCGTGGAAGACTGCAGAGAGCTGCAATATGACCAGTAAGAGGCAGTTCAAAGTACAGACGCGTCGACTGTCACAGTTAGGGTTTTTTGGGTTACTGTTGGGATAGGCCCATAGTTTTGTATCAGGGTGAGACCTTCGAGCCACTTATTTAAGCATGTATTTTGTATTGTAAAAGGTTGGATAGTAGACAGTTATTCAGTCGGGTAGTCGATAGAAAATTAGCCAGTTGTTTAGTCATCTGTATTGTAAGATATTGAGAAAGAGTCGAGATCTGGTTATATTATTCAGTCTGTATTATCTAACTATAACCAGTAGCCAACTCCTTGAGTATGAATGTAAGAATCCATAGGGATTGAGAGAGGGAGAGAGGATATATTGTAAGAAGAAAGCAGAATAGAAGAGAAGAGATCTAAGAGAGAAGGGATCCAACTAAGAACACAGAGTTTCCTAGAAGATCTCACGAGAGGGAGAGGATATATTGTAAGAAGAAAGAAAAATAGAAGAGAAGAGATCTAAGAGAGAAGGGCTCCAGTTGAGAACATGGAGTTTCCCAGAAGATATCGAGCTGCATAATAGGTTGCAGCGGAACTATGTTTACTCCCTCAAAAAATAATATAAAAACCAGTTCCTGTGGATGTAGCTTCCTCCTTGGAAGTGAACCACGTAAAATCAGTGTGTTGTGTGACTATTTCATGTGATTGTGTTTACGTATTTGCTATCTGTTACCTATTACATGAGCTTAGCTAACAGTTAATGAATGTGTGTATGCTATCCTTCAGTTTACAGTAACATAGAGGATTAAATATGAGTTGGATGTCTTAAGTATTTTTCATATAAGTATCAGTGTTTGATTCATACCATAATATTTACAGTGTCGAGTGATTCCTGCATATTCAGTTTCGCAAGTTGAGCACAATAGATGTTGAGCATATTAGACTGTAGAAGCTAAGTGAAGTTGTTTAACACTCTTGTGAATGTTAGCTGAGCCAGTATAGAAAGTGTTAGCACTCAGAATGTACCCAGGTTGTGAAAAGGTAGATTCCAAGGTAACAGCAAAAACCACTTTAGAATGTATTTCTAACCTAATACAATCAGAGAGGGATCTCTCACTATTTAAAAAGTTTTTATACTCAAGATATTCAATCAAAGACACTCAGAAGGTCAGATTTTTGATGGGACAAATAGGACAAGTTTGTTTCAAATACTTGGTAGGACAGTCATGGAGGAGACCATTGGGAAATGGAGTCAATAATCAGATCTGAAATAGGTTGTAGGAGGTAAGGTTTTGAAGGTTTATGATCAGAGGAAACACAGGCACCATTTCCTCAGTCTTGAGGTATTAGCAGGTTGATTAGCAGACAAAGGGAGACATTCCATCAAACAGAGCACCTAGCTATGGTGAATTCTGCAAGACTTTAGAAGAAAATATTTTGAAAATGCTTGAACAATGGACCTAGAGCATGCAGGATGAATTCTAGACCATAAAAAATAATGCTCAAGCATGAAAAAAAATACAAAATGGAGTGGGAAAAAGGATAAACAGTCACATAAATAAATTACTTACTGAGGAAAAAGATGGCACAAGAATCTCTGACATGAAAAAGATTTTACATTCCTCCTCTGCAAATTTCATTCATTTACTGAAAAATTTGAATCCATTACAATGTAGAGCCTCTCTGCTCTTCAAAATACTCTCTCTATTACTATCAATTACATTTTTATTTATATAAGAATAACCTTCTACCTATTTTTGAATTAAAAACCTAACTAGACTCTAAAAATAGAAACAGTTACAACAATGTTTCTCCTACACATCTCTAATGGTGACAGCTGTCTGAAATATGGGAGAGGTTTTTATAATTGGACATGTTACCAACAAAACCCATTTCTTCATTTCTCCATAATAATCTCAATCTCCTCGAAATATTCCTTTCAAGCTTATGACTCATATAATAAAATTGTATATTTCTGGAAAAATGACCTGTAAAGATATTTAAATTTCTCTTAACCTATGATTACTATGTAAAAACTGAAGGAGGTTGTGTATAATAGGCCTGTTAGGAATAAAAACCTCTTTAAGTTGTGTCAAATTAAATTCCATTTGTCCAAAACAATGCTTTGAAGTTGATGGCTGAAATAGTCCTTTGGAAAACACGAAAACTGGCCTGTACAACTGATTTTGTTACTGCTGAACCGTAGCACCTGTGTGAAAACTGAAAGAGGTTATCATGGATAGGTATGTTTTGAAGAAAATACTCTCCCATTTTCACAAAATTCATCTTCATTTAATGTAAATAATTACTTTAATTGGATGACTAGAACAGTCATTTCGAAATATGAACATTGTCCCTCTGAAAGATGACTTTGCTTCTCCCAATATGTAACACCTGGGTAAAAACTGAGAGAGGTTTTTGTAGATAATAATGTTTTGATGAAAAACCTCTTTTAGTTTTTCAAAATTTGTCTTCATTTTCTTGAAAAGGGTCGTTGAATAAAATGACTAAAACAATGCCTCCAAACATTTGAATAATCCCAGGCTTTGGCACACTCTCCACTGTAAATTCTGTTTGTAAAAATTTAAACACATACCAATACCTTCATGAATGCTATCACAGTATATATTTCTGCAACTCTTCTATGTTGATGTTCTTTTTGGGATTCCATTCTGCATTGTTGAGTGGTGGCTTCCCTTCTCTTGTTTTATAAAAATCAATTTCCAGCTGACTCTTTATCTCCGCCATTTTCCCTGTGATTGAAAACACTTAAAAGTTGAGTTTTGAAATATGGTGGAATGTCTCCTTCCTTTCACATGCAACACACAAATCAAATGAAAGAACCAAGTCAAATTTATTTATATAGGACCCCATTCCGGAGCCCCCTTTCGGTGGTTTTTTCCAAACCATTTTTCTCCGCGGAATTTACCCAAAGTAACCACGTGGAAAGTGGTTTAAATTCCGCTACAACCTTTCAAATTTAACCCCCATGCAAATTTCAGCTCCGGATCCATTCGTGACCATCGATCTATTTCACTTTAATTCTCCGCCGTCAGATCAGGTGACATGTCCTCCTTTCTGCCAGGCTCCTTTGTTTTATCAAACATGCAAGTTCACTCTCCAGAAATCATAATAGCCATTGATTTAATTCACCTTTATTTCCCATCCGTCGGATCAACTTACACATATACATTCCGCTGAGCCCTTTTGTTTTAATTAATGCACAACTTTACTCTCCGGAAATAGTATTACCCGTTGATTTAATTTTCACTTTTTACATTAGCCATTGGATTATTTTATGTGCTAATGTTTTGATTATATCTTTAAGAAAGGTAATAAACCTTGTTTTAGCGCGTAAACCTTCATTAAACTTGGTTTGTATGAATAAATCCCGCTTTTTGACTTTGGAATAATATTCAAAACTATTAATTTTTGAATATAAATAAAATAAAATCTTTTAAAAACCCATTTTTTAGATTTCATTCAAAAATTAATAAAAAATTTTGCCCCATTTGTGAAGAAATTATTTATAAAATTCCTTTAACTCCTCTTCTTTGCCAACCTGGAAATAGCTTAATGAGAAAAATTTGGAAACCAACTCAATCACCCATGAAAACTTAAAATTTTGAAGGCAATAGGACCAATTTCGACAAAAATAAATTCAGTGCTAACAACTGGCTCCAACTAGGGATGCTATCCTCCCTGCGAGGTAGCAAAGAACCCCGTAGATCAGGTGCCAAATACATTGGGTTTCTCTTAATATTTCTCTGAAATCCTCAACCTGTTTTGAACTGAACCATCAACTAAAACCATTTTGCAAACAAATCCCACTCTGTCAACTTGTAACCTGTAACTGAATTGCACTTGAAACTGAAACCAAACTGAAAACTGCTAAAAGAAATGCTTGCCATGTCGAGCTTATTCATGCCTACCTATCCTACTTAAATAAGCACAAATTCCCAATCAAGCAAAATCTGACTTCCAATGAAGCCAATCAAGCAATTTAGCCAATAATTCCATTTCTTCCTCATGCTTGATCAAAGTTAGATCATAAGAACAAAATAGCAATAGGTTATGATGAAAAATTTGTCCTTTGCTGCAAACATATAACCAACTACTCCATCTGAAAAATGTATCCATGTACTCTGCTACTAGATCATAAAAAACATGACAAATTTAAAAATACTCAATCATTTGTTTGTCATGACAAGGCTGTCCAAAAGGTAACTCTTCTTGTATACTCTGAAACTGATCTTTAGAAGAGCTTTGAAAGGAATTCTCATGATTGTTTTTCAATGACATATCAACCACTTCATTTAATATTTCTACGTTTACAACTCCATTATTCTCAAGCACTTTAAGAGGAATATCATTTTGTTCTTCAACAAGAAAGATGTGTTCTTGACAAAACGTTTCTGAATCGAAAAGATTTAAAGAAACATCCCATTGAGATTTCTCATCTCCTTCTTTGTGATCCCTTTGTTTATTGCACACTGTTGGTTCTTTCACATACTGAGATTGATGGCATGATTGATCTTCATTTTCATTATATATAATTAGGCTAAAATTTTCTTTAAAGCCATCACTAACATAATTTTCAACAAGCTGACCGCAATCATCAGAAAAAGCATCAAGAGTATAACCTTCTTCTTTCACATTACTAAGTTGATCATCTTCATGCTCATATCTGTTTTCCAATTCTAATCCAAGGGCTGATTTCTCTTTAATTGTATTTTAAGAAAATAAATATGTGGAGGGACTGTAAGACAGAAAATTTGTCGAATCAGAATTCCTTATGTAATCACCCACAAAAGCATTAGAATTTGGAGGAAATTGCTGCTACAAAAAGGAATTTTCTGATTGGGAATAAGCAACCTCATCTTGAAACAAAACTTCAGAAGTTGAATAATATAAAGAAGGGTTTGATTGAACATCCCAACTTCCTTCTTGGTCACACAAAGAATGACAAGACTGCTGCAAATTATCATCTACTTCAGGAAAAGAAATGTAGCTGGTTGAATCAGAGTTTTGGCTCATGTCTCTTTCAGTAGAGGAAGAAATTATTAACTGCTGATATTTTTCTTGAATGTGAAGATAGCTAATTTGTGTTTCTTTTTTCTGAAATGGGTTCTCATATAAAATTTCTAAAATCTCTTCATCCACTAACTCATCATCACTATACAATTTTTCCAAATCCTCAATGAAAGCTTTAACATGCATACAACAATCTTGAACCAGCAACAAGGAGGGGTATTGGTTTTTGAAGTGTTCATGAAATACTATATGAAAATCAGTAAGGGAAAATAAACTTTCTGATGGTAACCCTTCATACCATGACCTTGCATCTCCTTCTAAAGTAGCCATGAACATTTTCATTAAAGAATCCTCATGCAATTTAACTCCCAGCTTATGTATGTGTATATGAAATCTAACCAAATGAAGGGCAGCATCATCATTCTTTTGATCTTTAAACTTTGGAAGACCTGTTTGCCAATCCAATTTAGGTATTCGATTTGGAAAACTAGGAATGTGAGCATGATTCATAGGAGCATACCTTGTAGACAAAGAACTCGTCTTGACGAATGAATATATTGAATCAACTCTTCAAACTTTACAATCTTTTGATAGTGGAGTCGCCATAGAATTTTGAAAAATGGATTCTTCGAAGATGGAGTCGCCAAGTGAAAGATGCACAACCTTGCTGATATCTGACTGTTGTTCACCATCAACAATCAAATCTAAAACTATGTCATTCATACCCAAGGAAGATTTGAACCTTCGTTCCCTGGCAACGGCACTAATTTGTTAGCTCTCAGAATGTACCCAAGTTATGAAAAGGTAGATTCCAAGGTAACAGCAAAAACCACTTTAGAATGTATTTCTGACCTAATACAATCAGAGAGGGATCTCTCACTATTTACAAATTTTTTATACTCAATATATTCAATCAAAGACACTCGGAAGGTCAGATTTCTGATGGGACAAATAGGACAAGTTTGTTTTAAAGACCTGGTAGGACGGTCATGAAGGAGACCATTGGGAAATGGAGTCAACAATCAGATCTGAAATAGGTTGCAGGAGGTAAGGTTTTGAAGGTTTATGATCAGAGGCAAGGTAGGCACCATTTCCTCAGTCTTGAGGTATTAGCAGGTTGATTAGCAGACAAAGGGAGATATTCCATCAAACAGAGCACCTAACTATGGTGAATTCTGCAAGACTTTAGAAGAAAATATTTTGAAAATGCTTGAACAATGGACCTAGAGAATGCAGGATGAATTTGAGCCCATAAAAAATAATTCTCAAACATGAAAGCAAATACAAAATGGAGTGGGAAACAGGATAAACAGTCACATAAAGAAATTACTTACTGAGGAAAAAGATGGCACAAGAATCTCTAACATGAAAAATATTTTACATTCCTCCTCTGCAAATTTCATTCATTTACTGAAAACTTTGAATCCATTACAATGTAGAGCCTCTCTGCTCTTAAAAATCGTCTCTCTCTTACTATCAATTACATTTTCATTTATATAAGAATAACCTTCTACCTATTTTTGAATTAAAAACCTAACTGAACTCTAAAAATAGAAACAGTTACAACAATGTTTCTCCTGCATATCTCTAATGGTGATAGATGTCTAAAATATGGGAGAGGTTTTTATAATTGGACATGTTACCAACAAAACCCAGGTCTTAATTTCTCCAGAATAATCTCAATCTCCTCTAAATTGTCCTTTGAAGCTGATGACTCATATAATAAAATTGTATATATCTGGAAAAATGACCTGTAAAGATATTTAAATTTCTCCCAACCTGTGATTACTGTGTAAACACTAAAGGATTTTTTGGATCATAGGCTTTTTATAAATAAAAACCTCTTTCAGTTTTGTCAAATTAAATTCCATTTGTCCAAAACAATTCTTTGAAGTTGATGGCTGAAATAGTCCTTTGGAAAACATGAAAACTGGCCTGTACAACTGATGTTGTTGCTGCTGAACCGTAGCATCTATGTTAAACTTGAAAGAGGTTATCGTGTATAGGTATGTTTTGAAGAAAATCCTCTCTCAGTTTCTCAAAATTCATCTTCATTTGATGTAAACAATTACTTTAATTGGATGACTAGAACAGTCATTTCGAAATCTGAACATTCTCCCTCTGAAGATGACTTTGCTGCTCCCAATCTGTAGCACCTGGGTAAAAAATGAGAGAGGTTTTTGTATATCATAATGCTTTTATGAAAAACCTCTTTTAGGTTTTGAACATTTGTCTTCATTTGCTGGAAACAGGTCATTGAATAAAATGACTAAAACAGTCATTTTTCGAAAAATATGCTATGTTGCTTTTGAATCTTTGAACTGTTTACTGTAAGAGAACATATACCATTTTTCCTTGTAAGATTATATACTGTAAGACAAATCCCATCAATTTACTGATCAAGGTATCCATATTTTTTTACAGCTCCTCCAAACATTTGAATAATCCCAAGCTTTGGCACACTCTCCACTGTAAATTCTGTTTGTAAAAATTTAAACACATACCAATACCTTCATGAATGCTCTCACTGTATATATTTATGCAAATCTTCTATGTTGATGTTATTTTTGGGATTCCATTCTGCATTGTTGAGTGGTGGCTTCCCTTCTCTTGTTTTATAAAAATCAATTTCCAGCTGACTCTTTATCTCCGCCATTTTCCCTGTGATTGAAAACACTTAAAAGTTGAGTTTTGAAATATGGTGGACTGTCTCCTTCCTTTCGTGCGCAACACACAAATCAAATGAAAGAACCAAGTCAAATTTATTTATATAGGACCCCATTCCAGAGCCCCCTTTCAGTGGTTTTTTCCAAACCACTTTTCTCCGCGGAATTTACCCAAAGTTACCACGTGGACAGTGGTTTAAATTCCGCTACCACCTTTCAACTTTAACCCCGTGCAACTTTCAGCTCCGGATCCATCCGTGACCTTCGATCTATTTCACTTTAATTCTCCGCCGTCAAATCAGGTGACATTTCCTCCTTTTCGCCAGGCTCCTTTGTTTTATCAAACATGCAAGTTCACTCTCCAGAAATCATAATAGCCGTTGATTTAATTCACCTTTATTTCCCATCTGTCGGATCAACTTACACATATAAATTCCGCTGAGCCCTTTTGTTTTAATTCACGCGCAACTTTACTCTTTGGAAATAGTATTACCCGTTGATTTAATTTTCACTTTTTACATTAGCCATCGGATTATTTTATGTGCTAATGTTTTGATTATATCTTTAAGAAAGGTAATAAACCTTGTTTTAGCGCATAAACCTTCATTAAACTTGGTTTGTATGAATAAAGCCCACTTTTTTACTTTGGAATAATATTCAAAACTATTAATTTTTTAATATAAATAAAATAAAATCTTTTAAAAACCGACTTTTTAGATTTCATTCAAAAATTAATAAAAAAAATTTCCCCATTTGTGAAGAAATTATTTCTAAAATTCCTTTAACTCCTCTTCTTTGCCAACCTGGAAATAGCTCAATGAGAACAATTTGGAAACCAACTCAATCACCCATGAAAACTTAAAATTTTGAAGGCAATAGGACCAATTCCGACAAAAAAAAATTCATTGCTAACAGAAAGAAAGGAAAGTCATTAGACCGTGGGAGTTGGAGAGTCCTATTAAGTCTTACCATAGAAGCTATCGTAGTGCAGAAAGGCGATATCGCACTGCTGGAGGAGCTGTGGTGTGGGATATCACAAGTAAAGAGTCAAGTACAAAGGAAAGTTTGTGCATCGTCGAATAATCCGCGATGCGATAAGAGTCAGTCTCAGCAGACTCTACTCAGAAGAGAGATACATCGTTATAAAGAGACTCAACTGGTTAACCAGAGTTAGGAGAAACCTAGGATGCTACAGAACCTGGTTGAGGACACGTGAGTCTTCAACCACCCCATCTAGGATCACTTCAGGTGAGACTTTAGGTTGTTCTATGGTCTATCGCCAAAAGGGCCAGTGACCTAGGGGTTTTGTTGGTACATTACAGTAAACCTGGGTCTGCCCATAGATAACCAACAATTTTCTCCTAAAATAGGAATAAAATCGGCTGGTAAGAATCGTACTCTTCTGGACTGTCTTAGCTCAGCCAGTTTGTATAGCTCCTATCTAACCTAGGGTCTCAAAAACTTGAAAACACACCAAAAATTTACCTACTCAAGCTATAGGTGAAATAAGAAAACTTAAATGACAAGAGGAGTTCAGATAATTAGGTCTCTCACCAGGATTGTCAAGAAGGTGCCACTCGCAATATACCTCAAAGGTATGTGCGTAGTAATCTCCTTGAATGTTGTTTTCGATGTATGGTACCAATAAAGACAACCAAAAGGGATTTTCTCAGATAGATAAGGTATCCTAGTGGGGTCTCCCGATAAAAGCAAGGTACGTGGGAGCTCAAATCGGTAGTAGTGCTATCTAATCATAACTATTCACAAGGGGCCTTCCAATATACAATCAAGTATGAAAAGTACCTTTATATATACCTCAAGTGTACGTGAAAGGCCATTTGATATACCGACGGTACGTGGAAGAACCACACGAGTCCTAGGATGTAATACGGATGAGTAACGATAGCTCCAATGCTTAACAACGCCCGAACACGTCTCTAACCTATCACTCAAATTTCTATGTAAATTTTAACCTATAACTACCATTAATTTTAAGGTGGATAGTTAGGTGAATGCATGGAATTTTGACAGAAAAAGTAAAACCATGTAGTATGCATATGAAAATATTTCACTTTACCGTTCGTGGTATGCCTACCTATGGGAGGGAAACGAAGTATTTTATTTTCGCTTTAAAACCAATAATTCCCAAACAACTATCTTGAACAAATCAAAATCAAATACAAGCAACACATTCCAAACTCATTTTTCTTTTTTGAAAGCAATCAAAAGGGGCAGAGTCTCTTTTCCTAAAAGAAAAACAAGAAGCCCTCTACAGGAATATCCACTCTATTTTTTATTTTTCTTACAACATAGATAGATCTAACTTAAAACTACACTATTTTTTTATTTTGATGAGATAGTACTAATGCAAAAGAGAAAAACGAACATAGAGAACCTGAAATCTTGTGAGGCTAATCAGAGATCCAATGCTTTATGCTCAATAATGATAATGACCTAATCTCAATCAAAAAAAAAAAAAATTAATAAGCAAAAAGAAGCCTTCTATGGAAACAAAAAATGAAATCAAGATGCCACTCAAATGGTCTTTTTTTCAGTCTTTATAACATAAATGAAAAGAGAGCTCACTAAAACCTAAGCTTTCAAAAAATAAATCCTTTCACAATCACAACCAACAAGCACGGAAGGAAATGAATAATCAACAAGCCTAGTCCAGCTTTTGAATTCTTCAATCAAACCAATCTTTAACCACAAAATTTCTAGCGATGACTATTCAGGTTCTAACAAACAAGCCTGGCAGTGCAGGGTTGAAAGAAAACAAACTCAATTTTTTGCAAAAAATGATGAAAAACTAGTTTCGGAACAAGGCCTACCTGGCACCGCGCTGGAGGGATCTTGATAGAGCGGTTATGGATGAGCACCGCTTCTAGATAATGAGACTTAGGTTGTGGCACTACGTATTGATAACAGAGTTCAGGCAGTGGCACCGCTTATTTCCAATAGCGCATGAGAGGTTCCCTGAATAAATAAAAAACACAAGGAGAATGAAATATCAAGTTATAAATTGATCAGATCAAGGAAAAAATTGATGGATTGACAGTAAACAAGATCATAAAAATTCGAAATAATTCAGATCTAAACAGATCTGAAATTTTCAAACCAAAATTCATTGAGTCAGATGGCAGATCTGACTAAAGAGAGTTGGATATGGAGCTTGGATTCAGACAAGAGTTCAATAATTGAGGAAGATCAAATCAACTGAGATTTTCACTACTCCCCAACAGAGTCGCCAGATTTGTTATCAGGAATACTGCACCTTTTGCAAACAGAAGTTGTTCCTTTGGTCTGAATGGCTCAGATCCAGAACAAATGAGTGAACGACAAAGGATGAAGACCTTCCCTGAATACTGTAGACACCTGGAAAACTGTTTCAATTGTTAACTTGTGTACCTACAAATAGATCAAACATACAAACACATCAAAGCTAGAAGAAAATCATCTACTTATCCATGTTAGTGACTAGGGAATCTAACAACATGTACATGTGAAATCAAAACAACAGTAATGTGGGATGGAAATCAGATTTTCATTAAGAATGTATGGAGAAGCTTACAACCATTGCCTTAGTGTCGACAAGCACCTCCACAAGACAAACACTTCATCCCCATAAGCTCCAACTTTTCTCTTTATTCTCTCCAATGACTTGGACTAAGTGGTCAATCCAACATCATAACAATACCTCTATAGTTCTCCCCCTCAGCTATGGATATGTGCTTATATTTATAAGGCTCAATGGATAGGAATAGTTGAGAGAATTGTGGGTGAGGTGGCTCCAAGATCCTACCATGGGGGATCTCAAGCTCAAACTGACCCATAATGACAGGGATAAGGGAGGAGATGAGGCTCATGATCTAGAAGCCTCGAGAAACTTCTCTTTTTCCCATTTTACCTTGGGTACCGCTTTTCTTCTCTTATGACAGAGTGATTTAGATGAGAACTGCTTTTGGACCAAATACCATAGGTGGTGGCACCAATTTTTGAAAAATGGATACAGGAGGTGCTGAGCAAGGTACCGCTCATTGGCCACAAGGAAAGCACCGTGCTAGGTTTTTTTAAGTAGAATTGACAAACAGAGCAAGTTTCCACTCCAAGTCCTGGGATTAAGGGAAAACATGGGAGTTAAGGGTCTTATCACATGATGGTGACAGGATTTAGGTATAACATAGAAACTTGGTTTCGACAACCCTCCCTTGAACATTGCAGGTGAGACTTCACCCGCTCTGTGGGTGTTTTTGGACAGCGTAAAACCTATCTAGGTTGATGCTGAGGAAGATTGCGACGAGTTGAGTGTCAATAGAGTGGGACCCCTATCGACTGGGTTTTGTTGGTTGGAGTTTGAGACAACAAATGGTTCCATTTCTGAGACCTTGTTGCAACTGAGAGGAAGGTATGTGGCATTCGACGCGATCAAAAAATAAAGAGTGGATGTGGCATCCGACGCGACTAGAAATTCAAAATTGGTTTGATCAGAAGTTGCGAGAATTTGTTGAACTAGAAAATCAAAACCTTGGACTAAAAACAAACAAGTGGTTGGAAAATTACATACATGACGGTCCGCACGAGTATTTTTTCTGTGAGTTTCCCATCATACTGTACAAGTGGTTGGCATAGTTCACATACAAGAAGAAAAATTTCCAAGGAGGAGAACCAACATCCTAGACCCCTAAATTGATCCAGGAACTACAAGAAATTGGCAACAAAGAATCGTGAGATGTTGAGGTCTGGCTAGATAGTATCCTAGAAGGATATATTAATGAATTTGCAATCAACACTACAAAGTCCTATATCAAAGAAGAAAGGGAATTTTTGAATGAGCCCAGAGGTAGGTTCATATTGTCTCTATAGTTATTAGTTAAAATGCTTGTCTGTGAAAAGGGTATACTGAAGATGCACCTAGAGTAGTAGAACTTTGGTGTGTGGAGGTGATGGATACCATGACTAAAGGGGGGAGATGAATGGGAAGGTAAGGGGTATATGGGTGCAAGTGTTGATGAGACTATGAGGAAAGATGAGGAAGAAAGTGGTTGTACAAGGGGAGGAGAAAGGTTTCGACAAGAGAAGAGGTAGAGGACAGGGGAAGGTCCTGCTACGATTGAAACACAAAACCATGAAGGACAGCCACATGGGACGAAGTGACCCTACAGTGAAGAAGAGGACAAATAGAACCAAACTACACCTAGGACAATAGTAAGATCAAACCCTAGCAGCAACATACCCACACCTCCACGCACCACTTCAAACTCAGAGAGAAACACAAATTCTATGTCAACTTTCCCACTGTGCCAGTAGTAATATAGTAGTAGATCAATGTCTGTAGGAAGAAGGCCCAGGATGGCGGGAGACGACACAAAGTTACCTTTGTTCCATGGGAATGGGACTAACGATCCCAAACAACATTGGTTTATCTGCGAGGCAATATGGACTATTACAAAAGCCACAGAGGATGATATCAAGAAGGGCCAACTGGTGACTACTCTGTGGGGTCGTGTGCTAGATTGGTATAAGAAATTTATACAGGATCCTATAGGGACCCCTGATAAAACCTTGGATGAATTTCAGAAGGGACTCATTTAATAATTCCAAAAGCCTAAATTGGAGGGACAATACATTACTGAGTTGAAATAAATCAAGCAGTTTCCAAATGAGATGATTACGGACTTCAATCAAAGGTTTAAGATGTTGATGGCACAATTAAGCTTTGATATGAGCAATGTTCAACATAAAGCGTGATTTATTGCAGCCTTGGTAACTCATATTCGGAAACCATTGATACAGCAGAAGATTGCGACACAGAGCGAGGCTCTCGAGATCGCAATGAAGCTAGAAGCTTCACCTGTTGGATAGAATGCAGTTGGTATTAATCAAATCTAGACGCATCTGGAAAATTTAATGCTTTAGTTAAAAGACATAAATAAGGTGAAAGAGGATCACGACAATATTTGGTGAATGGTGTCATGCAGATGGACACACCAAAGATAACTGCCCCAGTTTCCTAAATTAATTGGTCTCAGGAGCACTGAACCCATTAAGTTGCGGCAGTGTACCATGGTTTCATATATGTCAAGTCTATGGACATTGACATGGAGACTGTAGCTACATGCAGAAGATAGTGTGAAAACCATCCAACCTATGTTGTTCCTTTTGTAGATCAGTGGGGCATGAAGACAAATACTGTCGTGCATATGATCTGTTGCAGGATAGAACATATGATTTGTACTTTGTGAAGGGTGAAGATAATCACACAGTACAATGACTATAGCCACAACCTCAGGTCATAAACTCTCGACCACAACCGTAGTATACACCACCTTCGCAGATGAAATTTATACCAGCATAGCCGCAGCTACAGTTTGCACCGCAGCTACAGTTTACGCCGCAGCTGTAGTATAGTCAAATGGAAATTCCTCAGTTGCAACCATAGTATGTTCAAGATGCACAATTTGTTCAACAGTAGTTGAATCCCCTGCCATAGCATATGGATCATCCATAATATCAGCATCTAGGAGGATTTCATGGAGGATTCCGAGGAAGAGGAGGAGGATTTGTAAGAGGAGGATGAGGTCGTGGATCAGTCTAGTGTTATAATTTTGGGGTATTTGGTCATTACCAGAGGGATTGAACACACTTGCAGTGCTTGTCTACATATTTCACAATAGTCAATCATACTGTCGAAAATTGACCACAACTAATCACAAGATGGTAGGCTAGGAGCGTTCCTTAGCTGCAGAATCAGAATCAAGTGCATAACTAGACTCGGGTACAAAACCAAAACCAATTATGGAATAAGGCCCAGAGTCAAATTCCAATCCAAAATCAGACTGTGAATCAACCTATGAACCCTCTGTTGAACCAGAATCCGTCGCTAACTCAGAATCCACCGATGAACCAGAATCAAGGGCCGATGGTTGCGACGATCTCAGCAAAGCCTAGAATAGAGGTTGTTGACGTTTCCATGGTCACCTACACAGGAGCCACAACAGGAGAGGATGGGCCTCACCCACATATTCAACTGACTAGATAGAAGAAGGAAACGTTTGACATCGCAACTGAAAAGGAGACATATTTTGGAGCCAAGGATGCAACCGAAAGAAATCTTGGTAAGTCACCTGTCTATGAAATGCCTTCTACTTTTGATAGGCTTCATTGGAGGCATGACCATCGTGACAACATGGTACCTTACAACACTTATTTGAGAGTTTCTTATCACTGGCAAGAGATCTAGATTCTTTATCCAAGATTGAAAATTTGTTGCACCGCCCGGGTAAGGAAGAAAAGGATTTTGCGGTGAACTCTTTACACAAGAAAAAGATAGGCAAGGAGATGCGCATGAATATTTAGATTGTATACTATGAAGTTGACTCGGTCATTTTGGATATTGGATCTGATTTGAACATCCTATAAAAATAGACCTATAAGAATATGGGGAGGCCAACATTGGGTTGGTCTCCTGTGCAATTGTGATTGGCTAATCAAGCTAAAGTGCAACCAATTGGACATGGAAGGTATGCAAAATTATGTTGACTTTGATGTGATTGAAGTTTTTAATGGAAAAGGCTCCTATCTCGCAATGTAAGAGATCGGATGGGATTATGATAGTATGGAAGTGATTAACTTTAAGAAGAGGATGATGACATTCACGAATCAAGATATCAGAGTCATCACACCTATGGATCCCAGTGAAGGTAGGCGATACATTGAACTGGTAAGAGATGAAGTTGTCAAGGGATGGGATCATGCTTACAACATCTCTAAGGATTATATCCATCCCACTGCTGACAGAAAACTTGGTTGGCACAACACTAGTTGTGCGTCTTTTGATTTCGAGGATGCGCTAGAAAACTAGAAAAACCGCATGCATGAGGTCTCAGTCAGAAAATGTGGCTTGATCATGCAGTCTCTATGTCATGTCGTGATTGAGATTGTAGAATTACTGGTTTATAAAGGGTTACCTAGAATTTCAACATTCGTAATGTAATTTGAATAAAAGGTCTCGAAATTGCATCTGTTGTTGGCAATGGAAGAAGAACTGAAGGCTACTCCATCCCGCTGGTGGGAGACTCATAAAAAGATAATTACTAAATGGGTGTAGTGTCGAATATTGATGACCATTCACTTTGAAAACATAGAGGTGTATCACACTGGGAACTATGATGGATGGAATGACCCTAGAGGCCATTTGATGGAATGCCAAGCATTGTGGACATCGTGACCAAAGGATGAAAGGGTGTATGCCTTTATTCACACCTTGGATGAAATGCAAATATCTTGGTATGTATCAGTGTAGGTGCGTAGAGAAATAACCTCTTGGGAAGAGCTGATGGTTTTCTTTGTGCAAACTTTTAGTTTCGAAGACACTAATCCCGAAGTTAACAATGCATTTCAAATCATTCGGGATGTGGTTCTAAAAGTTATACCAGTCGCATATCCTATGGATCCACATGCACATTTCCATATGCAGTCGATGATGGAATGCTATAATGTATTAGGTGAATATGAAGATGAGGATGAGCTACAGAATATCAATATCAATAATCTAGATACATAAGGGAGTAGGGATGTCACAGAACCAGATATACCTACTGATCCCATGAGCCATCCACTGAAGATCAGAAAGGTTAACATTAGGAAAGAAGAGAACCAAAAATTTGCAAGTGTTGGGGACTATTGGGATGAAGGGACCATGGCAAAGATCACAGAAATGCTACATGAATTTCAAGATCTCTTTCCAACAAAATTCTCAGAAATGAAGGGGATACTGGGTGATCTAGGAGAGATGACTATTCCATTAAAGACGGATGCGAAACTAGTAAGATAGAGGCCGTATTGCTTGAATCCATGATACAAGGAAAGGGTTAGAGCTGAGTTTGATAGGATGTTGGGTGCTTGAATAATTGAGCCAGTTGAAGAATCCAAATGGATCAGTCCCATGGTGGTCTAAGACAAGAAAATGGGTGAAGTTTGGATCTGTGTCGACTTAAGAAAACTGAATGATTCATGTATGCATGAACCGTTTCTGACACCATTCACAGATGAAGTACTTGAAGGAGTAGGTGGTCAAGAGATGTACCCTTTTACTGATGGATTCTATGGATATCACCAGATTAGAATCACCAAGGAATATTGACATAAAACAACATCTGTCACCGAGCAGGGTTGCTTCCAATACAAATCCATGCCCTTTGGGCTGAAGAATGCACCTGCAATCTTTTCTTGAGTTGTTGTCACAACATTTAAATATTTCATTCAGAAGTTCCTAGAGGTATATATGGATTATTGGACAATGTATTGTGTAATCAAATATCATTTAGTGAACCTTCGACTAATGTTGGAAAGGTGTTGAGAACATTAGATCGCTCTGACCTCCAAGAAGTGCATTTTTTGCGCACCGTTTGGAATACTATTGGGTCACATTGTGTGCAAGAAAGGATTATTGGTTGATCCTACAAATATATCGCTCATTTTGAGCTTACCACTACCAAAAAATGTGAACATTCTTTGGGAGACACTGGGGTACACTAGGTACTATCACAAATTCATTAGAGGATATGTTGCGATTACTGCCCTTATGGAGAGACTACTAAAGAAGGATGTTGTCTTTGAATGGAGTCCAGAATTCCAAGGTAGCTTCAACACGTTTAAGGCCAAGATGGCTTTGACACTAATGCTATTATTCCTAGATTGGAACAAAGAGTTCCATGTACATGTTGATGCCTCTTCTGTTGTGCTAGGAGTAGTGCTTGTGCAGCCAGGTGAAGGAGACCTACATCACCCGATTGCTTTCGCTAGTCGGAGTTGTCCTTTACTAAAAAGAACTACACAACCACAGAGTGCGAATTTCTAGAAATGGTCTATGCACTGCAAAAATTTAGAAGTTACCTTCTAGGCGGTCACTTCAGGATGTTTACTGACCATTCTACATTGAAGTATCTGGTCAATAATCCTATGTTGGGGGGGAAGATGTGCCGATGGATAATTCTCTTTAAGGAGTTTGATTTTGAAATAATTGTGAATCCGAGTCACTTGAATGTTGTCCATGATCATTTGTCCAGAATTGAGACAGGTGAAGAGCCTACTAATATTGAATACAGACTGCCTGATGTGCAGTTATTCCAAGTTGACATGGCAGATGACCATTATGCTCCAATAATCCAGCTGATATGAGTTGCACCAGAAGAACTTTCCACAAGTCAAAATAAGCAGTTGGTGGTTAAATCTTTTGACTATCAGTTGATTGTCATACACCTCTATAAGCTGGGACTAGATGAAATTTTAAGGCGATGTGTCCTACCCCATGACCAAGGAGAAATCTTAATAGAAGCACATGTGGGAATCGCTAGGGGACATTAAGGGGGTTGTGCTATGGAAAGGAAGGTTCTTTTCACAGGGCTTTGGTGGCCCACTCTACATAATGATGTGGTAGATTATGCATGAAGCTACGATGTATGTTAATGCATTGGGAAACCATCACGGTGAGATGAGATTCTGCTAGTACCATAGGTAACTTTTCAACCTTTTGATAAATGGGCTGTGTATTTTGTGGGTTCAATCAACCCACCAGGGAAAAGAACTGGTGCACAGTACATAATCACAACAACAGACTATTTGATAAGATGGGTGGAGGCTACACTAGTTGTGGACTGTACTACTACAAGAATAGCAAGATTTCTATTTGATAACATTATGACATGGTTCGAATGCCCAAGGATATTAATGAGTGACCAAGGAATCCATTTTATCAATCGCACAGTAAGAGCACTGATGGAGGAGCTACAGATATAGCATAAGAAAATTACACAATATCATCTACAGGAAAATGGGACTATAAAGCCATTCAACAAAATCTTGGAGCATGCACTAACAAAGGTATGTAATGTTAACCGAGATGACTAGGATTTGAATATTCCAACAGTGTTGTGGGCATATCGCACCACCTGCAAAATATTGACAGGACAAAAACCGTTTAAATTGGTATATGGGAAAGAGGTGGTCATGCCTATGGAATACAATGTTCCCAGCTTATGCATTACATCATTAATAGGCATGGATCATGAATCAACGCTCGAGAAGCGCATGGCGTAGTTGATACAGCTTGAAGAATATTGTTTTGTTGTAGGGTTCCATCACTGCATCCAGAAGGATCGAAAGAAGGATTGGCATGATCACCATATAAAAAACAAATAGTTTCAACAAGGAGATTTAGTGATGCTCTACGACAACAAGTTCCTAAAGCACCCAGGTAATCTACAGATGCACTAGTTAGGTCCATGTCTTGTTAATTCTATTATCTCTAGGGGTGCAGTTCAATTGTAGCAATTAGACGAAGTGGTGCTGCCAAAGCTTATGAATGGAAGCCGCTTGAATCCCTATCAGACGGGGGAAGAACCATGCAATGCCTAAGGCATTACGCAATGAAATATATATATATAGGTAGGATAGATAGAAAGAGGAAGGGCACCAGAAGGAAAGGGTTGCACAAGAATAGGAGTCATTAGCACAATTAGATAGACAGTCCGTGATAGCCATAGGGATGTGATTTAGTCAAATCAGCAATAAATATAGGCAATTAAAAGTAGTTAGCCAGCGGCGCTTGTTGAAGTGACGTGCATTTATGGCCAATATGACCATTAGATTGATAGGATCACTGATGGATATAGGTCGTTAATGACATATTTGGTCATGATGGCCACAACTGATTCAATAATGATGAAGGATGGATCGATGAAATGCTATAAGAGGGAACTAGACGTGGGATGAGAGTGTCACTATGCTAAGTAAGTTTCCAATATTGAATTAATAAGCTTCATAGTGAATTGTGTGAGTTTTAGAGTCAAGTGGAGGGTGTGTGATAGCTAGACCAACAAGGAGTATTGGTGCGACATGTTGAGAAACCCCGACACTATGGAGATTTCGAGTGAGAGGGAGTCACTTGTTCGACCAAATTCCATTTTTGAATAATTCATGAGAATTCTGAATGGATCATCATCAATTCCATGGGGGAAGTGAAAGGCCCAAAAGCTGAGCTCCACACTACCACAGAAGAGGAAGACGAGAACTTCCATCAAGGCATAAGGGGAAGGAACTGCCCAGACATGGCCCTCTAGCTCTGGATCTGTAGAATCAATGGTTCACACTAGGGTTTATGTAAAATATATTATGGGTTACATTTCTCCCACCTGACCTGGTGCAAAGCCTCAGTGCTTGACCAAAAATTAGAAGTATCAGCCGAAAATGTCATCGCTGCTGAAAGGGATGGTGTGCACCACCGACATCGTCCCTGCATTAATGAAGATGAAGTAAGAGGATCATGATTTGTTTCTACTAAAGGATGTAGCAGATGATCCCTGTGAGTCACTACCTTCAGATGCAGGAGGGCCAATAGTGCGTATTCCACAACCATGGGCACAAGGGTTGGATAAATCTGGGTTGTTGGTGCTCATCAACATGACACATTTTGGGCGGCTGAATGAAGAAAATGCATGCGTCAAAAAAAATTTAGTGTGATTTCATGGAGGAACTATATGGTTGGACACACCAATTGGGATTATGATGGACTTGATCTCAGAGATCAGGCGGTTTCCAAAGGATGGGACAGACCCTTCACAATATTTCAAAGGAAGGGATAATGACAAGCGGCTCACTTCACGGTTGAAGGAGAGGTATGATTTGCAGCGTGATGGAAGAGCATATCACATCAACAACATTAAAAATATAATGATTCATATGGCACACGGATTTTGGTAAGTAAGTCTTTCAGAAAGAATTGTCATATTCAGTGCACTTCGGGGGCGATTGCATGTGCACAGAAATGCATTGAGGGACTCCAAATGAACTAGTCCCTCTTTTTGTTGAATCAGTAGAATGAGAACGCAATCACAGTTCAGGTCGAGGAGTGACATTTCACTTATAGTTGGCTATTGATTTAATTGCATTGGTGGCTTGGATGGAGCCAGAGGACTACCAATGAATGAGTGTTGAAGTTGTTAAGGTGTGCAAAGGCGCATAGTATCAAAACTTGTGGTGGGTAGAGGAGACTAGTTGGCAAGAGGATTCTGAGATCCACTTTTGGGTCTATTGGGAGGCATTATAGGAAGTAATGGTCAAATTTCCATGGTTATCAGACGCAGCAGTAGTGAAATAGTAGTGGATTATGTGGTTCGCCATCAGGCCGCATACTATTTAGATCCAGGATCAGCATGACCTTGACAAGCAATGGATACCAATGGCTATTGGATCAGGGTCCCACAGCTACAGGAAAAGATGCTACATCGGGACAGGGAAGTCAAAGAAGAATAGTACCCAAGTGGCCGAGAAGAGAGAGCTCAACCACTGCACTTAAGGCAGTGGTGAAGACAGGAGGGCTCAACTACCCTCAAAAATGGAAAGGAGCAATGGGCTGAGGCATTGAAGATGAAGGACAGAAGCAGAGCGACTGAGGAAGCGGTGCCCATACCCACGATCAGCGCCAGGAAGCGTGGAAGACTGCAAAAAGCTATGGTGTCATGGAAAGCGACAGTTCAAGTACAGATAGGCCAATTTTTATAGTTAGGGTTTTGGGGTTACTGTTGGGACATGCCCACAGTGTTGTAATGGTGAGACCTTTGGGCCACCTATATAAGGATGTATTTTGTATTGTAAAAGGTTAGACATTTGGGTATTTTTTTAAAGCAGTTAAACAGTTAGCCTTCTGAGTCATTTTAGCTAGCTAAGTGTCTCTAGTGCCTCAGTATTGTAAGGATCGAGCTCTGGTTCTGTTCGTTCATCTGTATTATCTCACTATAACCAGTAGCTAACCCCTTGAGCATGTATGTAACAATCCACAGGGATTAAACAAACCACAGGGATTGAGAATGTTATCTCCTAAAATGACCAGTCAGTTTTTCATTATTTTAGGTGATAGGATAGAGTCCAAAAATTTATTTTAAAATTTTTTAGAGTCAATTAGGAGGTCCTCTTTCCCAGTGTATAGTTGAAAATTTCATCCATTTGAGGTCTGGGCTTCAAAATCTATAAAGGCATTTTTCGGCAGCTTAATCTGTTTGTGAGAAGCTAGTTAGCTGCCGAAAAGGCTCATTTTCGGCAGCTAATATGGTTAACGAAAATTACTTTAGCTGCCAAAAATGATTTCATGTGATTTTTAAAGGATCGTGCCCGTACTTATCCACATGTCAAGAGAGCCTGTTTTCAGCCGCCGAAAAGAAGGATTGTGACGCATTTTCAATGATCATGATTATGTTTCATGGTGGATAAGATGCCGAAAGCAAATGGAGGGAGCATATATGTCACTTCACTTCAGATGGTATAGACTACACAGATTTTCATAATATATAATTCAATTTGGAGTTTATCTATCAGTCATTGAGTGTTGAGTCATCATTTTAAGTCTCTGTTTTCCAAACGACTGATGCCTATAATCTGGCCCTGTCCCATGTTGCATTGAATATCCAATCTTGTGGTTAAATGAGATCGATTTTATTCCCAGATTTCAGCCAAAATTTCAGTCCAATTAAATGTAATTCATACTCATTAACCCTTTCCTGAGTCTTGATTTTATACATTGCTTAGCTATGTCTTGTTTCTGCCTTGCATGGTTCATTCACTGTTGAACCATTAATAGAGACTAGTCAAGTGGTAGAGTCTCGTCATCTTTGCTAGAATCTGCTTAATATCTGCCAGAAATAATTGATCTAGTCTGTGACTCATAAAATAGTTACTACACTCTTCCTGTGGCTCGAATTGTGAGGGAAGTGTCTTTTCAATTGCACATATCATCTCTGGGTTTAAAGGGACAGATCACCATCAATATGGCAAAGACTAACCTTCCATTGAGAACAGAATTGGATGTGGTTTGGTATCTAGAGTCTCACCCACAGGTGGCAGATTTCTTCAAGTCATCAGGTGTCTTTGACTACTGTGAGAAACTAACCAGTTTCAACCAGCAGCTTGCTGAATCATTTGCTCAGGGTTACAATGGCAGAACTGTAAAGATTGGAAAAGAAGAATTTCATATTGATGAGGCTGCCATATCTGAATGCACAGGTATTCCTAGGATAGGGCAGTGTTGGTTCAAGACCACTCAATCCTCAAATATCGAGTTCAGGTCTTACCTCCTTCCAGCTCGTAAAGACATAATATGGAAAAAATATATTCCCATATCTTTCCTTGAGCCTCAATGGCAAGCCCTTTTGAAAGCCATATTTGTCTACATAACCTGTGAAGGCCGTTATCATAGAGTGATGCATTATCACTTTAAGCTACTGAATCATTTCACAGGGAGGGAGATCATTAACTTGCCTTATTTTCTTCATAAAACTCTCACCAAAATGTCAAAGCAGGTTCAGGCCAAACCGACCAAGCTAGCCAGCAGGATTTCACATCAAGGTCTTATAACACTATTGATCAAAGAGTTATTGAAGAAGAGGAATGTAGACCGGAACTATTTTTTATTTTGGAATGAGTTTCCTACAGAACTGGCCAAAGAAGAGGCATCCAAATAGAGTAAAGTCAAGAAGAGCATTACTCCAAAAACTAGCAAAAGAAAAAGGAGAGCCATCTCTCCTCAAACTCAAACAGAATCACCTTCCTCATCAAAAGAAGAGAAAAAGGTCAAAAAGAAAGTTAGTTTTTGAGCAGTCTGGAGATGCTCCTCAAGGAAGTAACCCCTTGAATCTCCCTTATTCAGACTCAGAGCCTGAAACTGAAGATGAAAAAACACAGGAAACAGGGCAGCCATTTGAAGAAGAGAAGAATCAAGAGCTTCTCTTATCTGATGTACCAAGTGCTGAAACATCTACATCAAAGACTAATAAAATAAACATGCTGTTATAGAAACTATATCATGCAAGACATATTGAAAAGCAAACCAAAATTCACAATGCACAGTTGATAGAAAGAAACATGGAGTTGTATGATCGAAGCAAAGAGATTATAGAAAAGCATAAGAAAACAGTTGAGAGGAACAGTATGTTAATGAAGGAAAATGCCAGGCTATACCGAAATCTCAGGATACTCAGGTTAAAAATGAAAGAATCAGCTGGTACAGAGGAAAAATCATTAGGGCTTGAGACATTGGCTAAGATAGCCACTACTCTTGAGGAAGAAATACCAGTGGAAACTCATCAAGAACAGGCGAGGAGGTCGACCAGATTAAAGGGATCAGCATCCAAGAGGTCATAAAGTTGGGATAGCAGGAGGCTATTCAAAAAAAATAGGTTATGAATTATTCTACCAGTATCTAAAGAGTTTTTGTATCAGTTTGAAGTCAAAATGGGTTTTTTGCTAGATCTTGGTATCTTTGAAAATCAATATTCCAAGGATTGGTTGCCACATCATCAAGATCGATTCTGTTATGTACCAAATCGAAGCCCACCAAGCCTTGGGAGGCTGACTCCACTTCACCAACTATCAACATGAGAAAGGGGACCAACACATTATCATTTCCTTGTTTTGAGGGATCATTCCCTATCTTTTTGTATTTTCTGTTCGAGTTACTATTTTTAGTATAGCAGATCCATGTTTTGAGGATCTAAAGACTGTTTGTAAAGGCTATAAATCCTAAGAACTCAGACTGGAGAGAGGTTCAATCTTGGAGAGAATTTGGCCTATGTACTGATTGCTTATCCTAATACAAATCACATTCTTGTTTTGCTACTGTTATCCGACTTCTTTCATCTATCTTTCTGTTCTGTACTCTGTTTAAGTTTAGCTCAGCTTTATGCTCATGAACTTGAATGAAGGAATTCCTTACTGTTTAGTATGACCCTGCATGCCAAATGTACTTGGTTATCTAACCCTACATTCCAAATGTACTTGGTTATCTGAATAGTATTCTTCATACCTTTCTTGTTATATTGCATCTGATTGACAGTTTCTAAAAGCACTGGTTCATTAAGATATTCTGATAAGTAAATCTCCTCATTGTGCTTTCTTGGTATCCCATTGATCCACCTATTGAAAAACATTCATTTCTTAAGTTACCAAGCATACTTAGCCATAACCACTAAGTAATTTCTTGGAGTGATAACAGAGAGAGAGAGAGACAAGAAGAGTATATTGTAAGAGAAGGCAATATAAGAAAAGAGATCTAAGAGAGAAGGGCTCCTGGTGGTGTGCACGGAGTTTCCCAGAATATCTCAAGCTACATATCAGGTTGCAATGGAACTGTGTTTACTCTCTCAAGTTATAATATAAAAACCAGTTCTAGTGGACGTAGATTCCCCCCTGGAGGTGAACCACGTAAAATCAGTGTGTTGTGCGACTATTCATGTGATTGTGCTTTATTTATCTGTTATCTGTTATTCATTACATGAACTTTACTACTAGTTAATGAATGAGTAAATGTATGCTATCTTTAGTTACAGTAGCGTGGAATATTAACTATGAGTTGAATCTGTTAAGTATTATGTATACCAGTTCTCAGTACTTGATGCGCGATAGTTGCAGTCACAGTGTTAAGTGATTTCTGCATGTTAGTTTAGCAATTTGAGCATAGTTGATGTTAAGTATATTAGACTACAGGAGTCTAAGTTAGGCTGTTTAGCTTAACTATTATACTATGAGAAAAGCCATTGGACTGTGAGAGTCATATTGAAGCCTTACCGTAAAGGATATCACAGTATAGAAAGGCGATATCGCACTGCCGAAGGAACCGCGGTGTGAGATATCATAGGTTAAGAGCTGAGCAGAGGAGATAGTTTGTGCATCACACTAGCATCGGTGATGCGATAAGAGATTTCTCCCTTCTAAGACCAGCGAGTAAGAAAGGTCACCATCGCAGATATATCCCGCTGACTAAGATGATTCGCATGACAACCAAGATGCTACAAAACCTGGTTGAGGACACTTGAGTCTTCAGCCAACCCATCCAAGATCACTTTGGGTGAGACTTCAGACCGTTCTGTGGTCTATCACCGAAAGGGCCAGTGAGCTAGAGGTTTTGTTGGTACATTAAAGGAAACCCGGGTCTTCCCAGAGAGACAAACAAATGGTTCCATTGCCGGTTTTGAACAAACTGACGAGCTAATGTTCTGTTGGCATCCTACTAAAGAAGAACTTAACCACTGGGTTGAGTCTCAGGAGAAAGAATTTGCTGAAAAAGAAAACAAGAGTCCTAGACTGAGTACAGAGGACTGGTTACAAAAACATATCTTCACTGATATACATACGATATTTTTTGCGACCTATGGAAATGATTTGTATGACTGGTTATCAAAGTTGACTGATCAGCACATATTCAAGAAGAAAAGAAACATTGTCTGGACACCGGAGCTGATTCAGACTGTGAAGAGCATTGATAATCCCACTTCGTGGACAGTAGACTTCTGGCTTGCAAGTTTGCTGGAAGGCTTCTTTACAGAGTTTGCAGTCGATCAAAGAAAGAGCTTCAATGAAGCAGAGAGGTACTTCTTCAAGGGATATCATGGTAAGTACCTAAGTTCTTTAAACTTGTCCATTAAGATGTTATTACATGAAAAAGGAGTAATGGATATAGTCTCAGATGAATAAGTAAATAAGTGTAAGGTCACAAGAGTTTGAAAGTGACTTTGATGAAATTGGATGTACACGTAGTGGTAAGAAATATAAAGTAGATTTTAGATCTTCTCTCTTTGAAAACAGTTCAGACACTACTAGAGAACAGAGTCCAAGTAATATAGAGAGAACAGTAGAGGGTATCCCTTACCACCCTTATACCCCACAGAAAGCAACCGGGACTCAGAATAATCCCACAGGAACTACATCTAGTAGTTCACATACAGTACATACTACCACTACATCACCTACACCTACACCGTCGAGTGGTAGTAATACAACAAACCAGCATCCACCACGTAGAAACAGAATGGGGGATGACATGAAACTACCTACCTTCAAGGGTACAGGGGCAGAAGACCTGGAATAGCATTGGTTCTTATGTGAAGCCATATGGACCATTAAAGGGATTCAAGATGATCATATTAAACTTGTCCAATTGGTCACTGCACTTAGAGACAGAGCCTTAACATGGTATATGAAGTATACCACAACACCAAGAAGAACGCTTGTACAAGTCAGGACTGCCATGATTAAAGAATTTAAGAAACCTAAGTCTGAGTCACAGTGCATTACAAAGCTCAAAGACATTAAACAGTTACCTACAGAATTAGTATGGGACTTTGATCAGAAATTCAAATCCCTCATAGACCAAGTCAGCTTTGAGTTTGCACCAGAGCAGCATAAGGAATGTTTCATCGTAGCACTGCTCCCGCGCATCATACTTCCATTAATGCAATAGAGACTCCATACGCAGGATGAAGCATTGGAAATGGAAATGAAACTAGAGGCCTCACCTCTAGCTGAGACTAGTACAGGTATGACAAACCTGCAAAACCAGTTAGCTAATCTCACGCTACAGATGCACGAGCTTAAGAAAGGGAAAGAGATTGCACAAGAGATATGGTGTACCAAGTGTAAAGGACAAGGCCATACTAAGGATAATTTTCCAGTATTTGTTGAGTATTTAGCAAGTGGGGCTCCTAATCCCTTATTATAGACTCAAGGGTTGTGGTGTGAACTCTGCAGAATAAGAGGACATCGACCACCGGAATTCCCTTTACTTCAGAAATATGTACAGACCCCTAAGAACTTATATTGTAACTTCTGCAAGTTAGTAGGTCATGATGAACATAATTTCCAAGCTTATGATCTCATGGTCGAGAGAAAGCATGACTTGTATAGAGTCTAGACAGAAACACCTGGTCCAGTAGCAGGACCACAACATGAACTGGCCCGTGATGGCCGTGGAGGAGGATTCAGAGGACGAGGCCATGGAGGAGGCTTTGGCCTTGGTGAAGGCTTTGGCCGTGGCCGTTGACCTATTAATTGTTACAATTGTGGAATTGTAGGACATTATGCTAGGGATTGTCAGAACCCTACTATGACATGTAACTATTGCAAGTCCTATGATCACACTAAAGAAGAGTGTCCGACCTTAATAGCCAAGATTAGAGACCCTAAGCTAGAAGTACACAAGAACATCCAGCTTATCGCTACTGAGCAGAAAGAGCCAGAACCAAGAGTCAACATTGTGACTCGTAGTGGTGTTTCTACTAGTCCGACATCGCAGGATGCAGAAAAGAACATAGGTCTAGAGTGGGTGTGCAAAGCCACTACTAAATTAACACCACTTGACCTGCAGAAGAACAAAGAAACATTCCAGGAAGCTCAACCTTTCTTTGATGACCCTACATCATCAGGATCGCAGGTACTTCCATCTAGGGGCATACCGCAGCAGCAAAAACATTGTGGCATTAGTCTTGTGCAGACATCGCAGGCTACCACATCGGGAAGATGCGAAGAGGATGAGTCGACAGGAAGTGTACAATCCTTCCTGCGGAGTTTCTTGAAACTCGTTAGAAATGAAAAATCTATCGAAGAGCTTCAGTGCATCATAGATCAGTGTCATCCATCTTCTTCTATGAGCAGTGCGCAGCGTGCTATTCATAATATTATGGGCCATACCAGAATAGGAAGAGAGATGAGATTCACAACACAAGTCGAAGAATTTGAAATGGATGAGGTAATCCTATACTTAGGATCAGAGGTAAATGTTCTGACTATGCAGAGATGGGAACAAATGGGTATCCCTAATTTAGCCAAATTGCTTATCCATCTGCGATTAGCCAATCAACAGCGGGTATCACCACTGGGTCGATTACCGCAGGTACCAGTTGATATCGACGGAGTCCGCAGCTTTGCAGACTTTGAAGTTATAGAGATCATTGGTGATAGTAGACCATATCGAGCTCTACTAGGTATTGATTAGGCAATCGATAACATGGCTGTTATCAATTTAAATAAAAGACAAATGACCTTCGAGGATAGTCAGATCCCAGTCATCGCACCGTTGGATCCTTTCCAGGGTCCTCGCTATATTGAACCTGTCCGAGCAGAGGAAGAGGTGCATAACATGGAAAGCCTCTATCATATGACAGCTAATCAGAGTGATTACATCAATCCGACCACAGAAGGAAACATTAGTTGGCGATGTGACAGCTCATGTGCATCAGATTCGGAGGTTGGTCTAGAAAACTGGCAGGACATACTTTACGAAGTCTCAGCGCATAGATGTGCATTTATGACTAAGTCACTACGATGGATTGGCGCAGACATTATTGAGATTCCATCATTTCATGGCTTAGTGGATGTCAATGACTTCTTACAGCAGTTTGAGCAGGAACTTCCCTAGGAGCAGAGGTTGACAACTATGGACCTTGCAGTAAAAGCCACACCTGCAAGATGGTGGCATGCACATAAAGAACATATCGCATCATGGGATGACTTGAAGAGATTGATGGAGATCAGGTTCTCTAACGATAAGGAACCCTTACAGCAGAAATATACAGGAGAAAGTGACCCCAGGTCACATATTCAGATTTGTGAATAGAATTGGTCAAAAATTCCAGAGGATGAATGGGTTCACCTATTCATTCACACTTTAGACACAGTTCCAAGGAACTGATACACGAAAATCGAGTTACGCAGAGGAACCATCACATGGCCACTTATGATAGACATATTTTTACTCACTTTCACTTTTGAATCTGAGTATCCAAGTATTGATCAAGCCCTGGACATTATAAAGACTAAGATATTTGATGACTGTACGCAATCAGTGTCAGCTCAGTCTGATTGGGATATCCAGTTGCAACATGCAGTAGAGTCCTACAACTTTGCAGCAGAGCCAGATGATGAGGATGAGAATCCTTGCAACATCAACATTCCAGAGTCAGAAGGGACTCACGATGTTGATGGACCGAAACTCAAGATCCCAGCTATCACAAAACCTATCAAGATTAAAAAGATCAATATTGGCACAGAAACAGAACCAAAGTTTGCCTCTATTGGAGACTACTGGGATGATGAAATAGTAGGACACATTGCAGATCATTTACATGACTATCAGGACCTATTTCCCACTAAGTTCATAGAGATGAAGGGAATAGTAGGAGATCTGGGAGTAATGCGGATCCCATTGAAAGAAGATGCTAGGCCAGTTAAGTAGCATCCATACAGATTGAATCCTCGCTATAAATAAAAATTTAAGGATCAGATCGATAAGATGCTAGCATCAGGAATCGTTGAGCTAGTAGAATAAAGTGAATGGGTTAGTCCCATGGTTGTGCAAGAAAAGAAAACTAAAGGAGAAATCATGATTTGTGTCGTTTTGCGCAAACTCAACGATGCATCACTTCATGACCCATTTTTGACACCATTTACTGATGAAGTTTTAGACAACATGGGAGGACAGGAGGTCTACTCCTTCACTGATGGCTTTTCAAACTATCACCATATCAGAATCCATCCAGAGGATCGACATAAGACCACCTTTGCGACAGAATGGGGCTCATTCCAGTATACGGTAATGCCCTTTGGTCTTAAAAATGCACCAGCTATCTTTTCTAGAGTAGTAGTTGCTATATTCAAGGAATACATCCATAAATTCTTAGAAGTATATTTTGATGATTGGATTGTATTTGGATTAATCGACAAGCATATAGGATATCTAAGGATCATGTTAGAGAAATGTAGGCAATATCAGATTTCTCTTAACTTGAAGAAATGTATATTCTGTGCACCATTTGGTATTTTTTTGGGTCGCATTGTTTGCAGACAAGGCTTGATGGTAGATCCTGCAAAGATTACCATCATTGTACATCTCCCAGCATCCAACTTAGTCAAGCAGTTGAGGACAGTACTTGGTCATACCAGGTACTATAGAAAATTCATCAAGGGTTATGCAAAGATCACAGCACCTATGGAAAAGTTGTTAAAGAAAGATGTGAAATTCCTATGGAATGAGGAATGACAGCAAAGCTTAGACACACTTAAAGAGAAGATGGTTACAGCACCCATCTTAGTATTCCCAGATTAGAACAAGCCATTTCATGTTCATGTGGATGCATCTGGCATCACACTGGGCATTGTCTTAACGCATCCAGGAGAAGGGGGTATCAATCACTCGATCGCGTATTCCAACAGAAAGATATCTACAGCAAAAAAGAACTACACCACTACAGAATAAGAAGGATTAGCTATGGTGTATGCTCTACAGAAGTTCAGACACTACCTGTTGGGTGCCCCATTCAAGATGTTCACTGACCATTCCGCTTTAAAGTACTTGGTCAATAATCCAGTGTTAGGGGGAAGGATCTGTAGATGGTTACTTCTATTTCAAGAGTATGATTTTGAAATCATTGTAAAACCAGGAAGATTAAATGCCGGACCTGATCATCTATCGCGAATAGATTCAGGAGAAGAACCAAGTAATTTAGAGGATAATTTTCCAGATGCGCAATTGTTCTCCATCCAGATTGCAGATGAGTATTATGCAGACATTATCCACTTTCTCACTACAGGCTGGGCACCCATTGACTTCACTAGGAAGCAAAAGAAACAATTAGTTGTGAAAGCAGCAGACTTCACCTTGATCATAGGACATCTATATAAGTTAGGTCTAGATGCGTGATGCTGCATGAGAAAGAAGCCATTATCAGAGAAGCACATTCAGGTACCACAGGAGGTCATTTCCCAGTAAATTCGACTGCTCAGAAAATCCTAACAGCAGGGTTATGGTGGCCTACTTTGCACAAAGACACTAAGGAGTTTTGTAGATGTTGCGATATCTTCCAGAGGGTAGGAAAACCTTCACAGAGAGATGAAATGTTGTTGTGACCATAGATTACACTACGGGAATTTGACAAATGGGCTATAGATTTTGTGGGTCCTATCAACCCACCAAGAAAACGAACTGGTGCGAGATACATCATCACAGGAACAGAATACCTCACTAGGTGGGCAGAGGCTAAAGCCGTAAGGAATTGTGATGCTGCTACAGCTGCACAATTCATTTTTGAAAACATCATTAGTAGATTTGGATGTCTAGTAATTTTGATGAGTGATCAAGGCACACATTTTCTGAACCGCACTATTGAGGCCTTGACGGAGGAATTCCAAATCCAGCACCATAAGAGCACTCCCTACCATCCTCAAGCTAATGGTATGGTGGAGGATTTTAACAAGATTCTAGAAAATGCCCTTACTAAGATCTATAACAACCAAAGAAATGATTGGGACCTCAGGGTTAATGTTGTATTATGGGCTTATAGGACTACATGCAAGAAACTTACAGGACACACACCTTTCAGATTGGTGTATGGAAAAGAGGCTGTTATGCCTATGGAATATATTATTCCCAGTTTAAGAGTTGCTCAAATTACCAAGATAGCTGATACAGATACGATGAATGAAAGGCTAGCGCAGCTACTTGCCTTAGAGGAAGACAGATTCATCGCAGGATTCCATCAGAAAGTGCAGAAGGCGCGAGAAAAAGCTTGGCATGACAGACACATCAAGAGCAAGAGTTTTCGGATAGGAGACCTAGTGCTCATGTATGACAGTATGTTTATTAAGTTTCCAGGGAAGTTCAAGACGCATTGCTTAGGGCCATATCAAATACAGTATGTTACAGAAGGAGGTGTCATTCAGCTCAGCAAACTGAACGGGGAGCTTCTTCCTATGTTGATTAATGGTAGTAGGCTCAAGATTTATACCTACAGTCACTCCAACCATCTAGGAATAATTTAGACAGCTTTGGAAGTGCAGATGTCCAGTGTAGTTGAAAGGAGGCATCGCACCGGGAATGAGTCTACACAGTTAAAAAAAAAAAAAAACCCAAGTATGAGGAATCACATCAGAAAAGTTATGTTGCGCAAGACATAGGACGCTTGCGGAGTTCATATCAACACTTTGGTTTGAGACGATGTGGTAAGGATCGCAGCAATGCGATGTTCCCCATGCCACGTAGACCATTTTGAAAAGAGACAGAGGGTTAGTCACTTCACCTTTGACAAGCAGTTAATGTAAAAATGACCGGTATACGATTTGGCAACAGTATAATGATTTTTCTAGATTTGCTAAATCTTCGACGTGATCGGAACCTGCACACACGTTTCGAGGGAAATTTGATCAGATTTTATCAATTAATAAAGATCGAAATGATGGGTATTGTCTTGTCCATGCAATTAATACCACCGATGGTTCCAACCTAGATGACCGTTGCTGCAGAGATTATCACCTTCGTTATAAATTCGAAGATCATTCAGACAGAAGGGTTATTTTTGTGATTTATAATAGTTACAGAGCAATTTGAAGAGTTTTCCATATGAAGAGATAACCCAGTTACAAATTGCTAGTTTACCCCAATTTCGCAGCCATTGCCAGTTCAGAGTATTGCACCGAGTGGTCTCTGCCTGAGATGGAGCCCTTAGAGGACATTGTGCAGAGATTCTAGCGTGGTGGCCTCAAGTATGCTATGACGACGCCACCCAGGGTTGTGAAATTAAGTACATCACAGGTCAGACAACTGCCAAGGATGAGGAGTCAAAACCAGGATGTAGAAGATGTCCTCAAAGTCTTTGCTATAGAGAAGCAGAAAGATGAGCTGATCACTGAAGATAAGAAAGCAGAGTAGAAGAATGATGAGAAGAAATATCCAGCCAGGAAGAAAGTAAAAATGAGAAAAAGATGCCAATAGGAGAAGAAAGATGACCTATCTCATCCCCTAAGAGAAGAACAAGAGATTGGAGAGACAAAGAAACGAAAATATGAAGATCAAGGTAGCATGAAAACCTGGAGTGATTTGCTGAGAAGAAAAGTGAAAGGGGAAAACAAACCAACAAGCAGAACTTCAGAATACAGACAAAGGTTTGTTCTCAGAATGGAATTCATGGTTTGTATAGTTTTCATATGAAAGGATCCAGACCGAGTGAAATGTTTCAGAAGGATGGAAGATACAGATTTAAATTTTCTTTGCGATGTGAGTTCTAAATCCAGCTAGAGAGGAGTTCTCGTGATACCAGGGATTTGAATCCTTGTGATGAACAAATGGATGGCAGGTCTTGCAAGCGACGAGAACGAGAGCATGACAATAAGGGAAGGAAAGGTAAGAGAGACCGATGAAATTGATGATACAGAAGACTCCAGTATTAGTCAAGCTATGCTTGAAATGGCACAAGAGTGTGTCGAAGCTATGAACAACAAAGTCGCAAGACTTCAAGTGAGACTCGCAAGGACTTCACAAGAAGCCAAGGAGAAGCTATAGTAGGATAAGCCAGTTGTTAGTGGCTCAGGGACGAGCCACAAGTAAGAGTTAGGGGATTGTTGGAGCAGGGTCCTGCAGCTACACGAAAAGAAGCTACATCGGAATAGGGAAGTCAAAGAAGAACAGTACCCGAGCGGCTGAGAAGAGAGATCTCAACCACTACACTTCAGGCAGTGGAGAATACAGGAGGGATCAACTACCCTCATAAAGTAAAAGGAGAAATGGGACAAGGCATTGAAGATGAAGGACAAAAGCGAAGCGACCAAGGAAGCGGTGCCCATACCCACGATCAGCGTCGGGAAGCGTGGAAGACTGCAGAAAGCTGTGGTGTGATAGAAAGTGGCAGTTCAAGTACAGATAGGCCAACTTTCATAGTTAGGGTTTTGGGGTTACTGTTGGGACAGGCCCACAGTGTTTTAATGGCAAGACCTTTGGGCCGCCTATATAAGGATGTATTTTGTATTGTAAAAGGTTATACATTTGGGTAGTTGTTTAAAGCAGTTAGACAGTTAGCCTTCTAAGTCATTTATCTAGCTAAGTGTCTCTAGTGTCTGAGTATTGTAAGGATTGAGCTCTGGTTCTGTTAGTTCATCTGTATTATCTCACTATAACCAGTAGCTGACCCCTTGAGCATGTATGTAACAATCCACAGGGATTGAGAGAGAGAGAGAGAGAAAAATAGTATATTGTAAGAGAAGGCAATATAAGAAAAGATATCTAAGAGAGAAGGGCTCCTGGCGGTGTGTGTGGAGTTTCCCAAAAGATCTCAAGATGCATATTAGGTTGCAGCAGAACTATGTTTACTCTCTCAAGTTATAATATAAAAACCAGTTCCCGTGGATGTAGCTTCCCACCTGGAGGTGAACCACATAAAATCAGTGTGTTGTGTGACTATTCATGTGATTGTGCTTTATTTATCTGTTATCTGTTATTCATTACATGAACTTTACTACCAGTTAATGAATGAGTAAATGTATGCTATCTTTAGTTGTAGTAGCGTGGAAGATTAACTATGAGTTGAGTCTGTTAAGTATTCTATATACGAGTTCTCAGTACTTGATGCGTGATAGTTGCAGTCACAATGTTAAGTGATTTCTGCATATTAGTTTAGCAAGTTGAGCATAGTTGATGTTAAGTATATTAGACTGCAGGAGTCTAAGTGAGGATGTTTAGCTTAACTATTATACTATGAGAAAATCCATTGGACCGTGAGAGTCATATTGAAGCCTTACCATAAAGGATATCACAGTATAGAAAGGCGATATCGCACTGCCGAAGGAACCATGGTGTGAGGTATCACAGGTTAAGAGCCAAGCAGAGGAGATAGTTTGTGCATCGCACTAGCATCGGTGATGCGATAAGAGATCGCTCCCTTCCAGGACCAACAAGTAAGAAAGGTCACCATCGCAGAGAGATCCCACTGACTAAGACGAGTCGCGTGACAACCAGGATGTTACAAAACCTGGTTGAGGACACTTGAGTCTTCATCCAACCCATCCAAGATCACTTCGGGTGAGACTTCAGACCGTTCTGTGGTCTGTCGCCGAAAGGGCCAGTGAGCTAGGGGTTTTGTTGGTACATTAAAAGAAACCTGAATCTTCCCAGAGAGACCAACAATGGCCTATAAGCTATCAAATGAATAATTGGATGCAGAGGTTCAGGATTGGACTATAGACTAGCACAATCTAATAAGCACAAACTAGTATCGTTGGGTCCACCCACAGAATCCCTTGAAGATCATGTGTGCAAGGAGCAGAGTCAACATGATTCTGATGGCAAATCATCAACAGAAACTCTTATGGACCTTGAGGTGCAACGTATCTTTAAGGATATAAGGATGAAGAAGAAAATAGAATAGGATTCCAATAGTATTACCAAATCCACACTGTAGGCACAATTACAGTGGATTATTAAGGTCATCATAGACTCATCTGATGTTGTAACAAAAGAAATGTAGAGGACTACCCAAGAAGGTTTTTTTGAGGTATGCACCAATTTAGATTCTATCTATAATGTTGTTTCATGCAGAGGACCCAAAAGTGCAGCTGTCCAGGATTTCGTGTCGATTAGAACTAAGCCACAGGCCAAGAATGTTCAGGTTCCCCCGACTGCAATCGAAGCTAGAAAAGAAGATATGAAATCTATACTACAACAACTGTAGAGCATCGCAGTGGATATCAATAAGTTTTCCACCCATACCTTAGTGCATATGCAGTGGGTCATCGACCAGGAGTTGGTTGATCGACAGAAGGAAGTCATCGACCAATATCTTTGATCACAAGCAGGAGAAGAGACACTACGAAAAGAGGTCTAGGAATTGCATTAGGAAAAGGAGACAATGACGACTGCCACTGCATAGGAAATCAAGACACTCAAGAAGGACGAGGAAGAGCTAAAGATGAAGGTCATGAAAGAAATAACAGAGCTGAAGAAAGAAACTGACCGCCTTGTTATTGAGAAGGAGCAACTCTGCACTAGTTAGGGGCAGGTATAAGAGGCCATTACAAATTCTTTCCAGTACATACATGAAAGCACAACAAATATGGATGCAATATCCAAGGCCAAGTGACTTGGAGAATTCATCGCATGGCTCCAGTTGGAAAACATCCTATTGAACGTTATGGTTTACCCCGATACACTGCCAGAGAAGGTTGTAGAAAGGAGCAACGCCATCGAAGAGATAGATGCATAGTTTGAAGATACCGAGCAAAAGGCTAAGAAGGTCATGGAAGAAATGACACAGTTTTGGGGAAGTGTCATTCAAGATGAACAGTTAGATCAGCTTACAAAGAAGTTGCAAGAACCCGAGAACCAGTTGGAAACGTTGAAGACAACATTGAGGATGATGTCGCCACTTGCGTCAATAACGTGATCCACATATCTGAAGGAGCTATGACAATGAGTGGGAAAAGCGTAAGAGAGACAGCTGAAATGCAGTGACCAGCTCGACAAGTTCCAAGAAGTTGGATCCCAACTATCGATAAAAGCAATCGCTGCACTGCAAGCTATGTAGGACGAAAAAAAAGGAAGTCAATGCCAAGATGGTGGAGCACCCATTAAAGAAGAATTTTTTCACATGTCAAGACCTTGCTGACAAAATCAAGATGCAGGTATAAAAAATATCTCTACAGTATGAAGACTTCAAGAATAAAATAAAATAGTACACCAGGTCTACCTGACGTGGCTCAAGGACGATCCGCAAGACTGTGTTGGGGGCCTATTGGCAAGGGGTTAGGGTGAGTTGTGTAATATCGCAAAAGATGTGCAAGCTTGGAAGACACCACTCAAAAATGGGATAGTGTGATAGGTAGAAGATAGACTACTTTTGATTATGTTGTGACACTTTTTGTACTTGTTGACCATTTTTTGTTGATATAGGTCATTAGTGAATTAAATCAGTTATGATTTAGTTAGAAGTGGACCATGAATGTAAAGGCACAATCCTATAAATAGATGAAGAATTGTGAATGTAAGGGGGTATTGATCACTCTATATATCTATGAGAAGGAAGCACTTAGTTGTGATCATTGATCTGGATGTTTGTTTTATGACTGAGAGATAAACTTGCTGTCTGTATGGATCTGTGAGTTACTGTGTAGAAGTAATATGATAAGACAGATGTTGACATGAATAATTGTTATCTTCATTTATATTTTCCTATCTTTTTCTATTTTCTGCAATCCATTGATGAGTATGCACGACATGGATCCTTGATGCAATGGTTACTACTTATGAATGATTTTATTTCTGTAGATATGTTGTGTGACAGTATGATTATTTCTGTTATACGTTCATTCTGTTATGAATGAATGATGTGATTTGTCAACTAATAATGATGAATGGTTCTGTGAATGATTAGACGATTGGTTAGATTTGATAAGATAGATAAATGAAGTGTTGATGCCCATAATCCTCTTCCTTACTGTAGAAACTTGGTTTCGGCAGCCCTCCCTTGAAGATCTTAGGTGAGACTTCATCCACTCTGCAGGTGTTGTTGGACATGGTAAAACCTATCTAGGCTGATTCTTAGGGATATCGTGGTGAGATGAGTGTCGATAGAGTGGGATCCCTCTTGGGATAGGAAAGGTGCACAAAGAAGAAGCTAGCATGCAAGCAAAGGAAGGAAAGTTGAGTGCATGACAAGAAGGAAAGTAGGTCGTGAAGGAAGCAAAGGAACCGACGCAGAAGGATAGAACATGTATACGGTGGAGGAAAGGAAAGCTTGGAGGTGTACATATAAGTAACAGCTAGAAAGCAAAGGGTCAGGAAGATCCTGGCTACTAAATTCAGTGTAAGCTAGTGGAAAACACACGTATGAAGGAGTATTTGTAAGTCAGGTCGATAGTGCCTTGTGGCAGTCCATGACATCTTGTAACCATTTTTTACGACTGAATACAACCTGTAATATATGAGAAGTATGTAGTCGACCATGTGTGGTACTATAGAAGATATAAATAGGAAGAACTCTTTATGTATAAGAGCTGGATTTGGTCATCCATTGGTAGAGGTCCATCATTTTGCTACTTTATCTAGTTTGTTAAGGAAGTTAGGGTTAGAGGGAAAGAAGACTCAAAGAATATTTTGGTAGGAATGGAAGGTTGTTGAGTTGTGGATCTTGTAGCTATGTGCATAGACCTTTAGAAGTAGAAGGAATCTACAACTGAGTGCGCAAACAATAGGTAGAAGCGTCAATCCAGGCTGTGTGCAGATTAGTAGGAGTAGATAGAAGAATAAACTAGAGAGCATGAGAGAAATAAGATTGAGTTAGAGAGACATATCATAAGAACAATCTAGAGGTTATATACTGCAAGGTGCTATACCCATTTCTCATGCTAGATGAAGAGCACCTTGGTGGTTTTTCCCAGATGGGTTTCCATGTTATTTCCTATGTTGAATAATTGATTAATGTGAATGTTTATGTGAAATTCGAGTATTTGCTTACTATATATTGATGAGTTACTATTGAATGCGTGCACCATCTTAAGTAATCAGTGAATGCATGAATGTTAAGATAATTTATGGAATGTTGTGTATAAGTTCATGGTTAAATTTCCTGAGTTAAAGCATAATTCTCACACTATCTGGCATTGCAAGGAATCAGCTGCATCGCACAAGTTGCGCCAATTGTTGAGATTAAGGATAGGGTCATGTCATGCACATGTTATCATATAGTTGTGCCCAGTCGCACAGTAATAAAATCCATCGTCTTATTTCCTTTGTTGAGTGCCTTAGCCGTGCACCAAGGGACAATAATCCCTCGCCAACTATGGAAACATGGTTCTGGTAGTTACCCATTATATATCTTAGGTGAGCATTAGAGGAAATTCGGGGTCTAAAATGGACCTTATAAAAAAATGCACCAACAATAAATTCTTGTGAGTTGGAATTCAAGAACCAATAGAATTTCAATAAAATAAGTCAACCATAATGGTTGAATTGCCATATTTGTCATAAAAAAACTACTTTTTTGTTCGTATTTTTGACATATCTCCCTATGTTTTTACTCCAATTTCGAGTGGGAGAGCTCGTTGGATGAAAAATTCAATTCCACCTCCAACGTGTACTCATACTCCATACTTTTTATAGACCCCTCTACCACAAAAACAAGAAATACCTGAAAAAATGTGATGATGACATACTTTTTTCAAGTATTTATTGTTTTTGGGGTAGAGGTGTCCATCAAAAGTATGTATTGTGGGTACTCATTGTATGTGGAATTGAATTCTTCATCCAATGAGCTATCCCACTTGAAATTTGAGTAAAAACATAGAGAGATATGTCGAAAATACAAACAAAAAAGTAGTTATTTTCTTTTTTCTCCATAATTAATAAATATTATTTTATTATTTTCCTTAGGAGGCCCATTTTAGACCTCAAATTTCCTCTAATGACTACATCTGCCTCACAGGTGTCACTGGCTAAGGTTGCTCTATCAGGATGATGTCTTGTGGTGTCTTGTTGGTATTGTGTTGTTGTTGAACCGCGGGTCGAGACAAGAAAGAGAAAGAGGCCAACAAATGGTTCCGTTGTTGGGACCCTTAACATTTGAGTTGAGGGAAATGTTGTGGCATCGAACGAAGAAATAGATAGAGGACTAGCTAGAGTCTAAGATGCTAGAATTTTCACAAGAAGAGAGCGCTGGATCACGGTTGAGCATAGAAAACTGGGTGAACTAGTATATATACTTTGATATCCACAAGATCTTCTTTGCAAAGTTCCCCGTTATATTGCATGAGTGGTTTTCAAGATTGGTGACTAGACACACAAATTTCCAGAGAAGAGAAGCCATCGAATGGAGTGATCAGTTGGTTTGCAAGGTAACCAGTGTAAGTAACACCATCTCTAGAGATGTTGATTTTTGGGTTGACAATATCTTGCAAGGATATATCACTGAGTTTACAGTAGACACTATAACCTCATATAGTGAGGCTGAATGAAATTTTTTCCAAGGACCCCGAAGAAGGTATTTGTTATCTATAAGTACATGGATCAAGACGCTCGTCTATGAGAAGGGTATCTTGCAGTTGAGCAGTTGAGTCACATTCCCAGGAAGGGTGCTATGTCACAAAAAACCTATTTAGAAAATGGGAAAGGGTGAGTTGAGATGTTCCTTGGAACTATAGAGCTTGAAATAGAAGCTCGATTCCTAAGGAGTGGAAGGATATTTAGATTAGGGAAAAGAAGAAAGACCGAAAGAGGGTGAAGGAATCCTAGTCTGTTTGAGGAGAGTGAACACGAACATCGGTTGCATGAATACGAAGGGTATTGCAATGAAGGGGATAAATATAGACCGATATTAGAAGGATCATAGGAATATGAGGAGTCTATGGAGACTCCAAGGTCGGGATGTAACTACATCACACCAGGAATATCACCGGAGGTAAGGTCTAGAGTCTCATCCCCAGACAAGATTGCTAATACCGACAGTGCCAGTACTACAACTAGTAGGAAATAGGGTTCAACCCCTTTGAATCCCTTGTAGAGAACCAAGACGCCAACTCAATGGCTAGGATGGATATTCGGTTACTCACATTCAATGGGAATGGAATAGAAGACTCAGAGAAGCATTGGTTTCTCTGCGAAGCTATTTGGATGGTTTTCTTATACCATAACATGGACATAAGAAAGGCACAAATGATCACTATTCTAAGGGCCTATGTGCTAGATTGGTTTATGAAGTTCTGTGCCTCACCAACCGAAAATATACAAAAGACCCTTGATGAGATACCAGTTGCAATGATCTCTGAGTTCAGAAAACCTAAATCAGAGTCGCAATGCATTACTAAGATCAAAGAGATAAAGCAAGCACCGGCAGAATCAGTATGGGATTTTGACTAGTAGTTTAAAACTTTGATGGCCAAGGTAAGTTTTCAAATGTCAGATGTACAACATAAAGAGTGGTTTATTGCTGCATTATTACCACACAACTGAGGGTCGTTGATGCAACAAAAGATTGACTCACAGATAGAAGCACTAGAGTTGTAAATGAAGTTAGAAGCCTCACCTGGAAACAATGCCACAGGAATGGTGTATATCTAGTCATAGCTGGCTAATCTAATGATACAACTACAGAACATCAATAAGGGTAAATAATCATAAGAATATTTATGGTGCACAAAATGCAGAACAAATGGACACACTAAGGATAGTTGTCCAACCTTCATGAATTATGTCTCATCGGGTGCACCAAACCCATTAAATGGCCATGGGATACCCTGGTGTCGCATATGCCAGTCTAGAGGGCATCGCGATGAAGAATGTTTATATTTGAAGAAATTTATAAGTACCTCAGTAAACCTATTTTGTAAATTTTGTAACTCAGTAGGGCATGAAGAGAAAGATTGTAGAGCATACTAGCTCTTGAAGGAAAACACCGTCGATACCTATTTAATGAAAAATGAGGGGCATGTCCAGGCTTAACCGATGCAAGCATCATATAATCCTATGCAATTCCCACCCAATCAATTTCAAAACTGGTACCGACCTCAGTATGCACCTCAACAACCCTACGCACAACAAAATCACTACCATCCACACTACAAGCAGAATCGGTACCTGTCACAGCAGCCACACCCGCAGGGAAGGGTTGGTGGAAACTTCAGAGGAAGAGGCGAAGGAGGAGGTTTTGGTAGAGGAAGGGGTCAAGTTACATGCTATAACTGTGGAAAACTAGGTCACTACACCAAAGACTTCTTGGAACCCACACAGACATGTTCATACTGTAAGGGATGGGACCATAATGTGGAGCAATGTCCTTAGTTGATCGCAAAATGGAAAGCAAGGACTATTGCAGGACCTAACCATACACAAAACTTGAACCCAAATCCCAACATGAATGTTTAGATGATTATGGCTAAATCACAAGATTGAATGTCGTCGTTGTAACACAAAGAGGTGCTATGACCAGAGCTGATTAGGATAAACCACAAGAACAACTACAGTTGCAAGTACAACCTGTGGCATAGAAGAAGGTGTCATTCGACATCCAGAAACAAAAGGAAGTATTCCTGAACATACGATCAGAGTTTTTGGATCCAACAGAACCATCAACATCAGAAGAAGTTAGGAAGATTCCTGAATGATTTTAGCGCATATTCCAGAAGAATGTCCCACAAAATTTTACTAAGCTCAAATCATTTCTGTCAAGTTGCTTAAATCTAATACAAGATAAAGATGATATTGTATAACTACAAGCAATGATAGAAGAGATACCCATGGAGCCACGACCTGAAAAGAAAGTTAACCAAGTGAGAAAGAAATTCAAAACTGGACTTGAGTTGAGAATGACTGCGCAGATAGGTGACTATGACATGGATTACATCATCTTAGAATTAGGTTCTGATGTCAATATACTAATGTGACAAACTTGGGAATGTATGGGAAAGCTGCATTTGGACTGGTCCCCTGTCTAGTTGCACCTTGCAAATCAGGCGAAGGTCCTACCCATTGGTCAGTTGAGTCACATCCCTATCGACATTGAAGGGTTGTGCACATTTGCGAACTTTGAGTTAATTAACATTGTTGATGACACAAATCCATATCCCACATTGTTGGGGATATATTGTGCTATAGACAACAAGACCATTATAAACTTCAAGAAAAGGATCCTCTCATTCAAGGATAATGAGATGAGATTGGTGTTGCCAATTGATCCATTAGAGAGACGGAGATACATTAAGCCTATCTACAATGATGGACATGTTTATTACCTTGACTATATCTACAATGTCACTGCATTACAAGAATACTACATCAATCCAATAGTGGATGGAAACCTGAGCTGGAAGAGTGCTAGTTCCTACTAATCCGACTCAGGGGAGGATTTAGAGAATTGGAAAAACAAACTACATGAATTTTCTATGAGGAGGTGCACAAGAGTTGCAAGGTGTGTGCAATGGGTGGAGAATGAGTTAAGAGATATACCCACCTATGAGGGTTTACCTAACCTTGCGACCTTCCTAACTGAGTTTGAAGGACTTGTAATAGAGTCACAACGTTTATCGACGTTGGGTCATGCGCTAAAATATATGCCCACTAGATGGTGGGGTGCAGACAAGCATTCTATAATAGATTGGCCATAGTGTAGAAGGTTGATGGAATTCAAATTTGGTGAAGAGGTCACCCTCCTAAATCACAAGTATTCAGGGTTGGAAAACCCTATTGAACATCTTAACCATTGTCGCACAATATTTGCAGAATACCCGTGACATGAGTGGGTCCATCATTTCATACATACATTGGAAATGACACCTAGAACCTGGTATGCATCTATGGAATTGCAGCAAGGAACTTAGGACTAGGAAGAGCTCACTAAGCAGTTCACGCACACATTCAAATTTGCAGATGAGCACCCTATGGTTGATGCTGCGCTTCAAAAGATAAAGGATAAGATATTTGTCGAGATTCCTGTTGAAGAAGCCAACTATCACCAATGCAGTGCCAGCATTCAACAATGGATGGCTTGCTACAATCTAGCTCAAGACTCAGATGATGATCCAACTAACATAAACTTACTAGAATCAGAGGGCACACGTGAAGTAGAAGGAAGTGGCATTTCAAGCAACCAGTTCCTAAAGCCCTTAAAAATCAAGAAAGTAAACATTGGGTCACCAGAGAACCCAAATTTCACTAATATAGGAGATTATTGGGATGAAGAAACAATTGCAAACATCATGGATTTATTGCATGAATATCAGGACCTATTCCCTACCAACTTCTCAGATATGAAGAGGATAGTGGGAGACCTAGGGGAGATGAAAATACCCCTGCGATTGTTACCACCTAAGTTGTACTTAGTGGTTTTTATCAAGTGAGCCTGGTGAATTGGACAAAGATGATTTGTTCGAACTTCAGAAGACCTTTGGAAATGCTTCTTAGAAGTGCTTTTTGTACTATAACACATGTTCATACCCCCTTGGGGGAGTTGTAATAAATGTTCTATCATGATAGTTCCTGTAAAATACTCGGTCTTATAGACTTTATTTGTCAATCTGATCAGCCCAGGGTGTTTTTTCCCTTAGTTATTATTGGTTGTTGAATAAACGACTTATAATTTCTGAGTTTTTCACTCAATACCTCCAAAGTTGGGGTGGTCGGCTTGGCATTTAGGCCTATTGAGGTTATTAGAGTCTGTGTGTCAATGTATAAACATGCTAGGCATTATGGTTGAGTCATATGAACATGTCTAAGTCGCCCTAGGTTTTTAATTTTTTGTAATTTTTTTGGTGTTTTTTATTAAAATTTAATTTTTCCACAACTTAGGCTATTTTTTAATAGATTAATCGGAAAAAATGGTTTTGTAATAAAAGTGGGCTCAATAATCAGTTTTAGTCATGTAGGTGCTCATTTTCAAGCTAAGAGCACCTAGTAAACCTATATACCCACTATTTCCAAGTTTTGAGTGATTTTCCATCACTCGGGTAAGAAAGCCCCAAAAAATCAATTATTGATTATTTTAATTAATAAATTGATGAATAATGGAGAAAACCCCAAATCCTAGATCAATGGATTCTCAACCGATTTGATTGAAATCAGTGTCATTGGCACCAGATTAACCAGAGATTGCAATTCCTTTATTGAAGGGGCTAATCAGGGCAAATCCAGAGTTGAACTTCAGCATCCTTTATGAGGAATTGCACCCTCTCTCCCTCCTCCATATGTGTGGGATCTTCTGGAAGCTCTGTGGTTGATGATTCAATCAATAGGTTGATGTGTCAGCTCAATCAGCCCCCTGATTGACAGTTAGACTTAGTGGAAGCTCAGTTCAGCTTTAGATAATTCATTTATGGACTCTCCTTCAGATGTAGTTGTCTATCTCCTTGGGATTTGTGCCCCCTCTGGGCTGGCATTTCAATTTTTTGTATAAATAAAGCATGGCTACCTCCTTTCTGTGTTAGCTAGAGTTGGATTGAGGAGCTATTGCTGTTGTAATACTATTTAATATCTTTTTCTATTGGAATAAAGTGAATCTTTGGAGGCTAAAATGGTGTAATGATCTTATGTGTGTGGAATTAAGATTGTCTTGCAGCTTTGTTGTTACTGGTGTCTTACTCTCAATTTCTGCATCTGAATCTTATCTGGCTTGAATGATTCAGCTAAATCAATAGGATTATAGTTGGGAAAGTAATATTACTTGTTTTTCAATATCTCATAGCATATATGTTTGAAGATTCATATTATAAATGTTTTAATAAGTTTATTTGCATGTAATCCCTCTCTTTTTTCATATATCTCTATCCAGATCTAATAAGGTTTTTGTGCAGGATTGTTTGTTAGTTTTCAGGTAGCAGGGGTTGGACGAACTGTGGATATATCTTGACTCCACTGGGAATCTAATTATTTTGTGAAGGCATTGTCCCTTGGCATTCCACTAACTAGTCTCTTTTGCAGATCCATTCCGGCAACAAGCGCTCTTCTTTTCCTCTTCCTCCTTCAAATTTTCTAAAATCGGTCCAGTTACTTGTTTTGGAGCTTTAAAATTGTTTATATCTATAAATTTCAGAATTCATTTTACATATATCTTGCTTCATTAAACATAATAAACTATATCTCATCCCTAAAGAAATTTTACAAGCATTCTAGATCTAGTTTTAGGGAAAATTTTCATTTTTCAAGGTTGTGAAAGTAGATCTAAATCTTGTTGAATGCATGATTGTTTCCTTAGAATATAAAAATCAATATTCATAAATTTAATTTCTTCATATTGGATTCCCCAAAATCAGGCCAAGATCCCAAGGAAAGCTTGTTTTCCTTGGTTTTTTTTCCGCTTCTTTAAAAACTAGTTTTAACTTAGAATTTTTGGGTAAAAAGTGTGTTCATCCAAAAGTAATTTCAAAGTACTTTTGGTCATATTTAAATGTGATAATATTACTAGTTTTTAGTATGTATAACATATAAGAGGAGGAGGTGCTGTCTGGAAATCATTTTTGGACCATTCGAAACCCCCCAGGGGGTCTCCGTCTTCCCAAAATTTTGCAATTTGTAAACCTTTGGTCTCATTCTGTATAAGGAAAAAGTGGATTAATTTTAGTTTTATGATATTGTGATTGCTTCTAATAAAAATAAAAATCTCTTCGAATAGGCTCTTTTGAGCCTATTCACCATCCCCCCTGGGGGGATTCACGTCCATGTCACTTTTTACATTTTTTCATCTTTTTTCAATCTAGTGTAGTTATAATCTGTATGGGTAGTATATTTTGACTTATAATCATTTTCATATTCCATATATGGTGGTTTCAAAGTAATTTTAATACTTACCCCACAAGCCTCCTTTTGAGTCGAAAGGTGAAGAAAGGGTCGTGGTAGTCTAATTAGAAAATTGTGGTTTGATTATTTGTATATGTTTCATATGCTATCATTAATTGTTTCAATAATCACAATAAAATCATCCCCTCCTTAATTCCCCAATTGAGGTCCACTTGGACCAAAAGAGGTTCATGGAGGGTTTTCTTTTTAATAGGAACACCTCTTTTAAAATTTTCTAAAAATAACAAAGACTTCAGTGTGTGTGCTCTGTACTTGGATGCGGTTCATCCAATCAGTAAAGCTACATCAAAAGCACTTGAGTGACTAGATTATTTAGTCTTCACCTCCCAAATCAACAAACCATTAGGCGAAAATCCAATGCCTCGAACAAACTGTAAGCAGTGGAAAAATACTCAAAGGAGTGGGAACAACTGGAAAGTGACCTCGAGGCACCGATCTCTGTCACACCCTGATGGGTGCGTTATGAATAATAGTCTCCGAGACTCCATTCCAACCCACAAACACCTTGCGGGTAGCCGTGAAAGTTCACTTTTGGACATACTCCAAGTACCCCTCGGGTATATCTGGAGTCCCCTTTTCGCCTAATTTAATTCATTCACATTCCACATTAATTTAAAATCTACCAAGAGACATTTGCAAAACATTCTTTCAAGCGCATGCAAGAACATTATTTTCTCTGTTGACTCCATTTAAGGCACTGGTAATTTATTTGATCAATTCTTTCAATTATATGTATACTGAGTGTCATTACTATGCTTATATGCTTTAAATCTTGCATCTTGTTATCTTTTGTTTCCACTGGTTAATTTCAAAACTCCTAAACAACTTAATCAATATAACACCATCACACTAAGTAATTATCCTTAGTAATTTAATAGGGTCTACCCCCCTTGGCTTCATTAGGAGTTATCCTGAACAGAGGAGTCAAGAACAAGGTGATAGCTTTGACTCAAGACTTGCCCCCAAGGACACACCGAGTGGATTGACGATTTCTGCCACATAACCCAGGTGTGTGAAAGGTGGCAACACTTTTTGGCGCCGTTGCTGGGGATAAATATTTTTATTCCCATAGTACGACTTTTGTTTTCTTCTTTTTTGTTTTTGATTTGTTTGATGAATGCTTAGAGTAGATATTTAATTTTCATCTCGTGACTTCACTGACCTTTTTCAGTTTTTATTTTTTACAAAGAAAAGAAAAAAATATTTTTGTGAGAGTTCTTAAATGTATATTTGTATTCTCACATGGCGACTCCATTGAAGGGATAAAACCCTTGTTTCTCACAAAAAATATTTGAGATTGATTGTGTGTAGGTGAGCCCATCTAACAGCGAAATTTAAAGATCAACTCCATTTTTTTAGTGCCAGACATTCTCCATGATCACCTATTCTTGTTTGGGCGCGCACCCTAACGGTTCTTGAGATGAGTAACCCTGCGGGTTTTTGTAAGCTTCTAAGCGGAGTCACAGTTCAAAATAGTATTAGGGGTGTCGGGGTTAAGTTAAAGCTTTCTTATTGTAATAAACCCATGGTTTCTATCCAGGGTTTAGGGTTCGCGGTGCCCATGGTTTAAGACCATGGTTTTGTATTGGTGCGCGGTATAAATATGCGCTTGTGTAAAGAAGTGAGGTTAGGTTTTTAAATGTAAGAAAGTTAAGGTGAAGCTAAGGCTATCTTGTAAGGAAAAGGTTAAGTCCCAGCTGTGTGCGTGGAAAACCTCTGCAGCTGTGTGCGCAGAGGGTATTTTGTAAGAGGTTAAGAAGATCTGCAGCTGTGTGTACAGAGGCCTGCTGCTGTGTGCGTGGATTTTAAGGACAAGAAGAGATCTGCAGCTGAGTGCGCAGATCAGAATTGTGATTTTGTAGCAAGTTGAATAAAACACAGTTCTATGGATGTAACCCCTACACTGGGGGTGAACCACATTATATCTGGTGTTGTGGTTCTTGTGATTGTATCTGTTTCTGTTTATCTTTCTTGCATTAATAGCTAGATATATCTGATAAATAAGATCACTGCTAATAAATAGCTTCGCTGCGAATTCCCAGTAAAGGGTTGAGCAAGTCACTTTGTGTTTATTTATATGCAAGCTATATATACTAGTCGAAGCTCTGTGTTGATTGGATATAGGCTGTTAGAGACTAAAGGTACAGTAATATCCCTCTTCTGCTTGCAGAAACCTGATTCTGCGGCATCTCATAGCTGTTTCAGGTGAGACTGCAATTTGCACGCAGGTTGTTGCTGAAAGGGCCAACACTGTGGGTCTTTTGTTGGTGCGAAGCAAAAGGTTTAAACCCGGGTCTGCCCATTTGCCCAACAAATTGGTTCCATTTTCGGTTGAACTCAGTATCTGCTCAAGAGGGGTTTATGTGTACCACGAGGGCTATGTTCTGGAGGCCCTCCGTGAAGGAAATCGGTGATTGGCTTGACGGGACTTATCTAAAATTCACTGCGCAAGAGAATACAGATCCGCGTCACAGTGCACATGAATTTTTACAAAGTGGTTATCCAGGTTAGCAGAGCGAAGGACGAATTTCCAAGTTCGTCTATTTCCTGCTTGGACCCCCGCACAAGTTAATCTTGTGAAACATGTGAACAACAAGATATCCCGCGCTGTTGATTCCTGGACGACGCGAACATTGGAAGCCTTCATGACGGAGGTTGCCATCGACACCAGTACCTCCTTCAGCGAAGCTGAACGACAGTTCTTTAACGGCCCAAGGGGTAAGTTTTTGAATTCTTTTAGTTTGAGCATTAAGTTACTATTAGCTGAAAAAGGTATATTGCTTTTCGAATCTGACTATTATTTTAGTAGTACTAACCTATGGTTGCAAGTGATACTCCCTTCGACAAGCAAAGTGGTTTGCTGCGAAGTGGAAAAAGGTATAAGCGAAATTTTGAGTCCTATACCCTAGGTCAGGATACCGCGACTACCCCTGTCAGCCCCACTGGTTCGGACACTGAAGACAATCTTTCTGTTGGCCATTCTCCGGTAACCCCGCAACGCAGACCCGTTATCCCTGAGACTCCATCGCAGTCGACACGTAACCCTAGCATGAATATTCCCGCCGTAGGGAATTCTACCCCAGTCAGTTCTTCCCCGCCTACCTCCAATTCCCCTCCAATCCCCCCTAGATCCGCTATGGCCCACATGACTGATGATATTAAGCTCCCTCTTTTCAAAGGAACTGGATTAGAGGATCCAGAACAGTTCTGGTTTTTATGTGAAGCAGTGTGGAATGCCAATATCATTACAGACCCGACTGTACGAACCGCACAGCTCATTAATTCCTTTAGGGACCGGGCGTTGACTTGGTTCATGAAATTCTCCAGTACTCAGACTCCTGTCTTAACCGATATTAAAGCAGCAATGATCAAAGAATTTAAGAAGCCCAAATCAAAGTTGCAGTGTATCACAGAATTAAAGGAGATTCAACAGAAGCAAGGTGAATCAGTATGGGACTTTGACCAGCGGTTCAAAGTTCTATTGGACCAAGTCAGTTTCACTATTGGTCCTGCGCAGCACAAGGAATGGTTCATTGCAGCATTGCTACCACATATCAGAACTCCGCTCATGCAACAGAAGGTTGCTGACCAACCAGAGGCTCTGGAAATCGTGATGAAGCTTGAGACTGCCCCTGTCGGAGATAATTCCGGTATTTCTCAAATCCAAGCACAGTTGGTAGCGATGGCCCTGGAGCTCCGGGATATGAAGACAAGAAAACCTGGCCATGCAGAGGTTTGGTGTACGCAATTTTGGACTGAAGGTCACAACAAGGATCGGTGTCCTTTGGTAAGAAATTACCTGAATACGGGTGCGCCAAACACATTTCCACCGCAAGTTCTATATTGTGAACTCTGCAGAATGACAGGTCAGCATCGACCTGAGGACTGCCATCTGCTCCAAAGGTATGGTCACGGCTCTCAGAATTCCTATTGTAAGTTCTGTAAATCTGTAGGACATAATGAAGCTGAGTGTCGCACCTATGACGCCTATCGGATACAGAATGAAGCGCAGAGCAATGATGGTTATGGTTACCGTGGTGGTGCATCCAGTCGAGGTGCTTTTGGCGGGCGCGGTCGTGGTGGTGTGGCAGGATGAGGCCGAGGCTAGGTTGTGTGCTACAACTGTAACCAAGCCGGACATCTCACCCGTGACTGTTGAAACCCCACTACGACATGTCGGTATTTCCGCACAGCGGATCATGTGATTGAGCAGTGCCCGCAGTTGATAGCTAAGATTCAGGCCAGAAACAGTATTCCTACTCAGAATGTCCAGATGATTTCCGTCGAACCACGACCTGCCATAGTTATTAATGTTGTTACATGGAGTGGAGCTACGACGCACATACAGAATACGGAGACACGGCCTGCCGAGCCTTGTGTTCGTAAAGCTCCCGTGAAAATCCCAACATTTGATGTCGAAAGAGAAAAAGAGACATTCATGGAAGCCAAGAAATATTTTGCCAACCCTGGTACACCAGTTGCACCTGAGCAACCACCTCTGCCGCTGGTGCAACCGCAAGAAGCTTCAATGGATACAATAAGTACACTATCCTCCTTTTTACAGAGCTGTCTGAAACTCTTATGAAACCAGCATGCTTTAAATAAGCTACAGGAAGTCATTACTTCCTACGACCCTCAGCAAAGCTATGGTCGGGACAAAACTGTTAATAGAGTCAGATGAACTGGCAGGGAAATGAGATTGAATGCTTAGGTAGGAGAATATGATATGACTAATGTCATTTTAGATCTAGGATCAGAAGTCAATGTTCTAACTAAGCAGACCTGGGAGAAAATGGGGAAACCTACCCTTTCCTGGTCTCATATACAGTTTAAGTTAGTTTAATCAGCAACGGATTGTGCCCCTAGGGAGATTCCTTAGTGTTCCAATCGATATTGATGGGGTCAGCACTTTAGCATATTTCGAAGTTATTGAGATCATTGATGACAGTAACCCCTACCCAGCTCTGTTAGGAATTGGTTGGGCAATGGACAATGCTACATTCATTAACCTTAAGAAGAGACAAATGACCTTTGAAGGGAAATATTTGAGAGTCATCGTACCCCTGGACCCCTCACAAGGAGAAAGGTACACCGAACCACTCATAGACAAAGATCAAGATGACTTGGAGCACATCTACAACATTACAGCTAAGGACGAAGATTATGTCGATCTACTGCCGAAGGTATTCTGGATTGGCAGTGTGACAGCTCCTGTATGACAGAATCCGATGATGGGTTAGAGAACTGGCAAAACAGACTCCATGAACTGCATGGCCATAGATGCGCTAGAATTACCAAGTCTCTCAGATGGCTTGGTATTCAGGATAGCACCCTACCTATTTTCGATGGGTTGTCTGATCCAGAGCAGTTTCTTGGAACATTTTCCGAACAGGTACCTACATCACAGAGACTAGAAACCTTGGATTCTGCCTTCAGGGCCACAGCAGCCAGATGGCGGAACAACCATAAGAAAAATATTACTAATTGGGAAACCTGTCAATGGCTCCTTCGCCTGAGATTTCGGGACCCGCCCAAGGAGCTGCGAAGCAAGTTTGATGGAAAGTCTAGCTCCCAGGAGCATCTGGCAAAATGCTAGGAGGCATGGAAATATGTACCTCAGGAAGAATGGGTACATAGATTTGTGCATACCCTGGAGCCGGTCGCAAGGAACTGGTACGCAGAGGCTGAGCTTCGTCGAGATACTATAAGTTGGGATTGTCTTGTTGATAGTTTTGTACTTACCTTTTCCACTAATGAAGTTTGTCCATATTTAGATGTAGCGATCACGCTAATCCATACTAAGGTATTCGATGATCAAGAGGTAGAAGAATACCGACCTGATTGGAAGACACAGGAATCTCATGCCATAGAATGCTATAACCTCGCAATTGACGAGGATGAGGATCCGCGCAACATTGATATTCCTGATTCAGAAGGGCACTATGAAGTACAAGGACCAGCAGTCGAAGTAGCGGATGTGACTCAGCCCCTAAAGATGCGGACCATCAACATCGGATCAGAAGACCATCCTAAGCATGCTACCATTGGAGATTATTGGGATGATGAGATGGTAAGCAAAGTGACCCAACTTCTCCATGAATACTAGGACCTGTTCCCAACGAAGTTCTCAGAGATGAAAGGTATCCTAGGGGATATCAGCGTGATAAAAATCCCGTTGAAACTGGATGCGAATCCTGTGAAACAGTGTCCTTATAGGTTGAACCCTAAGTATAAGGAAAAAGTTCGGTTGGAGCTGGATTAAATGCTCACTGTAGGAATCATTGAACCTGTCGAAGAATCTGAGTGGGTAAGTCCTATGGTGGTGCAAGAGAAGAAGACTAAATGTGAGATCTGAATCTGTGTTGATCTAAGGAAATTGAATGATGCTTGCTTACATGATCCCTTCCCCACCCCCTTTACGGATGAAGTGCTCGACAATGTCGGGGGTCAAGAGATCCATTAGAGGAAATTTGGGGTCTAAAATGGACCTTATAAGAAAACGTGCCAAAATAAGTTTTTGTGAGTTGGAATTCAAGAACCAATAGAATTTCAATAAAATAAGTCAACCATAATGGTTGAATTGACATATTTGTCATTAAAAAAAACTACTTTTTTTGTTCGTATTTTCGACATATCTCATTGTGTTTTTACTCAAATTTTGATCAGGAGAGCTTGTTGGATGTGAAATTTGATTCCACATCCAACAAGTATGCACACTGCATACTTTTGACGGACCCCGCTACCCCAAAAACAAGAAATACCTGAAAAAACGTGATGATGACATCATCATCACATTTTTTCAGGTATTTCTTGTTTTTGGGGTAGCGGGGTCCATCAAAATTATACAGTGTGGGTACTCGTTGGATGCGGAATCAAATTCCACATCCAAAGAGCTCTCCCAATCGAAATTTGAGTAAAAACACAGGGAGATATGTTGAAAATACGAACACAAAAAGTAGTTTTTTTCTTTCTTCCTCCAAAATTAATCAATATT
>LPNX010277945.1:322076-381319 GCA_001517045.1 Pseudotsuga menziesii
ATTCTTTCACTGATGGATTTTCAGGTTACCATCATATTAGAATTGCTCCAGAAGATCGACATAAGACCACCTTTGCTACAGAAATGGGATCCTTTCAGTATACAGTTATGCCATTTGGGTTGAAGAATGCTCCTACGATGTTTTCTAGAGTAGTCATCGCCGCATTTAAGGAATTCATCCATAAATTCCTCGAAGTATATTTTGATGACTGGACTATCTTTGGGCTAGTAAAAGACCATATCACTAGTTTAAGACTTATGTTGGATAAGTGTAGGCAGCACCAGATCTCCTTGAACTTGAAAAAATGCATCTTTTGTGCACCACTTGGGATATTGCTTGGACACATTGTATGTAAGCAAGGATTAATGATGGATCCTGCGAAGATAGCTATTATTGTGAACCTGCCACCTCCGAAGTCTATTAAGCAACTTTGCACCACACTGGGTCACACTAGCTATTAAAGGAAATTCATCCGAAACTATGCCCAGATCACCGCGCCAATGGAAAAGCAGCTGAAGAAAGATATTAAGTTTGCGTGGACACCTGAGTGCCAAGAGAGCTTGGATGTGCTAAAAGAAAAAATGGTCACTGCCCCTATTTTAGTATTCCCTGACTGGAATAAGCAATTCCATGTACATGTTGATGCATCCTCCATTGCTTTGGGTACTGTCTTGGCTCAATCAGGCGAAGGTAATATCGATCATCCCATCGCTTTTGCAAGTAGAAAATTGTCCACAACAGAGAAAAATTATACTACGACAGAACGCGAAGGTCTCGCTATGGTGTATGCCCTACAGAAGTTTCGACATTATCCGCTAGGATCCCACTTTAAAATGTTCACTAACCACTCTGCTTTGAAGTATTTGGTTAACAAACTTGTCCTGGGTGGAAGGATACGTCGATGGCTAATTCTATTTCAGGAATATGATTTTGAGATCATAGTTAATCCTGGAAGACTTAACCTAGGACCTGACCATTTGTCGAGGCTCGAGTCGGGAGAAGAACCTACCAGTTTGGACGAGAGTCTTCCCGATACCCAGTTGTTTGCTATCCAGATGGTTGATGAAAACTTTCAGGATATTTTCCAGTATTTGTCTACAGGTTTTCCCCCTGCTGAGATGACCACACAGCAGAAGAAGCAGTTGGTTGTTTGTGCAGTGGACTTCACTGTAATAGCAGGACAGCTGTATAAAATGGGGACAGACGAACTACTGCGTAGATGCATTTTGGAGCATGAGAAGCCACTAATTTTGGTTGAGGCACACTCTGGCCCTGCAGGAGGTCATTATGCAGGTAAAGCCATGGCACAGAATATTTTGACAGCCAGATTGTGGTGGCCTACGGTTCACAAGGATGCAAGAGAATATTGCCACAGCTGCGACATCTATCAAAGAACCGACAAACCATCCAGGAGGGATGAGATGCCTCTAGTCCCACAGGTGACTTTACAAGCATTTGAAAAATGGGCAATTGATTTTGTTGGCCCTATCAATCCCCCTGCAAAGAAGTCAGGAGCACGATACATTATTACAGTGACTGATTACCTTACCCGTTGGGTCGAAGCTCAACCAGTCAAGACTTGTAGCGCTGCTATAGCTGCGAAGTTCATCTTCAACAACATCTTGTCCAGATTTGGGTGTCCTAGAATTCTTATGAGTGATCAAGGATCACATTTTCTAAACAAGACTATTGAAGTCTTGACTGAAGAATTCTAGTTATATCATCAGAAGAGTACTTCCTATCATCCACAAGCAAATGGAACTGTCGAAGCTTTCAACAAAATCCTTGAACATGCTCTGACGAAGGTTTGTAATGTTAACAGAAATGACTGGGATCTTAGAATTCTAGCAATTCTTTGGGCATATCGAACTACCTGCAAGAAATTGACAGGACATACACCTTTTAGGTTGGTTTATGGGAAAGAAGCAGTCATGCCCATGGAGTACATTGTTCCTAGCCTCAGAATATCTTCCTTTACAGAGATGGATGACCCAGCTAGAGTCATAGCAAGGCTGACAAAGATACTAGAGCTGGAAGAGGACAGATTTGTTGCAGGGTTCCAATAGCAAGTGCAGAAGGCCCAAGAAAAATCATGGCATGATAGACACATCAAGAAGAAACAGTTCCAGCAGGGTGATTTTGTGCTCTTATACGACATCAAATTCATGAAATTTCCAGGTAAATTCAAGACACATTGGAAAGGACCATACATCGTATAGAAAATTACTGATGGGGGCGCAGTTCAGCTAGCTAAGTTGAATGGAGAAATTTTACCTTTGATGGTAAATGGCAGTCGTCTGAAAAGGTATAGGGACAGGCCGGGACCCCCTGTTCAGAAATAGCCCCTAGAAGGACGTCTAATCCCTAAGAATAGTTGAACCTTGGGTCTCACATGTAGTCGTAAGTATCGAGGGTTAATATTGTGTCGCAGTTGCGGGTAGTTGCTATGTCAAAGGACCAAGGTATGTCGCGGCCTCAAATATGATGGATGGGACAAAATGGATTTGGTGGTGCTGGCATGACAACTTCTCTCCATAACTGTAATAATGAGATTTTGGGAGAAAATCTGGCGCCGTGTGGGAAATATTTCCGGCATTCCATAATATTTGGTATCATTAATGCACCATGATGACAGATTCTACTACGGGATTCTATAAAACACTACATCGGCCTGTGACTCCTGCATTAAGCAATTCTTTGAGTTGTTCAGTTGGAGCCATGTCAAACAATTGTGAAGTCTAGAAGTTAGTACGAGAGTTCGTGGAGAAAGGGTTGCAGAACCTTTTGAGCAACTCACCAGTACAGTCCTATCCGACTCAGGTACAAAGGCAGGCAGAAGTTTGCTCTAAACCGGGCGAGGATAGGAACAAGTTTGCTCTAACGTGGAGCGACGAAGGGAACAAGGCCTCATAGCAAGACTCTGGAAAATCCTGCCATGTATCCTCTTGGTTTGACAGAACCGAGGCGGCTGTTTTCCTTATGCATCTTGACATGCAATTATAAGGACCCCTAGTTGTGGATGGTCAAGTGCCCGGTAGACAGAGTGAAGGGTGGGGTTGCAGATGGATCCAGAAGTCCGCCCTCAGCATAAAATACCACAAAATAAGGAAGCGAGCAGCCGACAACAGCAGAAGGGGCGTCAGCAAGCAGAGTACTATGTCTTCGCCAGCAACGTCTATCACTAGCCCAGTAGCTGAGTGTCCCGGGACGGGACACTGGTGAGTCTTAGGGGCCTGTTGGGGCGTGCACCCTAACGGTTCTTGAGATGAATAACCCTACGGGTTTTTGTAAGATTCTAAGCGGAGTCACAGTTCAAAATAGTCTTAGGGGTGTTGGGGTTAAGTTAAAGATTTCTTATTGTAATAAACCCATGGTTTATGTCCAGGGTTTAGGGTTCGGGGTTCCCATGGTTTAAGACCATGGTTTTTTATTGGTGTGCGGTATAAATATGCGCTTGTGTAAATAAGTGAGTTTAGGTTTTTAAATGTAATAAAGTTAAGGCGAAGCTAAGGCTATCTTGTAAGGAAAGGTTAAGTCCCAGCTGTTTGCGTGGACGAACTCTGCAGCTGTGTGCACAGAGGGTATTTTGTAAGAGGTTAAGAAGATCTGTAGCTATGTGCGCAGAGGCATGCTGCTGTGTGCATGGATTTTAAGGACAATAAGAGATCTACAACTAAGTGCGCAGATCAAAACTGTGATTTTGTAGCAAGTTGAATAAAACATAGTTCTGTGGACGTAACCCCTACACTGGGGGTGAACCACGTTATATCTGGTGTTGTGGTTCTTGTGATTGTCTCTATTTATGTTTATCTTTCTTGCATTAATAGCTAGATATATCTGATAAATAAGATCACTACTAATAAATAGCTTCGTTGAGAATTCCCAGTAAAGGATTGAGCAAGTCACTTTGTGTTTATTTATATGCAAGCTATATATACTAGTCGAAGCTCTGTGTTGATTGGATATAGGCTGTTAGAGACTAAAGGTACAGTAATATCCCTCTTCTTCTTGTAGAAACCTGATTCTGCGGCATCCCATAGCTATTTCGGGTGAGACTGCAACCTGTGCGCAGGTTGTTGCCGAAAGGGCCACACTGTGGGTCTTTTGTTGGTGTGAAGCAAAAGGTTTAAACCCGGGTCTGCCCATTTTCCCAACAATTCTTGATATGGATATTAAAAGAATAGAAATTTCCGCTTGAGCTTCCTATGATTGTATTCACATTGATTTCTCTAGGATCCCTGGCTTTCCTAATCGTCTCATTAGTGAAATGACATCTACTTCCCTTCCATGCTTTCGAGGGGATGATAATGATCACTCAGCCAGATTCCATGTTATAATTTTTCTGTCACATATGAGTCAAAACAACATTCAACATGAGGATAATCTGATGGAGATGTTTTCTCATTCTCTGCAAGGGGATGCTTCATGTTGTCTTCATGAGTGTTTTCCTGAGAAATCTATTAATTCCCTTGCAAAATTCTTCGAAACATTTTTGAAGCAGTGGCATTATGATGGGAATGATACTAAATCATTCATTAAGACCAATTTTAAGTAATTCTTTCATTGGAAAGAGTTTCATACATAATATCTTGAGATATGTAGTAGCAACATGGTGTATAACACCCAACATTCAGAAATCCATTATGATCCCATTGAGTCTATGCATAAAGAGCCATTAATTGAAAAAATTGTTGAAGACCCTCCTCATGCAGCATCAATAGAGAATAGTGATGATTTGAAATTCTTTCATGATTATTATAGTGATGATGATCACATTTGCACTCCAGATCTACCTAAGGATGAAACCATTACAGAATCTTATTGTGAAACTTATGATGAAAACCGTAATGTGCATGATGGGACTCCTACCTTTTCTCCATATAATGATGACAGTCTGGAAGGTTTACTTCCTTGTGACCATTTTTATGAAGAGGATGAATATGAAAATGAGGACAAGTATGACTTGGAGCATGATACAAGTGATGAAGACTCCCTTATGTTCGAAAAATATGTTGAAGAGGATTCATGTACATTCATGGAAAATCTAGTCTATGAGGAAAATGATGAACCAAAAACCTTTGATGGTTTTGTTGATTCTCCTATCTATGGCATATCTAAAGGAGAGAGCATGGACCATGTGGCCTTGGGAAACTTTGATATGGAAAAGGAGCATGTAGTTTATCCATATGATCAGTCTAAGCCATATATCAGTATCAATAATGAAGACAAAAAGAACTTAATATCGAAACTTGATATCAGCAATGGGGAATCCATCACATCTGACATAGATGGTGGTGATGACTATTGGTATTTTTGTGAATATATTATTAAGAATCCCATCTATGATATATTTAGCAAGGGGAGTGTCTATTTATAAATTTGTGGAAGTCCAATCTACTATACTTCCATAGAGGGAAGCGTGGATCTGGAGACCTGGGAAAATCCTAGTATGGAAGAGGAGCATTCAAAACTCTTATATGATCATTCAGAGTCATATCATGCAGAGCCACACAAAGGTATCAATAATGAAGACATTGAGAAGCAGTGTTGTGAAAAGACAGTTGTGATGCAGTCAGTAAAATATCAGTCTCAACTATCATCTTCACATATGGAGTTTCCTTATGATTTGGAGCCGCTTGGGGCTTGTACAATGAGTTATCATTTGATAAGCCTTGATGATCAGTATGATGGTGTAGTCAATATGAATCATCACTCTAATTTGTATATCAACCCTATCTAGTCATGGATATAAGCAGCTTGCGCAAGCACCTACCTGTTTGGGAAGAAGTTTGATGACATTATTCATGCCTATGATTTCCCATCCATCCCGCCCATTTCAGATCATCGCGCAGGTTTACATTCTATAAATAAGGTATCCTTACTTTGGCTGGTAACCAAAGACAAGGAAATTTTTTTATGTTAATAAAATGCTTAGGTGGTTACATTGGATTTTTTATTACACTTAACCCTTTTTATATCATGCTTAGAGTAGGAAAATAAGCTCCTTGAAAGAGAGCATTTACTTTTTGCATTTCTATTTTGTACTTAGCTATAACAAAAAATTTCTTTCATTAGTTAGCTATATCTATTTTGTTTGAATAAATTGGCTTAATTGTTCATTTGGTTTTTATATAAAGCTTGTGCTACTAATGTTTTCTTGTCAAGTTGAGATGTTTTTACAGGGTGTATAAACCAGAGATTCTGGTGTTCTCGTAACCTCTCCTTGTCTTATGACCAGATCAAGCACATGTCCCATTGTTGGAGCCAGATGTTACCACCTAAGTTGTACTTAGTGGTTTTTATCAAGTGAGCCTAGTGAAATGGACAAAGATGATGTGTCTGGACTTCATAAGACTTTCATAAGTGCTTGTTGTAATATATCACATGTCCATACCCCCTTGGCGGAGTTGTAATAAATGTTCTAGCATGATAGTTTCTGTAAAATACTTGGTCTCGTAGACTTTATTTGTCAATCCGATCAGACTAGGGTGTTTTTTCCCTTGGTTATTATTGGTTGTTGAATAAACGACTTATAATTTCTGAGTTTTTCACTCAATACCTCCAAAGTTGGGGTTGTCGGCTTGGCATTTAGGCCTATTGAGGTTATTAGAGTCTATGTGTCAATGTATAAACATGCTAGGAATTATGGTTGAGTCATATGAACATGTCTAAGTCCCCCAAGTTTTTAATTTTTTTAATTTTTTAATTTTTTCAGTGTTTTTTATTAAAATTTAATTTCTCCAAAATTTTTTAATAGTTTAATCAGAAAATTGCTTTTGTAATAAAAGTGGGCTCAATAATCAGTTTCTATCATGTAGGTGCTCATTTTCAAGCTAAGAGCACCCAGTAAACCTATAGATCCACTATTTCCAAGTTTTGAGTGATTTTCCATCACTCGGTTCAGAAAGCCCCAAGAAATAAATTATTGATTATTTTAATTAATAAATTGATGAATAATGGAGAAAACCCCAAATCCTAGATCAGTGGATTCTCAACTGATTTGATTGAAATTAGTCTCATCGACACCAGATTAACCAAAGATTATAATTCCTTGACTGAAGGGGATAATCAGGGCATATCCAGAGTTGAACTTTAGCCTCCTTTATGGGGAATTGCACCCTCTCTCTCTCCTCCACACATTTGGGCTCTTCTGGAAGCTCTGTGGTTGATGATTCAGTCAGCAGGTTGATGTGTCAGCTCAATCAGCCCCCCGATTGAAAGTTAGACTAGGTGGAAGCTTAGTTCAGCTTCATATCAGGCATTGATGGACTCTCCTTCAGCTGCAGTTGTCTATCTCCTTGGGATTTGCAACCCCTCTAGGTTGGGGTTTCAATTTTTTGTACAAATAAAGCATGGCTACCTCCTTTCTAAGCTATCTAGAGTTGGATTGAGGAGCTATTGTTGTTTTAATACTGTGTAATATATTTTTCTATTGGAATAAAGTGAATCTTTGGAGGCCAAAATGGTGTAATGCTCTTATGTGTGCGGAATTAACATTGTATTGCGGCTTTGTTGTTACCGGTGTCTTACTCTCAATTTCTGCATCTGAATCTTGTCTGGCTTAAACGATTCAGCTAAATCAATAGGAGTATAGTTGGGAAAGCAAGATTACCTATTTTTCAATATCTCATAGCATATATGTTTGAAGATTCATATTATACATGTTTAAATAAGTTTATTTGCATGTAATCCCTCTCTTTTTTCATATATCTCTATCCATATCTCATAAGGTTTTTGTGCAGGATTGTTTGTTAGTTTTCAAGTAGCAGGGGTTGGACGAACTGTGGATCTAGCTTGAATCCACTAGGAATCTGACTATTTTGTGAAGGCATTGTCCCTCGGCATTCCACTAACTAGTCTCTTGCAGATCCATTCCGGCAACAAGCGCTCTTCTTTTCCTCTTCCTCCTTCAAATTTTCTAAAATCAGTCCGGTTACTTGTTTTGAAGTTTTAAAATTGTTTAGATCTATCAATTTCAGAATTCATTTTACATAGATATTTCTGCCTTAAAATTCATAAACTAGATCTCATCCCTAAAGAAATTTTACAATCATTATAGATCTAGTTTTACGGAAAATTGTCATTTTTCAAGGCTGTGAAAGTAGATCTAAAGCTTGTTGAATGCATGGTTGTTTCCTTAGAATATAAAAAATTATATTCAAAAATTTAAGTGCTTCATATTGGCTGCCCTAAAATTAGGCCAATATCCCAAGGAAATCTTGCTTTCCTTGGTTGTTTTTCCACTTCTTTAAAAACTAGTTTTAACTTAGAATTTTTGGGTAAAACACGTGTTCATGCAAAATTACTTTAAAAGTACTTTTGGGAATATTTAAATTTTATAAAATTACTAGTTTTTATTAGGTATAACATAAAATAGGAGGAGGTGCTGTCTGAAAAGCATTTTTGGACCATTCGAAACCCCCCAGGGGGTCTCCGTCTTCCCAAAATTTCAAAATTTCGCAATTTGTAAACGTTTGGTCTCATTCTGTATAAGGACCAAGTGGATTAATTTTAGTTTTCTGATATTGTAATTTCTGCTAATAAAAATAAAAATCTCTTCGAGTAGGCTCTTTCGAGCCTATTCACCATCGCCCCTAGGGGGATTCGCGTCCGTGTCATTTTTTACAATTTTTTCATCTTTTTTCAATCTAGTGTAGTTCTAATCTGTAGGGGTAGTATAATTTGACTTATAATAATTTTCATATTCCATATATGGTGGTTTCAAATTAATTTTAATACTTACCCCATGAGCCTCCTTTTGAGCCGAAAGGTGAAGAAAGGGTCGTGGTAGTCTAATTAAAAAATGTGGTTTACTTATTTGTTTATGCTTCATCTGATATAATTAATTGTTTTAATAATCACAATAAAATCAACCCCTCCTTGATTCCCCAATTGAGGTCCACTTGGACTGAAAGAGGTTCCTAGAGGGTCTTTTTTTTAATAAGAACACCTCTTTTAAAATTTTCTAAAAATAACAAAGACTCCAGTGTGTATGCTATATACTTGGATATGGTTCATATACTCAATAAATTTGCATCAAAAGCACTTGAGAGACTATATTAATTAGTATTCACCTCCCAAATTGGCAAACCATCAGGCGAAAATCCAACGCCTCGAACAAACTTTAAGCGGTGGCAAAATACCCAAAGGAGTGGGAACAACTAGAAAGTGACCTCGAGGTGCCAATCTCTGCCACAACCTAATGGGTGCATTATGAACAACAGTCTTTGAGACTCCATTCCATCCCACAAACACCTTGCGGGTAGTCGTGAAAGTTCACTTTTGGACATACTCCAAGGACCCCTCGGGTATATCTAGAGTCCCCTTTTCGCCTAATTTAATTCATTCACATTCCACATTAATTTAAAATATACCAAGAGACATTTGCAAAACATTATTTCAAGTAAATGCAAGCACATTTTTTTCTTTGTTGACTCCATTTAAGGCACTGGTGATTTATTTGATCAATTCTTTCGATTATATATATATTGAGTGTCATTACTGTGCTTATTTTCTTTAAATCTTGCATCTTGTTATCTTTTGTTTCCACTAGTTAATTTTAAAACTCCTAAACAACTTAATCAATATAACACCATCACACTAAGTAATTAGCCTTAGTAATCTAGTAGGGTCTACCCCCCTTGGTTTCATTAGGAGTTAGCCTGAACGGAGGAGTCAATAACAAGGTGACAGCCTTGACTCAAGACTTACCCCCAAGAACACACTGACTGGCTTGAATATTTCTGCCATGTAACCCAGGTGTGTGAAAGGCGACAACAACGACCAGATGCTAAACCCAGTAAGAAGCGACTGTATAGTATGAACCGTAAGTATAAGGAAAGGGTAAAATCAGAATTGGATTGCATGCTCGATGTAGGAATAATTGAACCTATTGAGGAGTCAGAGTGGATCATCCCTATAGTGATCCAGGATAAGAAAACATCAGGTGAAGTAAGGATTTGTGTCGACCTGAGGAAGCTGAACGACGCATACTTGCATGATCCATTCCCAACACCATTTACAGATCAGGTACTTGAAAGTGTCGAAGGGAAAGAGATGTATTCATTTACTGATGGATTCTCTAGCTACCATCAAGTTAGAATCATGAAGGAGTATCACCACAAAAAAACATTCATCACCGAATGGGTATGCTATCAGTATATGGTAATGCCCTTTGGACTCAATAATGTGCCTGCTATTTTTTATAGAATAGTAGTCTCTAATTTTAAATATTTTATACATAAATTTCTTGAGGTCTAATTTGATGATTGGGCTGTGTTTGGTCTAGTAAGAGACCATATTGAGAGTTTGCGCATCGTTTGGTGTGTTGTTGGGTCACGTCGTATGTCGCGATGGCATTTTGGTCGACCCAACAAATATTGTGATTATTCTTGGCTTACCACCACCTACATCAGTCATGCACCTCAGATCCATTCTGGGACACATAGGCTACTACAAGAAGTTCATCAGAGGTTATGCAATGATCACTGCACCTATGGAGAAATTGATGAAGAAAGACACAAAGTTTCAATGGACATCACCTTGCCAGGAAAGATTTGATAAATTAAAGAACGTAATGGCCACTATGCCAATACTTGTATTTTTGGACTGGAAGAAGTAGTTCCATGTTCATGTCGATGTGTCATCTGTTGCGCTTGACATAGTCTTGATACAGCCAGGAGAGGGTGCGCTTTACCACCCTATTGCTTTTGCTAGCAGGAAACTATCAACAGCAGAAAAGAACTACATGACAATGGAAAGAGAAGGCCTCGCTATGGTCTACGCTGTTCAAAAGTTCAGACACTATTTGTTGGGTGGACATTTTCAGATGTACAATGATCATTCAACACTCAAATATTTAGTCAATAGACCAGTGCTGGGGGGAATATCTACATATGGCTTCTCCTCTTTCAAGAATTTTATTTTGAGGTCGTTGTCAAACCTGGTCGACTAAATTTTTGGCTAGACCACCTCTCAAGGATAGAAAGTGGTGAAGAACCAACTAGATTGGAAGATAATTTTCTTGACGTGCAACTATTTGCGATACACATGATGGATGAATAGAACCATGAGTTTAACACAATCATTCACTTTTTGAGCACATGATATGCATCTAAAGGAATGTCAACTAATCAAAAGAAACACTTGGTCATCATGGCTGCTGATTATACATTGATCGTGGGGCATCTGTAGAAGATGGGTGCAGTTGAAGTACTACGTCTCTATGCTTTTTACTAGGAACGACCTTGGGTTATGAGTGAAGCACGTGCTTTTGTCGCAGGAGGACACTATGCGAGAAAAGAAACTATACACAAAATATTGCAGGAAGGACTATGGTGGCCAACCATAAACATGGATACTAAAATATTCTACAAACGCTGTGATATTTTCCAAATAACATGAAAACCATCATGCCACGACGAGATGTTGCTTGCGCCACAAATAACCTTTCAAGCATTCGCAGGTGGGAAATTGATTTTGTAGGACTGATCAGTCCACTAGGAAGGACAATTGGCTCATGTTACATTATCACTACGACAAACTATTTGACTAGATGGGATGAAGTTGCACCTATTAAATATTGTACCGCTGCAACTGCGGTAAAGTTTTTGTTTGAAAATGTAGTAACCAGATTGGGCTGCCCAAAAATTTTACTAAGTGACCAAGGTACGCATTTTATTAACAACATGATTGCAGAGCTAACTGTAGAATTTCAGATCCAGCATAAGAATACAACACCCTATCATCCTCAGAATAATGGAACAGTCAAAGCTTTGAACAAGATTCTAGAGAATGCATTAACCAAGGTATGTAATGTTTGCCGAGATGGCTGGGACCAAAAATTCTCAGCTGTGCTATGGGTGTATCGCACAACTTGTATATGCCTGACAGGGAACACCCCATTCAAACTAGTATATGGATAGGAAACTATGCTACCAATGGAGTACATTATTCCGAGCCTATGGATTGTTGCATTGACAGAGATGACCAACGAGGATGCTGTCCAGTAGAGGTTGTCACAGTTCGTACAGATGGAAGAAGAACGTTTTGTCACAGGATTTCATCAGACAGTTGAGAAGCAATGGTAGAAAGCATGGCATGATCACCATATCAGGTTTAAGCCATTCAAAGTTGGAGGACTTGTGTTGTTGTATGACAACAAATTATTCAAACATCGAGGAAAATTGAATATGCATTGGATATGGCCATATGTGATCACACACATTATTGATGTGGGTGCAATAAAATTGCAGAAACTAGATGGCACGTATGTCATGGGTATGGTGAACGACAGTCGCCTAAAACCATACTATGATGTTCATAACATCCCCGGTTAGAGTCATGCCGCAAAAAAAAAAAAGAGGCCAAGAAACGTAAACTGTTATGTCACACGTCTACGACATAACCAGCGCCAAGTGCACAAGAAAAAAATAAAAGCTCAGTAAAAGGCATAAAGTGATACAAAAAGCAGGAATGAAGGTTTTCCTAACATTAAACTGTGAATATTCGACAATGATAAAGGCCGTTATGGAAGCTAAGAGTCATAAATTCGACAAGATATGAGGAGAATGACGACGTGCTTTCTGGTCCTGTTAAGCCGCCCTCGACATAACTGCCATAATTGTGCTGACAGATACAATGAAGCACTCAAGCCACCAAATTTAATGAAGGAATGCATTGACCGAGAATCCCTTGTGATCGATTAGACATTGACCTCCCATTGCATGATGACTGCAGGATGTGTTAGTAGGTATTAGTATAAGGCTTCTCCTTCAAGATTCCTTTTACGCATAGTGAGAGAACAAGAGAACTATAGCCATGTGTTTTTAGAGCCGAAGTCTATCACAAATTGAGTCGACACCCATGGTTATAGAGATCCCTAGTGATAGTGAGATTTCTGACGCAACCGTTATCTCAGGTTTCCCAATTGAGGAAGAGATAGAATCACTTGAGATACAACAACCAGAACCGCAGAGAGAGCTTGATTTGATGGCATGAACAAGGAAGAATCCTGAACCTATGCCAGCCCTTGCCCATATTCCAACTGGTCGGATGTGCCCTGTGCCAAGCTTAGTTCAGAGACCACCAACTGCAACTGGAGCTACATAACCAGTCAGGGAGCTGAGATAGGTTGGCGAGAGATAATCAGGATAGGCATCCATACCACCACTGACGAGAAAACGCAAGGCTGCTGCCACTGTGCAAAAACTTGGAAAAGCACCAATAGAGGAAGACTCAAAGGAGGACACCTTCATTAAGGAGGAATCCCCATCATGTAGAGGACTAGATGTTGAGGATGACGATGAAACTTTCCCTCATTACGTCTGACCAAGGAGAGCCGATGTGGAGGAAGTGGTTCTTCCAAACAAGGCCAATACAATTTTGGTAGCACCGCAAATCCCTGAGAATGTTACCATGCTGACAAACATAATGCCAAATCTCGTCAAGTTGACCTTCAAGGACTTAAACACTCGATAGCAGGAAGGGTTGAAAAGAGTGGACTGCATTTTCACAGAATAAACTATCCCGACTAGGCCTGAGGTGCTAAGGTCAATGTAATGGGCTAAGGGAATTGGCCACACAGGATTGATAAACCTATTGTTTATGCCACATTTCAGCCACAGCCAGTAGGTCAACACATATGTGAAACAACTTCTAGTTTGTTTCCACAAAGGATGCCTATGGCTTGATCGACCATACCCGGTCGACGTCGAGCTTATTTCTGCAAAAACAAGTCCTCCAAAGGAAGGAGAAGACACCACACCATATTTTCTCCATAAAGATGACACCAAGCTGAAGTGGAAGTATAAGATTCAATGCACAAAAAGGGGATTCCTAATTGGTCCTATCAAAAATGAAAGTGTGCGGTTCACTGGAAATATCCTATCTTGTAATATGCTACACAGGATGAGGCCAACTCAGTGTACTGCAGGAACAATAGAACTTGCACAGTTGTGCACGCTAGGTGGGGTTTTCAATTGATCACATTTCTTGCTGAATGAACTGATAGATGACACAATTAAGGCCTAGGAGGACCCTAACCACAAATTCCACTAATCCTGGCTAGTTGCCTTGATTTCATTCACCCTATGGGCCAACCCACCAGACTATGAACAAATGAATGTCCTGCTACCTTGCCATGGCGCAAAGTACCAGAACTTGTGGGAAGACAAGAAAGATAATATATGACTGAAGGATAACACCATTGAGTTATTTTTGTATGTAGAAGCATTGTGTGATGTTGTCCTATGATCTCACCGAGTCCAGGTCATGACAGTGCATAGGTACGCAGCCTTCTTCAATTTCCAAGCCAGTGCGCATAACATGATTTTAGAGATGAAGAAGGACTTGGCCAAACAAGTACATAATGAAGGGTTCATGGTCATGGATGAGGATGTGGATGCAATTGTCCAAGAATGGCTGGATGAATGGCGTGGCCCACTGGTAGAGATGCTGCCCGAAGGACAAAATGAACAGGACCCACCAGTGGACCAATGAAATGGCCATGGAAACAAGGGAGGAAATGAGTAGGACAATTAGTCACAAGAATAGGAACAAGAAGTAGATAATCAAGGGGGCGATGGTGGCTCTAATCATGGTGATTTAGAGCACACTCCTAATAAGGAGGACATCCTGACCCAACAACAAACACAACAACAAGAATGGGACCCCCCACACAAGAAAAGGAAATATAGCAGGACATATAACATGAATACCTTGAATGAAGAGGATATCTGGACACTAGGAGAAGCTGTAGCTACGGTCGCCAAGGACAGCCTCACCGTTCTGAAGACGTAGCAGGTAATCATAGCTGACCAAGTTGGGAACCACCTAAATAAGTTAGTAGATGCCATTAATGAGGTCAAAGCCACTATTGAGGCTAAGACACATGGCATGGATCCCAACGTTCCATTAGCCGCACCAAAACTAGTGCCACCGATCAAAGTAAAAATTCTAGGGCACACACTAGAAACATGGATAGAGACAAGAGCATTCGATGATATTAACACTCTGCAGATCGACGTCTCCAAGCTAACATTGAGTGAATTCTATGAAGTGTAGGAGGTGGCCACATTGGAAATATGGTTGAGGGAAAATGTTGTTGCATATCAAGAAACAAAACAACAAATGAAGGAGAAGGCACGCAAGGCCCTCATCCTTAAGGAAAAAGAGAAAGAACTTAAATGGTGCAAGGCCCTCCTTGTAGAGAAAGAACAAGAAATTGTGGTGCACAAACAAAGCTACGCCACATTAGCCGAAACGATTAAAAGTGCGATCGTAGAGTTTCTACCTGAAGTGGTCCACGGAGACGAGGATTCAGCGGCTAAGGTTTCCCTACTAGCACAGATCACAGCAAAATTAAGGAAGCAGGTTGAGGAGCTTCAAGCAAGACAGGTGTTGAGCATACCTCCTAAGTGCTGGAGTAGTGAAGAAGAGTGGCGTCCGAGGCTACTGGGAAGATCAGTGAAGTAGAAACATTCTACGCTAAGGTATTAGAAAATGTTTCCACAATATGGGAATCACTTCTGGAAGATGCGAAAATAGAAAATATAAGAGAAAACATAAGCAAAGTTGAGGAGAAAATCGCTGCGGAAAAGGTAGAAATGAAGAAGTTGTCCTTTCAACAAAAAGTTACCAAAATGGCTGAGATCAAACAACTATAGCAGGAAGTCCAGACTCTTCATGATCAAGATTAGACTAGGGAAGCAAAAGTGGAAGCACACCAGTCAAAATTAGCATGGATCACCGTCTTTATTTAGTTGCTACAGCAGAAACTTGGAACAATTACACAATCAATTGAGGTAGGCCTATTGAAATATGTTAGTTCCGATCGAGTAGAGCAGTTGGCCACCCAGGAAGAAGAAGTAACAACAGAATTTTCTAGGGTGCAATAGACAGTGACGGAATTTTAGGACAAGTTTGGTCTTGTGGTGAAGCTTGCACCATAGACATATGTTTTTGGGGGAGAAACATGAATTTTAGTGGCAGGAAATTTTGAGAGGACTTCCATTTTTTCTTAATGGCTTGGGAAGAGCCACATGTGAGTGTTGGGGGCCTATTGGGCCAAGAAAGGTGCATAAAGAAGAAGCTGGTGCACAGGAAAAGGAAGGAAAGTTGCATGCACAACAAGAAGTAAATTAGGTCACAAAGGAAGCAAAGGAACTGGCACAGAAGGATAGAACATGTGCACATTGGAGGAAAGGTGAGCTTGCAAGTGTACAGATAAGTAATGGCTAGAAAGCGACGAGTTAGGAAGATCGTGGCTGCTAAATTCAGTGTAAGCCAACGGACAATGCACATATGAAGGAATATTTGTAAGTCATGTCGATAGTGCCTTGTGTCAGTCCATGACAGCTTGTAACCATTTTTTATGGCTGAATATGACCTGTAACAGATGAGCAGTATGTAGTTTACCTTGCGTGGTCCTGTAGAATATATAAATAGGAAGAACTCGTTCTGTATAAGGGTTGAATTCGGTCATATGTTGGTAGAAGTCCATTGTTTTACTGCTTTGTCTAGTTTTTTAAGGAATTTAGGGTTATAGGGAAAGAAGACTTAGAGAAGAGTCTGGTAGCAGTAGAAGGTTGTTGAGCCACGGATCTTGCAGCTGTGTGCACAAACCGCTAGAAGTAGAAGGAATCTGCAGCTGAGTGCACAGACAATAGGTAGAATATTCGATCCAGGCTATGTGCGGATCAATAGGAGTAGATAGAAGAATAAACCATAGAGCATGAGAGGAAGAAGATTGAGTAAGAGAGACATATCATAAGAACAATCTGTAGGTCGTAGACTACAAGGTGCTATATCCATTTCTCATGCCAGATGAAGAGCACCTTGGTGGTTTTTCCCATATGGGTTTCCACGTTATTTCCCTTGTTGAATGATTAATTGATGTGAATGTTTATGTGAATTTCGAGTATTTTCTTACTGTATATTGATGAGTTACTGTTGAATGCATGCAGCATCTTAAGTAATCAGTGAACAAATGAATGTTAAGAGAACTATTGGAATGTTGTGTATAAGTTCATGGTTAAATTTCTTGAGTTAAAGCATAAATTGCACACTGTATGTAAGTGCAAGGAATTGGCTACATCGCATAAGTTGCACTAGTTTTTGAGATTAAGGACAGGGTCATGTCATGCATGCGCTGTCATACAGTTGTTCCTAGTCATGGAGTAATAGACTCCATTATCTTGTTTCCTTTGTCGAGTGCCTTGGCCAGACTATAATCCCTTGCCAACTGCGGAAACATGGTTCTGGCAGTTACCCATTAGATATCTCGAGTGAGACTGCACCTGCCTCGTAGGTGTTTCTGACTGAGCTTACTCTATCGGGATGATGTCTTGTGGTGTCTTGTTGGTATTGTGTTGTTGTTGAAACGCGGGTCGAGACAAGAAATAGAAAGAGGCCAACAACCCCTGTCTACTGGGTTTTGTTGGTTGGGGTTTGAGCTAACACAAACTTCCTCAAAATAGTAATATGATCAAAAGTAGTAATAAGAAGTATAAAACATCTATCTATCTTTCCTCCTCTGACTATATTTCTCTATCATGCGAACTTGAGAGTGTGAGGTATGTCTAAATGAGGGAGAGCACCTCCCTATTTGTACCCTTTCAAGTCACTGAACAAACATAAGACTCGAGCCTACATGTCTTCTCACATGGGTCCCACTTCTTCTAGAGATACTATAAGTACATATTACATGATGTTACAGTGGGGACTATTTCCCCGACTTACAACATAGGTTTTACCTCAAGGTCTAGACACAGTTTAAACATCCCGTAAAGAGGTAAAACACATCCCCAATGGGGGTACAACAAGATACAATGATAATATACATCAGAATATCTTCTGAAATTACAAATACATCAACAGGCATTATATAGTGTAATAGGTTTGGGAGTAAACCATTCCTCCCACAACCAATTTCTTTAGAGATTCATCTGGAAAAGATAAGTGTACTTGATGGAGAATTCAGGCCAAAATATCATCGTCCACCTCTTTGTCAATTCCTAGTGTGTGCCCACACATTCTACAACTATAATTAAACAATCAAATTAAAAATAAAAGAGAATTTTAATAACGTTACACGCATTCAAAAATCCCACGGTGAAGAATACAGAGAACACAATAATACTTTGTTTTTGGTTTTTCACCTACAATCTCCCACAATGCATTCACTCTTCTTCTGTAAACATCAATAAAAATCTTACACAGTCTGACCATGACCATGATTAATTGGAACCCCTAACTCTCTCTTTTGGAAACAAGCATTCAGTAATACCAAAACAATGATTTGTACAACAATGAATTCATTCAATCAAAGGGAAAACATTACCAAAATTTACCAGGAATTTGCTCGCATTTAAGATTTCATGATACACATTTAGAAACCTTCAAACTCATGTATTAAATCAATAACTTTCCCATCAACTTCATTTAACACTCTTAAACAAGAGGAATAAATTCCAAAAATCCTACGTACCTAAACTTGGTAGGTTACAATGTTTTCATTAAATGCAAGATCCCTATATTTATGAGTTACACCATAAAACTTCTATGTATTTAGTTCACAAAACTTGTTCACATCATCAATATCTACATTATTTGCAATTTTCAATCCAATAGATATAAAACGCACACATTTTCCAGATTAAAAAAAAAACATATTAAAACCGAATTCATTTTTCTCAGTTTCTAGAGTAATCTTGATTCTTAAATATGTTGAGTTGTATTCATAACACATTCATGAAGTATATATTGAAATACCAAAATACTAACTCTCTTAAATTTTCAATTCCGCTCTCTATTCCATTAAAGAATTACATACAATTTATAGATTTAAAAGTCCATTACTCTTCTAGCTAGCTTCAAATAAATATGTCCACAAATTAAGCATTCACTTATTAAACTATAAAACAATTACTTTTTCCTTCATACATTCATCAATACACATGAGAAGAGATATTAAAATGAACAATCACTAATCAAACATAAATGTACTCAATTCAACCATATGAAAATAGTATACATTACTATAATGCAAAAAACAATTCTTCCCAACCAGATATTTAACATTCCTTAGCACTTCCAACTAACTCTAACACCCTTGTTATATCTTCATATCTCTTCCTATGCCCGTGGGATTACAATGTTTACAACAACATGAATATTTCCAACTCAAGAAATAGTTACCTATAGTTTTTATAACTAAATCCTAAATATATAAATTCAATTTTATCTATTAATCACTCATAACTCTAATCTTCTAAAGCGTTGTTTTCCAATTATGAGAAAACTTCAAATATGTTAACGAAAAAATTATATTTGACTTTCTTTTGGTTGGTGCCATGACCCTAAGGTCTGGCCAGCCTTTAAAGTCTTGAATGAGAGCATGATGCCCCTGCATTAAACTCCCAAGGTAAAATAAAATCATGACCTCTTGTTGATGTTTCTTGAGTCTTCTTCTTTCCTAGATCCCCTATGTTAGAGATGATCCTTTGTTTTTTTATTACTCATTGTCACTATTTATTCCCATTGTCAACTGTATAAATAGTTTGACATCGTTCCTTTTGTTGTACTTTTGTTTACAATTTTGCATGAGCATCCAAAGATCACCAATTTCACCATATATCATATCTCCCTAAATACATATATTGTCTATTTGTGATTGTATATTCTCTTTCAACAGAAAACCATAACTCTCATCCGAAGTTGTTCCTATCAACTCAACTATGGCATGTTGCATGAGTTGTCTTCTCCATTGATTCCCTTTAATAGAATAACTATTTCCATCTCCAAAATTTTCAATGTTTCCTTTAACTACCATATTTTCTCCCAAGACAATTGCTTCTTCTAGGATTTCATGTTCATCTTTATCTTTTCCAATCTTACTAACAATGTTTAGCAACTATCCTTTTTCTTTTCCTATGAAATCTACAGTAGAAAAACATTCCTTGTCATAAATCATAAGGCTCTTCATCCTCTATCAATGCTTTCCTTTATCATTCCTCATGTTGATTTTCTTCGACATAACATCCATTGAGATCTTTAGTAGGACTCTCTTCAATATCCTCATCACTTTCTTCATAAAAGTAGACAACTTGTTCAGGTTCACAAATAATGTGAGATTCTTCCTTTTGTTTAGCTTCTCTAAGCTCTCCTTTTTTCTCTCCATATTAATATGAACTATTTAAACCCATGAGTTGTTCAACAAACTCTTCATTGACATTTTCTTCCTCCCCTTCATCAAGGTATATTCCCTTCTATGGTTCACAGATGTGAACTATCTCCTCATGCTCAACTGCTTTGAGATTTCTCTCATTCTTCCACCAAACAATCAACATGTACTTGAGTTCTATAGCATATAGTATTAATAAAGGCCATTTCACCTTTTCCCTCAATTTCCACCCACAATATTTGACTTATGCATGTTCTCCTTCTTGTAGCAGCTCTGTCAATACATTAATCTTTGCATCTATTTCAACAAGTTTCCTGTCAAACTCTATTTAACTTTTTGTTTTTATGCCATATGCTTTGGAATTCTTCCTTTATTTCTTGTGGCCTCTCTTTGAAACCTCAATATGATTTTCAACAATCACCTCTCTCATCACCTCTACAAGCTCCTCCATGTCCATGTTGAATTACAAACAAACCCTTCCATTGGTTCTCTCACTTAGAACACTTCAAGCACTCATGATTCTCTCTCTATAGGCTTCCTACTTGCATTCACTCCTCCTCCTATGATAACTTCACTTATTCTCTTTACTTATAGCTTAACTAGAATAAATCGCATCATTTCTCATTGTAAGGTTCCATCTACCACACTCTCTTCCAACTATTACTCTATTTCAAGAATGTAAATTATTTTATCAAATGTAAATTATTTCTCCAACAAATTCTAGTGTTGATTTTGGAACCACATGGGAACAAAAACTAACCTCTAAAATGGACATGGAGAAAAATATGAAAGTGAATATCAATCATCACCATGTGTCACCCAATCTAAGGAGTGACTTCAGATTAGTGATTGTATTCTCTGTGAAGCTCTTGGTGAAGATGTCGACAGTTTTCTCTGCATATGGGCAATACTGCAATGATATCACCTACTCATGCACCATGCTCCAGATGTAGTGCATGTGTCTCTAAATGTTCTTGGTCCTCTATATCTATAATGGATCGGTATAAATATTAATTTCACTTTGATTTTCACACCAAATGACAATGGGTGAATCAAATGCAAAAGCAATTTCTCCAACAATGCATTGCAACCACACACATTATGTAGTTGCATTCACTGCTCCTCTGTATTCATCCTCAGCTAATGAAATGGATATAGTGTGTTGTTTCTTACTTGAACAGCATATGGGACCATGTGAAAGCATGAATACATAACCTCAACTAGAATTTATGTCAATGCAATCTCCATCCCAATCATAATCAATAAATCCAACTAGATCTAGTGGAGAACTAGCAGCATATTGTATCCCAAAGTGTTTGGTTCCTTGCAAATAATGCAATATACTCATATCATCCTTCCAATGGATCTCATGAGGATACTAGATATACCTTGCAACAAAACCTACTGCATAAGACAAATCAGGTCGAAAGTGTGTGAGATACAACAAGCTCCCAACTAGCTATCGATATAGTGAGTTGTCCACCGATGGAGATGAACCAAAATCACCTAGTTTCAATATTGAAAGGAAGAGACACTTGGTTGTTGTATATTCAGCCATTTTGAAATTCAATAAAAGTACTACAAAATATTTTGATTGGATGACCTTGATGCCCGCATCATATTTCTCAATCTCCAAGCCAATAATTTGTTTCAACAATCCAAGGGCAGTCATTGAAAACACATTGTGCAATGAAGACTTAATTGAACCTATATCGACAATGCAACTTATAGTGATAAAATGATCATCAACATATAGTACTATGATATGCAATGAATCATCTAAATTCTTCAAATATACATTAGGATCATATTTGCATCTTTCAAATCCTAGTGAGAGAAGAAAGTTGCCCATCTTGGCATACCAAGCCCTGGGGGCTTGCTTGAGTCCGTAGAGAGACTTCTTCAACCTGAAATAAAGTAAAGGATCATGAAAGAGACCTTCAAGATAATGCATATAAATATCCTCATGAAGGTCACCATTAATAAAATAACTCTTCACATCAATATGGTGCTCCCATCGCTTAGATGTAACAATGGCCAAAACTAGTCTGATAGAGTCTATCTTTCCAACTGGTGTGTTAGCAACTGTGCTAAATTTTGAAGATTTATACACAAGGAATCTACAATAACTCCCCTTCAAAGGTCCATACTAGTGTAAAATGAGGGGTAGGTTCAAAACAATTTCATGTCTTATGGCCTAAAGGTATGCAAAAAGGGGTTTGAAGCTGCTTGGGAGGATTATTCCTTAGCCTTAAGGTCAAAATGGATCCATAATATTTAGGCTCTACCTTGGAGATGATCCTGATATGGAAAATATGATCAAGGATAGATCTTGGCTAGAACGAACGATTGAGATCCAACCCGAAAAAGAGATCAATGGTCCAACAAAAATTCGGAAGCAGGAAATGCTAAGTTTCGACCATAGAAAGTTCAAATCCCAATTTCTAAATTCCACAATTCGAGATCCAATGGCCCAGGATGATTCTGCCTAAGATCAATGGTCCAACAAAGGGCAGAAGTAGAAAAGGAAAATAAGTTTGAGCTTGAAATTTATTATCCTTGATTTCCACTTTCAGCGACTAGGATCCAACGGCTCAGAGTGCGTCCTCAAGAGATGAACGACTTGGAAAAGAACAAAGGGGGGAGATTGAAAGGCGGAAAAATTAAAAAATTTGGTCGTGAAAGGTTGAAATACCAATTTCCATGATCTACAAGAGCTATGATTTAGAGAGATCCCACAGAAGATCGATGGTGCAGAAAGAAAATGGCGGAAGCAGAAAGGTCAAAACTGAGCTCCGAGAAAATTGAAAGTCTGCTTTCTGCATTCCGTTGTCTATGAAAGGCAGAAGTGGAAGGGCGAAAGCAGAAATGCAGAGGAGAAAGAGGAGAAATTTTGGTGAACAAAATCAAAGGATCCACGTCCCATTTTTTGCTAAAGGAGGAAGCAGGAGGGAGGAAACGGAAGGGAGGAAATAGAAAGGAAGAGGCTGGAAAAGACATAAATTTGGTCCTGAAAAGGTGCAAACCTATTTTTCGTTATCTGTACGATCGAAGGTCTAGAAATCCTCCACCATCATTGATTTCACATCAACGGTGGAGATTGATTCCATTGATCTAACCTACACGAATAAAATAGCTTTCCATATCTGTGAAATCGCTTAAAGGGGCACGTGTTTCAACGATCAGGATTAAGGATAAGGTAAGAACTACAACTGAGATTCATTTCACAGGAGCAAGATGCAAGGTAGTTCGAAGCTATTACATATTATTGAAGAGACATCATTTTCATCCACTAGACATGGTTTCCAGGTGTTTAATTCTCCATTTTTGTCGAACATGCGTGTCCCATCATGCTTTCCTATTTTGTTAACAATCATAGCGAATCTTCCAGATTATAGATTGTTGGTATTTAATGATCATTCGATTTTGATCCCCATTTTTGTAACTGATTTTAGGGCTTTGCTTCAAGGTCGGTCTCAGGAGCCCAGGACTCTATAAATTTACCCTCAAAATAGGAAGAAAGGGTTGGAACTTTCATTCAAAAGCATTCGGCTTTTAGTTTTTATATCTTTGTAAACTTTCTTCGAAGTGTTAATGAGAAATATTCTTCTACATTTCTGAGATTCATCATGGTGTTATACATTCAGTTCATGTTTCATGTTTGCATCATGTTCATTTCTATAATTTCCTGCTAATGTTATCTAGTTGTATGTGAGGAACTCATTTCATTAAGCGCTCCTTGTATCATATATTTCATTTGTGATGTGTTTATGATTACTGTTATAGAATTCACCCTATGTTAGGTGCACTGTATTAGTTGTTGGCCTTACTTTTGATGCTACTAAAGGTGGTGCAAGAGATTCATCCACAGATAGGTACCTCTTGCTTCACTGGTATTTCTCCCCTTTCTCCTACCACCACTTAAAGATATTTTACTGAATGTGACACCTACTTTGCCTTAGAGTACAAAGGAAAATCGCCACTTATTTTCACTGTAATACCCTTGATTGATTCAAGCTGTGACTCCATTTCCCAATGGCTCTTCTTGTCTATCTGTTTTACCATCTTTAAATATGTAAATATCATGTTCCCATGAGAAATATTGCCTTATGAATGCTTTCTTAAAGTCATATGTATATGTGAATGTTTATGTGATAAAGAGAGAACCCTCTCTTACTATATTGGCTAGAATACAATCTAATTATTGGTTTGAAATGGTTACCCCTATGAATTCCTACCACAACCATAGGAAAATTATAGGGTGATAACATCTCGGCGTCGTTACCGGGGAATAATCACTATTATCTCCTTGGGAAAATGACATTGTCCTAGCTCTACAACTTGGTTGAGCAGCCAGTCATAGACACATACTGGTTGTACATGCTCTGGTGACTCCACACAAATTTTGAAGACGAATCCACTGGGAAATACTGGCAGACAAAAGAACCAACATGAGAAGAAATCCTGATGTAGGATCTTTCTAAGAGATTTTTGATCTAGAAAGTCAGATTCAAAGGGCCAATAGGCTGCAAATATTATCTAGAACTCTTTCCTTCCCTACTAAAAGTGTTGTTTCTGTTAATGACATACATGAACATTGTAATGAGGAGTTTGGACTAGCTTTCACTAGGACTAAATATAAGTCGATCCTCTCTGAAGTGGTTTCTGACACCTCTGCATTTGATTTCCCCTGCATTTCCTGGTCACCTCAGACCTCAAATCCTCTACGCATGGATTTACAACACTTTCCTGTCCCATAGTTCTCTACGCTCACTGCTGAATCTACCCTGTTAAACTCCATTGTCATAAGGAAATATGCTGCCACTTATTTTCCTCCCACTATGTCTAAGCCTAATCATCTTATTTTCCAGTTTCACAACTCCCCACATATCTATAGTTCCTCATAGCATACCACTTTCTATCACACCAGTCTCAATCCCCCTTGTAAACTCTGTTAAACTTCCGAGTATGGAAAATAGATTTGCCCCCATACAACTTCTTGCTGCTCTCCATGACCTCCCTCTAGGATATTCCCAAAGGCTCAAACAATTCAATGGGGAGAGGGGATATTCAGTTAAAGAACACTTGGGATGGTTTTTAGATTGGATAGACCCAGAGGAGGTGGGCCATGATGATGTTAAGGTTAGATTATTTACCTAGAGTCTAGTAGGAGAAGCAAGAAAATGGTACAAAAAACTCCCAGATGACTCTATCCTAAGTTATCAATCCTTTGAGGAATCTTCCAAGGATAAGTGGGAAGACAAGAAGAACCCTAATAAACATCTCTCTTAATATAATTCCATGAGTAGAAGAGAGAGTGAATTTGTCCAACAATTTTATGAAGGTCTACAATGCCATCCCTTCCCAGTTCAAACACCCCATTGGTTCTTCCCAACTCCAATATGATGAACCTTTCGATAGCAATTTTACCTTGTGGCTGAGTGAAAGGATATCAACCTCATTGGAAGATATGATGAAATATGCCATAGAGGTGGAGGTAAACCTGAATACTGCAAGAAAGAAGAAAATGGATGAAGGAGAATGGAGAAGGGAGGAAGGAGAGTGGAGAAGAGAGGAAGGAGAAAGAGGAGACCAAAGAAAAGATCAAGAAATTGAATAGCCCTCTACCGCTAACTCACAAGAGGCCAGGATAGACACAATGTTGAGAACCATGGAAAGGATGATGTAGAGACTCTCTATGGATGGTAGACCACCTGCCAGGGAAAATCAAGAGCAGCAAAATGGGAACCAACAACAAATGAACATGATTGGCGAGCCTATGATCTCATGGTCGGAGCAAAGAAAGACTTGTATAGAGTCCAATCAGAAACACAGGGTCCAGCAGCAGGACCACAGCAAGATCCAACTTATGGTGGCTATGGAGGAGGATTCATAGGACGAGGCTGTGGAGGAGGCTTTGCATGTGGAGAAGGCTCTGGCAGAGGAGAAGGATTTGGCTGTGGTCGCGGACCAGTTAATTGTTACAACTGCGAAGTTGTAGGACACTATGCTAGGGACTTTCAGAGCCCCACTACCACTTGTAACTACTGCAAATATTATGATCATACTATAGAGGAGTGTCCTACCTTGGTAGCTAAGATCAGAGAACCTAAGCCAGTATTACACCAGAACATCTCGCTTATTGCTGCTGAGCAGGAAGAGCCAGAGCCAAGAGTCAATATTGTGACTTACAGCGGTGTTTCTACCAGTGGGACATCGCAGGAGACGGAAAAGACCACAGGTCAGGAGTGGGTGCACAGAGCTCCTAATAAAGCAACACCACTCGACCTACAGAAGAACAAACAGACATTTCAGGAAGCTAAGGCTTTCTTTGATGAACCTATGCAATCAGGATCACAGGTACTGCCGTCTAGGGGTGTACCGCAGCAAGCACCTTGTGGCGATATCCTTGTACAGACATCGTAGGCTACCACATCGGGAAGATGCGATGAGGAAGAGATGACAGGAAGTGTACATTCCTTCCTGCGGAGTTGTCTAAAACTTGTAAGAAATGAGCAAGCTATCATAGAACTTCAATGCATCATAGATCAGTGTCAGCCATCTTCTTCCGTGGGTAGTACACAGCGTGCTGTTCATAATATTACGGGACATACAAGAACAGGAAGAGAGATGCGACTCACAGCGCAAGTTGGAGAATTTGAAATGGATGAGGTGATCCTAGATCTAGGATCAGACGTGAATGTTCTGACTAAGCAGACATGGGACCAGATGGGTAGCCCTAAGTTAGTTAGATATCCTATCCACCTGAGATTAGCTAATTAGCAGCGTGTATCACCTCTGGGTCGGTTACCGCAGGTTCCAGTTGACATTGACAGAGTTCACAGCTTTGCGGACTTTGAAGTTATAGAAATCATTGGCGATAGTAGACCCTATCCTGCATTACTAGGCATTGATTAGGTGATCAGTAACATGGTCATTATCGACCTAAAAGGAAGACAAATGACCTTTGAGGATGCGCAGATCCAGGTCATCGCACCGTTGGATCCTTCTCAGGGTCCTAGATATATTGAACCTATCTGGGTAGAGGAGGAGGCACATAACATGGAGAGCCTCTATCAGATGATCGTGAACCAGAGTGACTACATCAATCCAACCGCAGAAGGGAATATTAGTTGGCAATGCGACAGCTCATGCGCATCAGATTCAGATGTTGGTCTAGAAAAATGGTAGAACAGACTTCACGAAGTCTCAGCACATAGATGCGCGTACTTGACTAAGTCACTGCGATGGATTGGCGCAAAGATCAATGAGATTCCATCCTTTCATGGCATAACAGATATCCAGGACTTTCTCGAGCAGTTTGAACAACAAATCCCTCATGAGCAGAGGATCGCAGCTATGGACCTTACAGTATGAGCCACACCTGCAAGATGGTGGTATGCACATAAAGAGAACATCGCATCATGGGATGATATTAAGAGATTCATGGCGATCAGATTTTCTGATGACAGAGAGTATGCCCAGTAGAAATACACAGGAGAGAGTGACCCTAGATCACACATTCAGACATGTGAACAGAATTGGTCAGACATTCCTGAGGATGAATGGGTTCACCGATTCATTCATACTTTGGATACAGTTCCAAGAAACTGGTATACAGAGACTGAACTGTGCAAGGGAACAACAACATGGCCACTTATGATAGACAGCTTCCTACTCACCTTCGCTTTTGAATCTGAGTATCCAAATGTTGATCAGGCCCTACAAGTAATAAACAGCAAGATATTTGAGGAGTGTACCATATCATTGTCAGCTCAACCTGAGTGGGCTATCCAGCTAAAAGAGGTGTTAGAGTGTTATAATTTTGCATCTGAACCAGAGGAGGAAGATGAGGATCCTCACAACACCAACATTCTGGAGTTAGAAGGCACTCGCGATGTTGAGGGACCACAGTTAGAAATTCCAGCAATCACAGAGCCCATCAAGATTAAAAAGATCAATATTGGCACAGACACAGAACCTAAGTTTGCCTCTATTAGAGACTATTGAAACGATGAAACAGTCGAACAAATTGCAGACTTGCTACATGACTATCAGGACCTATTTCCCACCAAGTTCACAGAGATGAAGGGAATAGTTGGAGACCTGGGAGTCATGAGGATACCGTTGAAGGAGGATGCTAGACCAGTCAAGCAGCGCCCATATAGATTAAATCCACGGTATAAAGAAAAAGTAAAGGATGACATCGATAAGATGCTAGCAGCAGGCATCATTGAACCTGTAGAAGAAAGTGAATGGGTTAGCCCCATGGTTGTACAAGAGAAGAAAACCAAAGGAGACATCAGGATCTGTGTTGATCTGCACAAGCTCAACGATGCATCGCTTCACGATCCATTTTCGACACCGTTCACTGATGAGGTATTAGACAATGTGGGAGGACAAGAGGTCTACTCCTTCACTGATGGATTTTTAGGTTACCATTAGATCAGAATACATCCAGAAGACTGATCCAAGACCACCTTTGCAACAAAATGGGGCTCGTTCCAGTATACGGTAATGCCCTTTGGTCTTAAGAATGCACCAGCTATATTTTCTAGAGTAGTAGTTGCCATATTTAAAGAATACATCCATAAATTCCTAGAAGTATATTTTGATGATTGGACTGTATTTGGATTAATTGACAAGCACATAGGAGATCTAAGACTGATGTTAGAGAAATGTAGGCAGTACCATATTTCTCTAAACTTGAAGAAATGTATATTTTGTGCACCATTTGGTATTTTGTTGGGTCACATTGTTTGCAAACAAGGCTTGATGGTAGATCCCGCAAAGATTGCCATCATTGTAAATCTTCCAGCACCCAACTCAGTCAAGAAACTGAGGACAGTACTTGGTCATACCAGGTATTACAGAAAGTTCATCAAGGGCTACGCAAAGATTACGACACCAATGGAGAAATTGCTAAAGAAAGATGTAAAATTCCTATGGGATGAGGAATGTTAGCAGAGTCTAGACACACTTAAAGAAAAGATGGTTACAGCGCCCATCCTAGTATTTCCAGACTGGAATAAGCCATTTCATGTACATGTGGATGCATCTGGCATCGCACTAGGGGTTGACTTAACGCAACCAGGAGAAGGGGATATTGATCACCCTATCGCATACTCCAGTAGAAAGCTATCGACAGCAGAAAAGAATTACACCACGACATAAAGAGAAGGATTAGCTATGGTGTATGCACTGCAGAAGTTCAGGAACTACCTATTGGGTGCCTCGTTCAAGATTTTTACTGACCATTACGCATTGAACTATCTTGTCAATAAGCCAATGTTAGGGGGGAGAATCTGCAAATGGTTACTCCTCTTTCAGGAGTATGATTTTGAAATCATTGTTAAACCAAGAAGATTGAACGCTGGACCTGATCATCTGTCGTGGATAGACTCAGGAGAAGAGCCAAGTAACCTAGAGGACAATTTACTAGATGTGCAGTTGTTTTCTATCTAGATCGTAGACGACTACTATGCTGATATGATTCACTTTCTCACTACAAGATTAGCGCCTGATGAGTTTACTAAGTAGCAAAAGAAGCAGTTGGTTGTTAAAGCAGCAGACTTCACCCTGATCGTAGGACACCTATACAAGTTAGGACCGGATGAAGTTTTGTGCAGATGTGTGATGCCACATGAAAAAGACGCTATTATTAGAGAGGCTCATTCAGGAACCGCAGGAGGTCACTTCGCAAGAAATTCGACTGCGCAGAAAATCCTAGATGTAGGATTATGGTGGCCTACGTTGCACAAGGACACCAAGGACTTTTGCAGATGCTGCGATATCTTCCAGAGGGTAGGAAAACCCTCGCGACACGATGAAATGCAGCTGCGACCACAGGTTACACTGCGCACATTTGACAAGTGGGCTATAGACTTTGTGGGTCCTATCAACCCACCAGGAAAACTCACTGGCGCGAGATATATTATCACTGGAATAGAGTACCTCACCAGATGGGCAGAGGCCAAGGAAGTAAGAAATTGTGATGCTGCTACAGTCACGCAGTTCCTCTTTGAGAACATCATCAGTAGATTTGGCTGCCTCGTAATTCTGATGAGCGATCAAGGCACACATTTCTTGAACCGCACCATCGAGGCCTTGACAGAAGAATTCCATATTCAGCACCATAAGAGCACTCCTTACCACCCACAGGCTAATGGTATGGTGGATTCCTTTAATAAGATTTTAGAAAATGCTCTTACTAAGATCTAGAACAGCCAAAGGGATGATTGGGCTCCTGGCTGGTTTCGGATGACAGCACCGGATATCCAAGGTATCATCAAAGACTTTGACGATCAATGGAAGCAAGAGTATGAAGATACCACACCTCTACAATCAGATACTACACAGACAGACCCAGTAGATAAGGGCAAAGATAGAGTAGACACCCAGACACAGGATGTAGAGGACACACTAGAGGAGGAGCCCAAGAAGAAAAAACAAAAGGTTACACAGCCAAGTGGGGAGATTAAATTGACAGCCGATGACTATGACCAAATTGCAGTAATAATAAGGGACAGAATGAGCAATACATTTCAGGCAATGCAGGCATCACAGGGAAAGCTGCAAGGGGCCATAGACCAGCAGCTAGGTGAGTTGAAAACATTGACTAAGAAAACTGCCATAATCTACACTCAGTTGAGCAAGGCACCAGCAGGAGAAAGTTTGAAACAGTCGATCTCCCATGAGGAGATTCTAGCAAAGGGTCGTCTCAATACAGTTTTGATTCCACCAGGGAGCCTCAGATTCCCTGCGTCGATGACGGATCCACCAGTACAGTTTAGGAAACCTGTTGAGGTTAACCTCGCAGATTTTCACATTGATCAGTTGCAGATGATCTAGCAGCAGCTAAGCGTAGAGCTCAGAGGTAGAGATCTTGTAACTTATGAAGAAAATATGCAGCTGATGCAGAAGAATGCAGCACTCGCTTCCAACTTTTAGAAAAAGGCAGATGAATTACAAACATATGAAGAAAGAGAACAAGATCTTTCTCAAGTTCTACAAGGCATCACATTGGAGTTACCCCAATGTCGCATTGAGTTCGCCTTACCTCTTCTGCAGAAGGTAAGAAGAGTTGCAGACAGAGCAAAGGCTCTGGAGGAAATAGTAGCCAGGATGGAAGAAGCAACGACCAAGATGGAGGAATACCACAAAGCGTAGATCAAGGAGATTGAGGCTCGTGTACGAGACACTTCCCAGGAAGACAAGCAAGCGAGAGTAGAGGCATTTCGACTCACTTCTGCACAGATGCAGTCTCGCATCGATGATGCACTGTCAGTACTAAATGATGCGACGAACACATGGTCGAACTTGGATCAGCCCCCTGAGAAAGTAGAAATCTAGCAAAATATTCAGTAGATAGAGAATACCACTACGGCAATGAAGGAAGAAATTAAGAGCTTAACAACTTTTCAGAAGATGAGGAAGACAAAGGACATGAACCACTTGCAGCAGGAAGCGTGGCGACTAAGAACAAAGGAGATACACATCAATGACCTGCTTCAACCCTACCAAGAGAAAATCACTGATTTAGTCGATACGGTTGAGCAGAAAGTGAGGGAGTTCACTACCACTAGAGAGGAAACTGACGCAAAAGAAGACGACATTATTAGTCAAGCCTTGCTTGAATCGGGATGAGAGCGTGTCGAAGTGATGCAGAAGGAAGTCGCAAGACTTCGCGACAAGTTGCAACGGACTTCACAGGAAGCCAAGGAGAAGCTATAGTAGGAGAATCCCACTGGTAGTGGCTTGGGGACGAGCCACAAGTAAGTGTTAGGGGACTGTTGGAGTAGGGTCCCGCAGCTACAGAAGAAGCTGCTATTTTTACGGATAGATAGTTTTGGCGGAAGATATAAGAGGCATAGCTACGACACTGTAGCAGGTTTCTAGCTACAGATCAGAGCCAGAAACCATGACGTAGAAGACAGAGAAGTCAAGGAAGACGGCGGTACCTGAGCAACTGAGAAGAGAGAGCTCAGCCACTGCATTGACAGCAGCGATAGAAGATAGGAGGGCTCAGCTACCTTCATAAAGGAAAAGGAGCAACGAGGCCGAGGCATTGAAGACGAAGGACAGAAGAAGGGAAGCAACGCCGGTACCCATGGTCAGCGATGGGAAGCATGGAAGACTGCAGGAAACTGTGGTGAAGGGAAGCGGTGCATAGTACCCATGATCAGTGTTGGGAAGCATGGAAGACCGCAGAGAGTTGTGGTGTGACGGATAGCGGCTACCTCAAAGTATAGATATGCCGACTGTCACTAGTTAGGGTTGGGTTACTGTTGGAACAGGCCCACAGTGTTGTAATGGTGAGACCTTTGGGCCACCTATAAAGGGATATATTTTGTACTGTAAAAGGGTTGGTTTTTTGGTTGGTAGGTTCAGTTGTTAAGTTGTGTTGTATATTATTAGACAGTTGTAGAAGCCAAGCTCTGGTTCTGTTATTAGCTGTAGTATCTTACTGTAACCAGTAGCTGGCTCATAGAGCATGCATGTAACGATCCACTGGGATCGACAGAGAGGGAAGAGTATATTGTAAGAGGTGAAATATAGAGATAGAGAAGAGATCTAAGAGAGAAGATCTTAAGCTACATATGATGTGCAGGAGAACTATGTTTACCTTCCCATGAGCTATAATAGAAACACAGTTCTGTGGACGTAACTTCCATCCGGGAGGTGAACCATGTTAAAATCATGTGTTATGTGATTGCTTTATGTGTGATGTTTATTTGTTGCATCTATCAGTTATTATATGAGCCTTGTTTGCATTTTAATGTATGTATGCGTTGCTCAGTTCGTAATAATATAAAAGGATAGACCTAAGTTGAAGAAGTAGGCCTGTTGTATGTGAGTTCATTTATGCTTTGCTTAAAACAGTCACTAGTCCCAGTGTTAAATAGCTTGTTATGTTGAAGTCTTGCAAGTAGACACGAACAACGCTAAGTGCACTGAGCCGCGGGAGTAGGATATCGCAGGGAGGCGATACCGCACCGGCAGAGGAGCTGCGGTGCGCGATTCCGTAGGCTAAGGACTTAGCATTGGGAGGAAGTTATGTGTCACCTGGTGTGTGGCGATGCGGTAATGCTGGATTCATCGCAAATTAGTGGAAGTTGCAGGAAGTGGAAAGGGACCGCGTGATGGAGAGAGAGATATCGCGGCTAGAAGAGCTCAATGACGATCTACATCAACCATCCAGAATAAGGTACGAATCGAGATCCTTTAGTGTTAGATATTTGGTTTCTATTGTATATAGGAAAGGATTGATTTCTAGAGTCAAGTTGTCTATTGTGGTACCCCAAGCCATAGGAATTTATCTCCATAACAGTTACATGGTATTGACTACAATGAATCCTTTGCACCAGTGGCAAATATGGACTCTATAAGGCTAGCCTTAGCCATTGCATCTTCGAAGCAGTGGGAGGTAGATCACATGGATGTGAAGTATGCTTTCCTAAATGGAGATATTACTGAATATATTTACATGCAAAAACCCCAAGGGTTTGTTTCTAATCCATCTTTTGTGTGCAGGATAAAGAAATCATTATATGGGCTCAAGCAAGCCCCCAGGGCTTGGTATGCCAAGATTGATGGCTTTCTGTTGTCATTGAGTTTTGTTCGATGCAAGTCTAATCCTAATTTTTATTTGAAGCTAATGCATGGTTATTTGATGATTATTGTCTTGTATGCGGATGACCTTCTGATTACAGGAAGTTCAAAGAAAGAGATTTCCTCCTTGAAGGATGCAATGAACCATGCATTTTCTATGACTGATTTGGGGTTGTTGAGCCAATTCTTTGGTCTCAAAATTGCTCAATCCCAACATGGAATCAAAGTACATCAGTCCAAGTATGCCTTAGATTTTTTGAACAAATTCAACATGAAATATTGCAAGCCAAGCAAGACTCCCTTCCTTTCAGGAGTTAATCTTGAAGAAGCGCGTTCTTCTCCTATGGTAAATAATACACTGTATAGGCAGTTGATTGGGTGTTTTATTTATCTTACACACACTCGACCTGATATTTCTTATGAAGTAAATGTGGCTTCAAGATACATGGATCAGCCTCATGAGATCCATTGGAGAGAAGCCAAAAGGATCCTTAACTTTGTTCAAGGAACAATAACTCATGGGATCTTCTACAAAGATAAATCTGATCTTGATTTGACTGGGTTTACTGACAGTGATTGGGCAGGTGACAACACATATCAAAAGTCAACATCAGGATATGTGTTCATGCTTCCTGAAGGACCAATCAGCTGGTCAAGCAAGAAACACAGTGCCATATTACTCTCATCTATAGAAGCATAGTACGGAGGAGTTGTAAATGCAACCACTCAATGTTTATGGTTGTAGGGAATACTTGGTGAGTGTGGCTTCAAATCAGAGTTTTCAACTATTATCTATTGTGATAATTAGAGCACCATTCGAATTTGCAATGATCCATTTCATAGACAAAGAACCAAACAGATTGAGATCCATATGCACTGCATCAGACAGCTTGTGCATGATGGCACCATTCACCTACTTTGTTGTGCATCTTTAGAACAAGTAGCAGACATGTTCACCAAAGTTTTTTGTGAGAAGACATTCAGCAATCTCAAATCACTATTGGGGATTGTTGATCATGCTGTGAAGCATGATTGATGATAATATTTTCAAATTTTATTTTACTCTCCATGTTTAAGGGAGGATTTTCCCACTGGGTTTTTGCGTCTTTCCTTGGTTAAATGGACATGCAGTATGTAAAAGGTGACTAACCCTTGTTTCTATGCCCTATTTTTTTTTATATTTACTCATAAATTTAGGCTTAAAGGGGGGGGTGTTAGAATAATCAACCCATAGTTACCTACCTTAGACATTAATTAATCAATTTTTGTCTTATTTTCCTAGTTTCCTATATTCCACTATATGAAAGTTGTCTTCCACATGTCATAGAAGTAAAAATTGCTAAAAATGAGTCATGGAGTGCTTGGGAAACCTCCTAGAAACCATATTTATCATGTCTACTTTATTCCATATCCTCCAAAGTGCATATCAGCTTTTTCTGCTAAGTTGCCTGTTTTATTGAGAAATAAGGCAAAAGGGAAAGTAAGACTAGGTGTAGTTGAATTGTTTTCTTCCCTCATCATCCTCCATCCTTTTATCCTAATAAAAGAATGTATGAGTTGTATTTCCATCCCTTATTAGATTTCCTACTTGACTTTTCCAATTCGTGAACCTCTAAGTGGATTTGGAAACTGCTTTATGCACCTATGGGGGATTTGACTAGATTTAGTAAGCCTACTTTTTGACTATTTAAAATGACATCCTTATGCATTAGAATATCTCATGTAATTATATATTTCAGCAGCCTATGAATTCATAAGGTTTGCTATTGTACACTTATTCAATACAGATTAGTGTTATGCTCCAATTTTAGTCTCCTTTGTTGGTAAATTTGCATGTTTGATTAGCAATTTTGTGAGTGTAATTGTTCTATCACTTGGGTTCAATTTCCACAAATCCACCAATGAACTAGAATGAAGGTTCAATGGTTATGAATATCTCTATGGATCCTAGAATAAATGATGTTGGCATTGCCATCGTCACCTATGGAGGTGTGATGACTAGAGAGGATGGGCCCCGCCTGCATATTCAATTGGTTAGGAAGAAGAAGGCACCATTTGATATTGCAACTGAAAATGAGACATTTTTTGGAGCCCAAGATGGGATCAGACCAAATCTTGGTAAGTCACCTATCTATGAAATGCCTTTTGCCTTTGATTGTTCACTAGAGGCAGGACCATCGCGGCAACATGGTACCTTGCAACACTTCTTTGAAATTTGTCTATCACTAGAAAGAGATCTCAATGCTCTGGCCGAGATTGAAAATTTGTTGCATCACTCGAGTAAGGAGCGGAAGGATTCTGCAGTGAAATATTTACACAAGAAAAAGACAAGCAAAGACATGTGCATGAACATTTAGATCGATGACTATGAAGTAGATTCAGTAATTCTGGATCTAGGCTCAGATGTGAATATCCTAAAAAAGTAGACATGGCAGAATATGGGGAGGCCAACTTTGGGTTGGTGCCATGTGCAATTGCAATTGGATAATCAAGCTAAAGTGCAACCAATCGGATGTGTTTCGAACCTAGTTGTGGATGTTGAAGGTATGAAGACTTATGCCGAATTTAATTTGATTGAAGTTGCTGAGGGCAGAGGTACCTATCCTGAATTATTAAGGATTGTATGGGATAATGATAGTATGGCTGTCCTTAACTTCAAAAAATGAATGATGACATTTGAAAATCAAGATATCAGAGTCATCGCTCCTATGGATCCAAACGAAGGATGATGATATATTGAATGAGTGAAGGATGAAGTTGTCAAAAGATGGGATCATGATTACAATATTTCCAAAGATTACATACACCCCACTACTGAAGGAAAACCCAATTGGAACAATGGTAGTTTTGCATCTTCTGATTCTAAGGATGCGTTAGAAAACTGGCAAAACCGCATGCATGAGGTGTCATTTAGGAAGTGTGGTTTGATCACGTAGTCATTGTGCCATGTCACAACTTATATTGTTCAATTACTAATCTGTGAAGGGCTCCCTATGTGGAAATTGAACCCAGGTGTTAGAACAATTACACTCACAACAATTGCCAATTACACATGCAAATTACTCACAAAGGAGACTGAATAATGGAGCAGAACACTAATCTATACTGAATAAGTGTACAATAGCCAACCCTATGAATTCATAGGCTTCCACAATAAATAATTACATGAGATATTATAATGCATGAAGATTCCATTCGAATTGAGTCAAAAGCAGGCTTACTAAATCTAAGCAAATCCCCCATAGGTGCATAAAGCAGTGTCTAGGAGCTCACGAATTGGAAAAATCAATTAGGAAAGATAATAGGTGGTGGAAGGACAACCCATACATGCTTTTCATAGGTGAAAAGAGTGGAGGATGTTGAGGACAAAAAACAAGTTAACTTCACCTAGTCAAACTTTCCCAATTGCCTTAAAACTCAGAAAAAGCAAGCAATAAAGCAGAAAAAGCAGACATGCACTAGGGAGGCCAGGAACAAAGCAGATTTGATTCCAAGAGGTTTCCCAAGTTCTCCATCACTCAAATTTATCAAGTTTTACCACTATGGATGTGTGGAGGACAACTTGCATAAGGTGGAATATGGAAACTAGGCAAATAAGACAAAAATTGGATTAATTAATGTCTAAGGTAGCTAAATATGGGTTGATTATTCTAACACCCCTCCTTAATCCTGACTTATGAGTAAAATATCAAAAAATTATAGGGCCTAGCAACAAGGCTTAGTCACCCTTTACAGACTGCATGTCCATTTAACCAAGGAAAGAGGAAAAAACCTAGTGGGAAAAATCCTCCCTTAAACATGGACTATAAAACAAAATTTGGAAATCTTGTCATCACTCATGCTTCATAGCATGATCAGCAATCCCCAGCAGTGATTTGAGATTGCTGAATGTCTTCTCACAAAAAACTTTGGTGAAGATATCTGCTACTTGTTCTGAAGATGAACAGAAGAGTAGGTGAATGGTGCCATCATGCACAAGTTGTCTGATGTAGTGCATATGGATCTCAATGTGTTTGGTTCTTTGCTTCTAAACTAGATCATTGCAGATTTGAAAGGTACTATGATTATCACAGTAGATAGTAGTTGAGTATTCTAATTCGAATCCACACTCTCCAAGTAACCCCTGCAACCATAAACATTGAGTTGCTGCATTTACAACTCCTCTGTACTCTGCTTCTGTAGATGAGAGTGCAATGGCACTCTGTTTCTTGATTGACCAGATGATTGGCCCTTCTGCAAGCATGAACACATATATTGATGTTGAATTTCGATCTGTGCTGTCACCTGCCCAATAACTATCAGTAAACCCAATCAAATCAAGATCAGATTTAGATTTATAGAAGATCCCATGTGTCCTTGTTCCCTGAACAAAGTTAAGGATCCTTTTGGTTGCTCTCCAATGGATATCATGAGGCTGATCCATGTATCTTGAAGCCACACTTACTGCATAATAAATATCAGTTCTATTATGTGTAAGATACAACAAACATCCAATCAATTTCCTATACAATGTATTGTTTACCATAGGTGAAGAATCAGCTTCTTCAAGCTTCACTCCTGAAAGGAAAGGAGTCTTGCTTGGCTTGCAATCCTTCATCTTGAATTTGTTTAGAATATCCAAGGCATACTTGGACTGATGTACTTTGATTCCTTCTTTGGTTTGAGCAATCTTGAGCCCCAAGAATTGGCTCAATAAGCCCCAATCTGTCATTGAGAAGGCATGGTTCATTGCATCCTTCAAGGAGGAAATCTCATCCTTTGAGATTCCTGTAATGAGAAGGTCATCAACATATAAAACAATGATCATTAATGAACCATGAATCAGCTTCAAATATACATTAGGATCTGATTTGCATCGAACAAAATTCAGTGATAGCAGAAAGCTATCAATCTTGGTATACCAAGCCCTGGGGGCTTGCTTAAGCCCATACAATGACTTCTTTAGCCTGCACACAAGAGATGGGTTAGTAGAAAATCCTTGAGGCTTCTGCATGTATATCTCTTCAGTGAGATATCCATTCAGGAAAGCACACTTCACATCCATGTGATGTACTTCCCATTGCTTTGAAGTTGCAATGGCTAAGGCTAGCCTGATGGAGTCCATATTTGCCACTGGTGCAAAGGTCTCATTGTAGTATATGCCATGAACCTATGAGTAGCCTTTGGTTACAAATATTTCCTTTTACTTCAGAGTTGAACCATCAACATCAAATTTGGTTTTGTACACCCACTTACACTGAACTAGCTTCCTCCCTGGGGGAAGATCAACCAGCTCCCAAGTGTTGCTCTTCTGGAGTGAGATGAACTCTTCCTTCATGGCTGCTTGCCATATTGGATCATTTGCTGCATATTCATATGTCTGTGGATCTAATTCAATCATCAGATAGCATTTCTCTGCAAACATAGGATCTTTCATGCACAGAGCACTCTCAAACTGAGATCTAGTCCTCCTAGGATCATTAGGATTTCCAGCTAGTTCTCCAGCTGCATGAATGGTCTTGGATTCCCATTTTGGTCTCATAGGAATATTAGGATCTGCAATCAAATCATCATTATCAGACATATCAGAATCAGCATGTTCAACTATCTCTTCACTTACATTCAGAGGTTCTGGTGGTGAAGAGGATTCTCCAACTTCCACTGCTGCTAGGGGCTCTTCTTGAAACTGAACACACCTTTCAATGAATGCTTTGTTTGTGCTCAAATTGATCAGCTTGTACCCTTTTGAATCTTCATATTACCCAACAAATAGACACTCTTGTCTTTGGGGCTGCAAAGGCTTCCTCTTTTCTGTTGGAATTCTAGCCCAAGCCCTTGAGCCAAAAATCCTAAAATGGGTCACATCTGGCTTGTGCCCACTCCACGCTTCGAAATGAATCATACCATAAAGTTGTTTATCAGGAACCCTATTCTGGATATAGGCTGCATAGTTTATAGCTTCGGCCCAGTACTTTGGTGGCAAAGTCTTATCCTCCATCATGCATGTTTCCATCTCTTTCAGTGATCTGTTCTTCCTCTCAGCAACACCATTCTGCTGTGGTGTGTAAGGAATAGAATGTTGCATCTGAATACCTGCATCTGCACAATATTGAATAAACTCAGACTTGACATACTCACCACCATTTTCAGATCTGAGGACTATGAGTTTCCTCCTAGACTGGTTTTCAACCAAAGCCTTAAAGACTTTGAAGAGGCCAAAAACTTCAGACTTGTGTTTCAGGAAGTAAACCCAGCAAAACCTGGAAAAGTCATCTATGAATTTCAATGCATATTTGGCCTGACTCATTGACATATGAGGAAATGGGCCAGCAACATCACTGTGGATCAACTCAAGACGTGCAGAGGTTCTCTCATGACTAGCTCTCTCAAATTTATGCTTTGGGTGTTTTATCTAGGATGCAACCTTGACAGACTCGTTTGGAAAACTTAATCTTTGGTAACCCTATGAGCATTTCTTTTTCACTAAGATCAAAAAGATACTTGTAATTTAGGTGGCCAAATCTTTCATGCCAAATATTTCTTGCCTTATTAGCATGAATTAGAAGAGTAGAGGGGTTTGAGTAGGGTAGGAAGTGTGAGAACATGTATACCTTCAAAGTGTGATTTGCAACTCCTTTTGTAATGACTTTACCACTTGATATCTCTGTGATCTCAAATTCATCAGGGGAGAATATGACCTTCTTTGGAGACCTTGTGTGGGTCATCTGATACACTAATAAGAGGTTAGAGGAAAGACCTGGAACATACAACACATTGATAAACTTACCATGGTCAGGATCAATCCTCCCTTTTCCCAAACTTTCAGTGAGAGAGTCATATCCCAGTACTATTGGTGGACCTTTCGACATGTCAAGTGAGGTGAATGCCTCTTTGGTCGAAACCATATGTCTTGAAGCTCCAGAATCAATGATGAAACTAGGTGAGCTTGATGTGCTAGAAACCAATGCATGAACTCTCTCTCTGTCTTCTGAACTTGATCCTCCTTCCCTCTTCTTTGAGCTATCTGGAAGGGAGATGCCATTCTTCTCTAGGAGTTGGGTCAGCATGTTAATTTTCTTCTTCATGCAGGAGCTTTCATAATGATTGCCCTTACTGCAGTATGTGCACTTGCTCATTTCTCCTTTGTTCTTCTTCTTCTAGGGGTTCTTCTTGGAACCTTGAGGCTCCTCTAGAGACTTGTTCTTGTCTCTCTTTTGCTCAGGTGGATTTTTAGCTTTCTTCTTGCTTTTTGAATCCACCCTTGAATCTCTAGAAACCAGAGCTTGGTATTTGGATGGTTTGATGGTGCCCATCATCACCAATTTATCTTGTTCTTGTGTGATAGATTCCATGAAATCTACAATCCTAGGCATTTTCTAGGCTCGACCTGTCAACTTTGTGGCATAGAAGGTCAAAAAAAACACTGAATAGTCAGGGCCAAGCTTCGAGAGTATGGCCAAGACCAGCTGATCATCCTTCTTTTCGATCCCACATTGTTTTAGCTGCAAAACAAGTGCTTTGAACTTGGAAAAATAGAGTTGCAGGGATTCAAAGCTATTGGGACTCAGGGAGATCAATTCATTTTCAATTTGATGTCCCCTCATCTCATCTGTCTTTCCAAAAAGATCAACAAGATTCTCCCATACTTCATTCAGTGATGTCAATCCATCAAGATGGAAAAGGAGGTCTTTGGATATACTTAGACACAGGAGACCATAGGCCTCATCCCTCCTATTGTGCCATTTAATCTTCTCTGCAACTGCATTGGGATTTGGTTCTGTTGCCATAGTCACTCTATAGAGGCCTTTTTCTCTGAACAGTATCTCCATCTCTGCTTTCCATTCAAAGAAGTTAAATGGAGTCAAGATGATCTTCTGAGATTGATCCAGAGCTCAGAAATTGTCCCGTCAGTCAGCAGAATGCTCCCAGTCAATGATGTCGAACCTAAAAAACAAATTGGAAGGAGAGAAATTGATATACAAAGGCTCTGATACCATGTGGAAATTGAACCCAGGTGTTATAACAATTACACTCACAACAATTGCCAATTACACATGCAAATTACTCACAAAGGAGACTGAATAATGGAGCAAAACAAAAATTTGTATTGAATAAGTGTACAATAGCCAATGCTATGAAGTCATAGGCTGCCACAATCAATAATTACATGAGATATTCGAATGCATGAATATTCCATTCGAATTGAGTCAAAAGCAGGCTTACTAAATCTAAGCAAATCCCCCATAGGTGCATAAAGCAGTTTCCAAAACTATCTAGGAGCTCACAAATTGGAAAAATAAATTAGGCAAGCTAATAGGTGGTGGAAGGACAACTCATACATGCTTTTCATAGGAGAAAAAAGTGGAGGATGTTGAGGACAAAAAACAAGTTAACTTCACCTAGTCAAACTTTCCCAATTTCCTTAAAACTCAGAAAAAGCAGACATGCGCTAGGGAGGCCGGGAATAAAGCATATTTGATTCCAAGAGGTTTCCCAAGCACTCCATCACTCAAATTTAGGAATTTTGACCACTATGTATGTGTGGAGGACAACTTGCATAAGGTGGAATATGGAAACTAGGCAAATAAGACAAAAATTGGATTAATTAATGTCTAAGGTAGCTAAATATGGGTTGATTATTCTAACACTCTATGCTGTATGGTTTGTTAATGGATTTTGAAGAAAAGGTATCAAAACCATAGCGACTGGTGGAGGACTCATAAAAACAGAATTATTAGATGGGTGCAGTGTCGACAGTTGATGACAGTTCACTTTGGCAATGCAGAAGTGTATCACGCTGGGAAGTATGATGGGAAGAATGACCCTAGAAACCATTTGATAGAATTCCAAACATTTTGGGAATCATGACCAAAGGGTGAAAGGGTCCATTCCTTTGTTCATACCTTAGATGAAATTCCAAGGTCATGGTATATATCAGCAGTGTTGCACAGAGAAATAACCACTTGGGAAGAGATGATGGTTTGATTTGATCATACATTTAGTTTCGCAGATGCCAATCCTGATGTCAATAGTGCACTTCAGATCATCTGGGATGTAGTATTAAAAGTAGTACTGGTTGCATATCCAGTGGACCCACATGTGCATTGCCACAAGCAGTCGATGATGGAATGTTATAATGTGTCTGATGAACCTAAGGATGATGATGAGCTACAGAATATAAATATTCCAGAGATAGAAGGGATTAGATATGTCACAGCATAGATATATTGAATGACCCCATGAATCAGCCGTTGAATATCAGAAAGGTTAACATTGGGATGGAGGAGAATCCAAAGTTTGCAAATGTTGGGGACTACTGGGACAAGGAGATCATGGCCAAGATCACGGATCTGCTGCATGAATTTCAAGATATTTTTCCAACAAAATTCTTTGAAATGAAAGGCATACTAGGTCATCTAGGAGAGATGAAGATTCCATTAAAACCTAATGCAAAACCAGTAAGACAGAGTTTGTATCACCTGAATCCACGATAAAAAGAAAGAATCAAGGTTGAGCTTGACCGGATGTTGGATGCTGGAATCATTGAGTCAGTGGAAGAATTAGAATGGATCAATCCTATGGTGGTCCAAGAAAAGAAAATTGGTGAAGTTTGGATCTGTGTCGACTTAAGAAAACTGAATGATTCCTGTATGCATGACTGATTTCTGACGCCATTCACAAATGAAGTACTCGAAGAAGTATGTGGTCAGGAGATGTACTCTTTTATAGATGGATTTTTTGGTTATCACCAGATAAGAGTTGCAAAGGAAGATCGACATAAAATGACATTTGTCACTGAATGGGGCTGATTCCAATACACAGTGATGCCTTTTGGGTTTAAGAATGTGCCTGCAGTATTGTCCCGAGTTGTTGTCACCGCATTTAAATATTTCAATCAAAAGTTCCAACAATTTTATATGGATGATTGGACAGTGTATGGTCTAATCAAGGATCATTTGGAAAACCTGCAACTGATGCTGGAAAGGTGTCGACAACATCATATCGTGCTAAAATCCAAGAAGTGTATTTTTTGTGCACCATTTGGGATACTATTGGGTCACATTGTGTGCAACCAAGTATTATTGGTTGATCCTGTGAAGATAGCACCCATTCTGAGCTTTCCACCACCGAAAAATGTGAAGATATTAGGGAGACACTGGGGAACACTAGGTATTACCAAAAATTCATTAGAGGATATGGTGCGCTCACTGCCCCTATGGAGAAACTATTGAAGAAAGATGTTTCATTTTTATGGAGTCCAGAATGTCAAGGAAGATTTGACACTGTGAAGGCCAAAATGGCTTCAACACCAATACTTGTGTTCCCATAATGGAACAAGGAGTTCCATGTTCATGTTGATGCATTGCCTCTTGTGCTGGGAGTAGTGCTCGCACAACTAGGAGAAGGAGATATCGATCACTCAATCACTTTCACTAGTTTGAAGTTGTCATTTGCTGTGAAAAACTATACGACCATAGAGCGAGAAGGTATGGTGATTGTATATGTGCTGCAGAAATTTAGGAATTACCTTTTAGACGGCCACTTCAAAATGTTTACTGACCATTCTTATTTGAAGTACTTGGTCAATAATCCTGTGTTAGGGGGGAATATATGTCACTGGCTACCTCTCTTTCAAGATTTTGGTTTTGAAATAATCATGAAGTCAGGTTACTTGAATGCTGGCCCTGATCACTTGTCTAGAATCAATGCAGGTGAGGAGCCCACCAATTTCGAAGAAGAACTTCCTGATACCAAGTTATTTAGAGTCAACATGGACTATGACTATTATTCTCACATAATCCAATTTCTTAAGACAGGAGTCACACCAGAGGAATTTTCAACTAGTTAAAAGAAGCAGTTGGTGGTTAAAGATTCTGATTACCAGTTGATTGTTGGACACCTATAAAAGTTTGGACCAAATGAAATTTTTTGGCGTTGTGTCCTACCCCACGGGTAAGGAGAAATTTTAGTGGAAGCACATGCAGAATTCGCTAGGGGACACTACGAGGGTCGCGCTAATGCAAGAAAGGTGCTTCGACACACTTTACACAATGATATGACATATTATGCATGGGCATGCAATGTCTTTCAACGCACCAGAAAACTATCGTGGTGGGATGAGATGTTGCTAGTACCCCAGGTAACCTTGCAACTTTTTGATAAATGGGATGTGGATTTTGTGGGTCCAACCAACCCACCTAGAAAGAGAACTGGTGTGCGGTACATAATCACAGCAATAGATTACTTGAGGAGGTGGGAAGAGGCTACACCTGTCATTGATTTCACCACTTGTACGAACACAATATTTCTATTTGATAACATCATGACGTAGTTTGGATGCCCCAGGATATTGATGAGCAACCAGGGTATCATTTTTATCAACCACATAGTAAGAGTGTTGACGGAGGAGTTACATATATAGCATAATAAAAGTAAACCATATCATCTGCAGGTGAATGGGACTATAAAATCACTCAACAAGCTCTTGGAGAATGCACTTACAAAGGTATGTAACGCTAACCACGATGACTGGGATTTGAATATTTCAGCACTATTTTGGGGATATTGCACCTCCTAAAAAATATTGATGGGAAAAACACCGTTCAAATTGGTATATGGGCAAGAGGCAGTAATTCCTATGGAGTATATTGTTCCTAGTTTGTGGATTGCAGCTGCGACGGGCATGGATGATGAAGCAGCACTAGAAGAGCATGTGCCACAACTAACATAGCTTAAAGAAGACTTATCTATCATAGGGTTTCATCAACATGTCGAGAAGGATTGAAAGAAGGCTTGGCATGATCGCCACATAAAGATCAAACAGTTTAAGCAAGGAGATTTGGTGCTGCTATATGAAAGCAAGTTCCTGAAGCATCCAGGTAAGCTACAGATGTATTGGTTAGGTCTGTATTTTGTTAATTATATTACTTCTTGGGGGGGAGTTCAACTATAGAAATTGGATGGAGTGGTGCTACCAAAACTAGTGAATGGTAACCAACTGAATCCCTATAGGATAGGGTCAGAGTCACATAGTTCTTGAGCCACTGCGCAATGAAAAAAAAAGGAATAGATAGTCAGACGAAGGGTGCACCAAGAGGAATTGGATGTGCAAGTAGGGGAGTCAGTAACGCAGTTAGGAAGATCTGTCACAATAGCTAGAGGGTCGGGACATAGTCAAATCAGTAATAAATGAAGAATAGTGAAAGCCTTTAAGCAAAGACGCTTTTTGAAGCGATGCGCATTTATGGAGGATCAAAACGTTAAATTGACAGGATGAATGGTGGATTCAATTCATTAATGACATATTTGGTCATGATGGCCACATTTGATTTGGTAATGATGAGGAAATATCAACCCAATGCTATAAGAATGTTCTCAACACGGGTTGAATGCACCACTATGCTAAGTCGAGTTGCAAGAATTGTGTCGCTGAGTTTGAATCTAGAGTAGTTAAGTGAATTTCATGAGTTGCAGAGTGAGGAAGAGGGTGTGTGATGTAGTAGAACCTTGTGGGGCATTGTCATGGCATGTAGAGCACCGCAAACATGGTAGGAATCTCAAGTGAGAGGAACTCTCCCATTTGACCAGTCAACATTGTTGAGGAGGTTTCTAGTATGTCGGTTGGCTCATTGTCGGTCACGAGGAGGAAGCGGAAGGGCCAGGAGATGAATCCTCCGACACCACAGAAGAGGCAGATGAGAACCTCGATTAAGGTGTAGGGAGAGGGAACATGCGCACAACAGTGGGTTGAAGGGTTACAAATGAAATGGCCCCTTTTCTTGCTGAACCAATTGACAAAGGACGTGATATCCATTCAGGATGGAGAGTGGCCTTTCACATACAGTTGGCTCTCGATCCTAATCGCACTAGTGGCGTGGATGGAGCGGGTCTACTGGGAAGCACTGCAATTAGTAGTTACAAAAGTTTCCTGTCTATCAGAAGAAGCTATAGTCAAGTACCAAAGGATTATCTAGTTCTCCATAGGGTCACATACTATTCATATCCAGGTGTGGCACGACCCTGACAAACAATGGCTATCGATGCCCTACAAGCTGACAGATGCAGAGTTGGAAGCAATAGTCCAGGATTGGCCCGTCGAATGGCATGAACGAGTCAATGTGGAATAAATATCAACAGGACCACTGGCGAATGCTCTTGAGGATCTGGTCTGTAAAGAGTAGAGTGATCATGACTCTAATGGAGACTCATCAACAACAACCCATAGAGACCTGAAAGCGACAGACCTTCTCGCATAAATAAGGATGAAGCAATGCATGGAGTGGGAGGCGAGCAGTAGTACTACATCAGCATTGGATTCACAGCTACAATGGCTTATTAAGGCTATCACCGACGCATCAGATACCGCAACAAAAGAGATGAGGAAGTACACCCAAGAAGGCTTCGCTGAGGTAAGATCCAAGTTAGATTCTGCTTATGATGTTGTTTCAATAAGAACACCAAAGAGTGTCGCTATACAGGACACAATGTCAATTACCATCGAGACATGGGTTAGGAATATTCAGATTCCCCTGACTACAATTGACATTGGATGAGAGAATTTAAATTCCTCACTGCAGCAGCTGCAGAGAATTGAGCTATACATCAACAAGTTGACCACTCATACCTTAGTCCACATACAGCGGGTCACCAACCAAGAGTTGGCCGATCGATAGAAGGATATCAGTGACCAATACTTGCGGTCGCAAGAGGAAGAAGAGATTGTTGGGCTTGGGGAAAGCACAAAAGAAATAAGTGCAAATGAATAAATGTGCAAGAATCAATCCACCATGCAAGCACAAACAAGGAAAAGGAAGCAAGCGGCAGGAATAGAAGAAATCTGCGTAGACAAGGAAATATGCACGGAGAAATAAAATTGCGCGGAAGAGGAAATTTGCGTAGAAGAAGGAATATGTGCAAAATATATCACCTACGCAGAAAAGGGAAATTGCATGGAAGGAAGATGCCACGTGGTAAAATAGTAGCACAAGTTCAGAATAACAGCCAAAAGTGACAGGACGATCATGGGTGTTGAAGTCGTCTTAAGTCGACGAATGCCATACGAGTGAATGCATGCTGTAAGTAAGGCCGTTAGTGCCTCATGTCAAGTCATGATCACCATAGTTGTATCCTGAGGGGTAGTTGGTGATGACAATTAATGGACTTCCTGTATGTAATCGACCCTTCATGGTCATGTAAAATAGTATAAATAGGAGGGATTCAATAGTTAGAGGGTTGGTGATTATTGATTTTATGTTGGCTGTTGTTTTACTCTTTAGTTTCTTTCAATTGGTTAGTAGAGGGAAGATCTGTGAGGGAGCAGAGTGAAGATGTGAGATATGAATGGTAGATTAGTTGGAAGTCTGCAGGATTTAGTTGGAGGTAGTGTAGTAGAAGAGAAGCTCTGCTAGAGAGGTGCAGATGCTAGAGAAGTCGATCCAGGCCGTGTGCAGATCAGTAGATGGTAGAAGTAGTTAGGAGAAATAATATAGAGAGCATGAGAGCAAGAGAAATTATGATAAGAAAGCTATATCTAAGATATTTTGCAGTCAAATGCAGGCTGAAGGCGCCATATATTTCTCATGCCATATGAAGAGCACCTTGTGGTTTTTCCCAGATGGGTTTCCACGTGAACTTTCCTGTGTGTTGATGATTGAATGTGTATGTTTTTTTATGTTTATGTTAATGTTTATGGTTATGATGCAAGCCCTGCCATGGTTGAGTGAATTTCATATTGTCAATAGAAGTTTGCATGCATGAATAGGTTATTATGCGCTACTTCTGAGTATTAGCTTGTGTTTATGGTGTAATCGATGTTGCACGTCTATTATATTGCACATGTCTATTAGATCGCTTTTATATTCCATTATGTTTAAATTACTAAGGTCAAATACGTGTCACACCATTAGTAGTTAATAAAATATATGTGCGGTGTGCGCTACAATTCGGCGTAAATGACTCCATCCTCATGACTTGGTCGAGCTCCTTAGCCGCACGCCAAGGGACTATAATCCCTCAACAGATCATGGAAACATGGTTCTGGCGGTTACCCATCAAAGAGATAGCTTGGGTGAGACTATTCCTTCTTTGCGGGTGTTGCTGACAAGGCTTTCTCTGTCGAGCCGATATCTTGGGTGTTTCTTTGGTTAACGGGCTACACAGAACCTGGGTTGCATGAGTTAGGAAAAGTGGGCAACAGATAGTTTTGTTGCCGTAACCCTATTGATGAAAATGAGGGCAATGTTGGGGCACCTGACCAGGAGTGAAGTCAGGGATTGGATGGAGTCGAAGCCATTGATATTTACGAAGAAGGAAAGCGAGGGTTTGTGGATGAACTTTGAGAACTGGGTACAATGATATCTATATTCAGATATCCATGAAATTTTCTTCGTAGAATTTCCCATTATATTGAAAGAATGGTTGTCAAAGTTGGCAACCCGAAAGACTAACTTCCAAAGAAGAGGGGTAGCTGAGTGGACCGACCAGTTAACACAAGAAGTAGTGCAAGTAAGTAACCCTATTTCCCGAGCTGTTGATTTTTTTATTAATAGCATATTAGAAGGATATGTTACTGAGTTCACTATTGAAGCGACAATGTCATATAGTGAGGCAGAGAGAAAAATTTTCCAAGGGCCTCGGGGAAGGTACCTTATGTCTATAAACCTATGGATTAAAATGCTCCTTTATGAAAAGGGTATTTTACAACTCAGTGATTGAGTCACGCAGTCCATGAAGGGGATATGTTGTGTAAATTTTAGGAGTAATATGGAAGGTAGTACGTAGAAATGTTCCCAACAAGCTTAGATAATGAGTTGGACAATGGATTCTTAAGAAGCAGAAGGAGGTTTTGGTGAGGGAAGAGGAGGAAGGGAGTAGCTAGTAGGAGGGATTATAGCCTTCCCAGGGAAGGTGAATATGGATGTGAGTCACACCTAGATGAAGGGTCCTGCGACGAAGAAGATTATAGTCCAATTTCTGAGAGAGAAGAATCAAAAGATTCTATAGAGACACCAAGGACATGACATGACTACAACATTCCAGGAAGATCACCTAAAGTGAGACCTAGAATTTCTTCACCTGAACAACTTATGAACACTAGTAGTCCTAGTGTCGGGATTGGTGTGCAAGGAATCCCATCAGTGACCCCAATAAATCCATCAAATCCATGGAATCTAGTGAACAACCTCAATGCCACCCTAATGGTGGGGACAGACGTTAGACTACCCACATTCAATGGGAAAGGAACAGAGGATCCAAAACAAGATTGGTTCCTCTGCGAGGCAATATAAATGGTCCACCTAGTTAACAATGTTGACATCCAAAAAGTGAAAATGATTACGACTCTGCGGGGCCATGCGTTGGATTGGTATATGAAGTACTGTGTAGTACCACTGGGGCAGCCGCAGAGGACTTTTGAAGAGATTCGATGCATAATGATATCGGAATTCAGAAGGCCACAATTTGAGTCCCAATGTATAACCAAGATCAAGAAGATTAAGCAGCCTCTGGAAGAGACAATATGGGACTTTGACCAGTGGTTCAAAACATTGATGGACAAAGTAAGCTTCCAGATGTGGGATATGTAGTATAAAGAGTGGTTTATTGCTGTACTACTGCCACACATTAGGGGACCACTCATGCAGAAAAATATTGCAATGTAAAGGGAGGCACTGGAATCGACAATAAATCTAGAGGGTTCACCTATTGGAGATGGCGCCGCAGGAATGATACAAATTCAGTCACAATTAGCTAATCTGACAATTCAACTCCAGGACATAAAAAGAGGAAAATATGTGCAGGAATACCTATGGTGCATGCAATGTCAGACCATTGGACATACAAAAGATGCCTTTCTGACTGACATGAACTACATCTCATCCAGTGCACCAAACCCATTGAATAACCAGGGGCTTCCCTGGTGCAACATATGCCAAACAAGGGGACATCGTGATGTATATTTCATGTTCATGCATAAGACGGTATGTACCCCAACTAGTTTGTATAGTAAATTTTGTAGATCTGTAGGCCATGATGAAAAATATTGTAGGGCCTACCAACTTCTGAGAGAGAAAATGGTATATGCATATCTAATGAAGACTAAGGAGAAAATAAATATTGAACATGCACAAGCCAAGTTCCAGGGTGTTCCTCAATTTCAGCTTGCACAGTAGTTTCAGGCTATGCCTCAGTTTCATCCTGTGCAGCAGTTTCAGATCGCGTCACAGTTTCAGAATGCGGCCCCGTATAGCCCATATCAATAGTAGTATCAACAAGTGGATTACCTGCCGCAACCACCACAACCTTACTTGAGGGGGGGTGGAAATTACAGGGGCTGAGGAGGAGGAGGATTTGGTCAAGGAGGAGGGCCAGTGGTATGCTATAATTGTGGAGCACAGGGCCACTATGCTAGAGACTTCCTTGAACCTACGAAAACTTGCTCATATTTCAAACAAGATCACAATGTGGAACAATGTCCGCAACTTATCGCTAGATAGCAAGCCCGGATGGTTGGAGCAGCTAACCCAGCACCAAATCCTGCACCGAATTCTCCCAACCTGAATGCTAATTCCAACATATAGATGATAGTCACAAAACCATGAGAACCAAGTGCAGATGTGATAACAAGGGGAGCTGTTGTGACGGGTGCAGATGAAGCTATGCAAATAGAGCCTGCGGCATAAGCACAACCGTAGGTATGGCCTATAGCACAAAATAAAGCACCATTTGATGTTCAAAAGAAAAAGTGCATATTCATGGATGTATGCCCAGATTTCATAGGAACGAAACAACCATCCACCTCAGGCCAAGTGAAGAATATGCCTAAGATATTCTAGAAGATATTCGAACAACAAACTATAAGCAAGAGTGCATATATATTTATTAAGATCAAACCATTCTTGTCAAGTTGTTTGGCACTAATCAACGACAAGAATGCACTTGCAGAGTTGGAAGCACTTATAGAAACACTTTCAGAGAAAGACCAGTCGGCAAATAAGGTTAACAATGTTAAGACAAAGTTCAAAATGGGACGCGAACTTAGGATGTTCGTGCAAATTGGTAATTATGACATGGACTATATCATCCTCAACCTGGGATCCGATGTTAACATTTTAACGTGCCCGACATGGGAAATAATGGGAAAGCCACCCCTATAACGGTCCCCAATTAAATTAAGGCTTGCTAATAAGGAAAAGGTCCTTCCCATTGGTAGGCTGAGTCAAGTCCAAGTGGATATTGAAGGATTGTGCACTTTTGCAGACTTCAAGGTCATCAATATAGTAGATGATACTAACCCATATCTCATGCTATTGGGGATCGATTGGGTGATGGGAAATCAAACCATTATAAAATTAAAAAGAAGGATCCTATCATTTGAATATGATGAGATCAAGATAGTTGTGCCCCTCGATCCATTCGAAGGACAGAGATATGTTGACCTCGTGTTCAACGAAGGGCAAGGTGATCACCTTGATAACATCTATAATGTCACTTCCCTTAAGGAGGATTACATTAATCCTACTGCGGATGGTGACCTGAGATGGAGATGCGTGATTTCATGTACATCAGACTCAGGAGAGGCCCTTGAGAACTGGCATAACTGATTACATGAATTCTCTATGAGGAGATGTGCCAGGATAACTAAGTCTGTCTGACGAGTGGGAACTCAGTCGCAGTCACTGCCTACATACAAAGGACTGCCTAACTTGGAAATTTTCTTGACTGAGTTTGAAGAATTAGTAACAGGTCCCCAGTGACTGTCTGTGTTGGAATTTGTGCTAAGAACTACACCACATGATGGTGGGGTATGCACAAAAGATCGATAATTGAATGCTTTTAGTGCAGACAGTTGCTAGAAGTAAGGTTTGGAGACAAGGTCACAACTGTGACACAAAGGTATACTGGGTTATCAGACCCTGATGAACACTTGGAGTAGTGTTATGTAGTGTTTTCCAACTACCTGCGCCAAGAGTGGGTTCACCACTTCATCCATACTCTCGAAATGGCACCCAGAGGATGGTACGCATATATGGAGCTGCGCTAAGAAATAAGAGAATGGGAAAAATGTTGCGCAGAATTTCATATACACATTCCACTTCACAGATGAGAAACCAACAGTTGATATTGTGCTGAAGAACATCAAGGAGAAGATATTCGCTAAAATCCCACTGGAGGTTGAGTATTCTCAAACCTACACTACGCATTATGTGAAGTGCTGTGAGACATTTCAGCACTGGATGACATGCTATAACCTCTCCGGAGACCCAGAGGATGATTTGACTAACATCAATATTCTAGATTTAGAAGGATCATGAACGGTAGAAGGAACCGACATTTCTAGTGATCAATTCATCAAGCTGCTAAATATTAAGAAAGTTAACATTGGTTCGGAGGACAATCCAAAATTTGCTAACATTGGAGACTATTGGGACGAAGAGACAGTATCCAAATTCACTGATCTATTACATCAATTCCATGACCTATTCCCAACAAAATTCAAAGAAATGAAGGAGATAGTAGGATATTTGGGTGAAATGAAAACTCCGCTCAACCCAATGCAAGACCGGTAAAACAACGCCCGTACAGACTAAATCTGTGTTATAAAGAAAAATTGAAAGAAGAACTGGATCACATGCTGGAAGCAGGAATCATTGAACCTATTGAAGAGTTGGAGTGGATAAGCCCTATAGTGATTCAGGACAAGAAGGAAATGCGTGAGGTCATGATCTATGTTGACGTCAGGAAGCTAAAGGATGCATGCTTACATGATCCATTTCCAACACCATTTACAAATGAAGTCTTGGAGAGCGTCAACGGACAAGAAATGTACTCATTCATAGATGGATTCTTGGGATACCATCAAGTCATAATTGCGCAAGAGGACTACCACAAGACAACCTTTGTAACAGAATGGGGATGCTACCAATACACGATAATGCCCTTTTGCCTTAAAATGCCCCTACTATTTTCTCTAGAAAAGTATTTTCTGCTTTTAAATATTTCATTCATAGGTTTCTTGAAGTATATTTTGATGATTGGGCAGTCTTTGGTCTGGTAAGAGACCATATTGAGAATTTGCGCATGATGCTGGAAAGGTGTCGCCAGTATCAAATTGCGCTGAATTTGAGAAAATGCATATTTTTTGCACCTTTTGGTGTACTGCTAGGCCATGTAGTATGCCACGAGGGGATCCTGGTCGATCCCATGAAGGTGGCAATTATTCTGAACCAGCCACCACCCACATCGATCATGCAACTTAGATCCACATTGGGACATACTGGATATTATCGAAAATTCATAAGAGGGTACACAGAAATAACTGCCCCAATGGAGAAGTTGTTGAATAAATACGCCAAATTCGAGTGGAACAAATACTATCAAGGAGTTCTGGATAAGCTGAAGCACAAAATGGGCACTACGCCAATATTAATATTCCTAGACTGGAAGAAGGAGTTCCATGTACATGTTGATGCATCATCAATTGTGCTTGGTATAGTATTAACACAACCAGGAGAGGGCGTAATTGACCACCCAATTGCATTTGCAAGAAGGAAACTTTCAACAAAAGAGAAGAACTACACCACAACTGAAAGAGAAGGGCTTGCAATGGTCTATGCGCTACAAAAGTTCAAACATTATCTATTGGGTGGACACTTCAAAATGTTCACTGATCATTCTGCATTGAAGTACCTCATCAATAAGCCAGTGTTGGGGGGGAAGATCTTTCGGTGGTTCCTCCTATTTCAAGAAATTGACTTTGAAGTCATTGTCAAGCCAAGCCAACTGAATGTTGGACCAGACCACTTTTCGTGCATTGAAAGTGGTGAGGAACCAAACAGCTTAGAGTATAATCTTCCTGATGCACAACTATTTTCTACTGACATTGTCGATAAATAATTTAATGATATTATACACTTATTGAATACAGGTGACATGCCTAAATATTATATGACATGGAAAAAGAAACAACTAGTAGTCAAGGCTGCTGACTACACACTAATCACGGGACAACTGTATAAGTTGGGACCAGATGAAATACTATGCATATGCGTCTTTGATCATGAAAGGAAATGGGTAATGACTGAAGTGCATGCAGGTGTCTCAGGAGGATAATATGCTAGGAAGGTAGCAGTGTGCAAGATTATACAAGCTGGACTCTGGGGACCAACTATACATATGGATACAAGGAAATAAATTTGTGACTGTGATAAGTGTCAAAGAACATGGAAACCATCACAACGTTATAAAATTCCACTTGCGCCAAAATTACACTGTAGGCCTTTGATAAATGGGCAGTGGATTTTGTCGGCCCTATTAGTCCACCAGGGAAATGAAATGGTGCGCGCTATATTATAACTGCTACAGATTACTTAACAAGATGGGAGGAAGCGGCACCGATGAAATATTGCACCACCTCAACTGCGACGAAGTTTAGTTTTGAAAATGTAGTAACAAGGTTTGGTTGCCTGAAGATCCTTATCAACGACCAAGGTACGCATTTTGTAAATAAACTAATTGTTGAGTTGACTATAGAATTCCAAATCCAACACAAGAAGACAACACCCTACTATCCTCAAGAAAATGGAACTGTTGAGGACATCAACAAGATATTGGAGAATTCCTTGACCAAGGTCTTTAATGTGCGTAGAGATGACTGGGACCAAAAAGTCTCAGCAGTATTATGGGCTTACAGAACAACATGCAAATGACTAACTAGATACACTCCTTTCCATTTAGTCTATGGACAAGAAGCAATCGTTCCCATGGAGTGCATTTTGCTGAACCTTCAAATTGTTGCACTAACAAAAATGATAGATACCGACGCCATAGAAGAAAGACTTGCGCATCTGATTCAAATGGAGGAAGAACGCTTCATTGCAGGATTCCATAAAAATGTGGAAACACAGTGGCAAAAAGCATGGCATGACCATCACATTAGAAAAAAATAGTTCAAAGTCAGCAAACTTGTTCTAATGTATGACAACAAGTTCTTCAAGCACCCACGTAAGCAAAAAACACACTGGCTAGGCCCTTATCTGGTTGTGCACATTACTGAAGCAGGCACAGTAAAACTACATAAACTGGATGGAACACCAGTCGCTGGTATGATCAATGGCAGCCAATTAAAACCATACTGCAATAATTGTGGCACGGTCCCATAAGGATGAGGCATGCAACAACATGGAAAAAAATGGATCAAAAGGGAGGAAAGCAATGAGAGAAGCATCTCCTACACAACCTGGCACGAAAAAAGGAAGTTGCATTGAAGAATGGTGCACTGTAAACCCACCAACAAATTAGCTAAGAGACAACTGGTGGGCAGTGGCAGACAGTTGGCAGATACCAACTGACTGTTAAATGCATGAGGATTTAAAAAATATTTGGCACTCGTGATAGCTCTGTTGATCGGAATATTTCACCTCCTTTGGACAGCAAGGTGTTCTGCTAGTCTGAATGGTTCAGATCCAGAACAAATAGATCATAGAGGTTGATAACTCCCCTTAAACATCGTAGATATCTAGAATACAAGGCCTTGATAGTTCACCTGTGTACCTGCAAAAGAGTTCAACATGAAACAGATCAAAGCAACCAGAATATGATCTACTAATCTATGCTAGTGACTAAGGAATCTAGAAATATATATCTGAAATCAAACATCAAAAATATATATGGGACAGCAAATCAACTTGCATTAGAAATATGAAGAATTTTACAACCAAGCCTTAGTGTTGACATGCATCTCCATGAAACCAGCTCTTCATCCCCAAAAGCTCTGACTCTATCTCTCTATGCTCTCTCCAAATGATCTTGGGCCAAGAATCAGTCCAACAGCATAACAATACCTTCAATGTTATCCCCTCAACCATGGCTATGAGCTCATATATATAGGGCTTTAATGGATAGAGATGGTTGATAAATTAGTGGGTGAGGTGGCCTGTAAGATCCTAGGATGAGGGATCTCGAGCTCAACCAACCCACAGTAGTAGGGATAAGAGATATCTCGAGGCTTATCATCTATAAGCCTCAAGAAGCTTCTATTTTTACCCTTTTACCCAGGGTACCATTCTTCTCCTTCTTTGACAGAGCGGTTCTGGTAATAATAGCCTATGGACCAAGGGTGACAGGGGGTGGCACCGCTTGTGGACAACCAATGAAAAGCGGTCCGAATACGGGTACCGCTCCTGGATAAAGGAGGATGAGCAGTGCTGGGAATTTTTATGATAGACTGATAAGAAACCATTCAGTCTTCACTCCAAAAGCTGGGATTTCAGGGCAAGAAGGTATGTCAAAGGTCTTATCACATGATGGTGACAGGATTTTGGTATAACAGGATGCCCCCCAAAGCATGAGTCTTAGAGTGATACAATAAACGAGAGCTTTGAGAACAAGTTGTTGCCAGGAGATGAAAATGTTGGCTCGATCGGAGCATGCAGTCAAGTAGGCATCTGTAGTACATAAGTATGTTGACTCATAGACACAAGTAACCAAACTCATAGCTACAGACCAATACAAGGCAAATCCATGAGTGGAATAAACAAGCATGGCTACTATAATATAGTGTAGATCCATGTGATAGAGGACTCAAACTTGGACATAGCTATTAGACATACAATGTAGGTCTATGTCATACAGACGCAAATTTGAGCATAGCCACGACCATACAAAAGTGGATCCATGCTAGATATACAAAACTCCATCGCAACCTGGGGAAAAGTAATGAGCACTTTTAAACAGATACCCAGGGTCTTCGTCTCGTCTTCCACAAGGTACAATTCCATCCACATGATTACAATGATCTAAAGTCGAACATGGTAGAAACCACTTGATTACTGGCCAATGATGTGAACCGTTAACAAGTGTGAGGGACATCACCATTAATGTCAATGATTCCCAAAATACCCTAGTACAATCTACTGAGTGTGAATAGATGTCCTGATGTCAAACACCCAGTCGATTCTATCGATCAAAGGTCAATGATGTGAACCAATGTCGAGAGCAAGAGAATCTATCATTAAGGCATATAGATCTCAAGGTACTAAATATTGTTTCTAATACTATTTCCTGGATGATGAGATGACATCTATGGGAATAGTCTCGTCGAAGGAGGGCCCTGAAGAGTCCCACATCAATGACACAAAACTCATAACATAGTTCTGGAATGATGTGAACATAGTAACCATATGACTGAATCAAAGATACTGACACAAAGGCTGTGTATACTGCAGAGGTAAGACTTCTTCAGATTCCCTTTGAACATCGAGCGGCACGACAAAATGACTTGGTAGCATGACTAGATAGGACAGATACACAATGCGGCAGTGAACAATGCATTCTTTTGAAAGACTCAAAGGATTGACATGACTCATGAAAGTGGATCATCATGGAGATCAGATGAATACCCAATTGAATGACATGATTACGCAGACAAGTGCCATGTTCAAAGGTAACAACAAACAACTGCATTATTTGCAAAATTATTCCCTTTCCCATTTCCCCCATCATGATCGATGAGTGCCTCTTTTCAGTTTTACGAGTTCAAAGAGGGTAACAAACACTCGATGTAGCTTGTCAGAAGACAAGTCCAGTCTCATATGTTTTACGAACCTAGGAGAGGATGGGCTCATTCCCAAAATGGGTCTCTCAATGTTTACTCTTTAACGAGTCCACTCAAAGAAAACTCGGTATTGTTCATGTTTAGAGAGTCTGAACGAATACAGAAGAAGACTCCATGGGGGTCCCTTTTCATATGATTTAGTCTCTAAGGCCCGAAAAAGTATAAAATCATACCTTAGAGAACTCTTCTAGTCATGGTTGGTTGGAGCGTTCCTTTCTCGTAAATAGTACTATCCAAAGTGAGAAAGAGATAACCTACCATTGGATAAATGACTCTTCAAATACTTTAACGAGTGTGAAGAAGACAAGATCGCTCGACGATCTTTTCATATTTAAGGAGTCTAAAAAGGGTTTAAAGAGAACTCCATGAAGTTTCTTTACACAATGTCACTTTTTACAAGCCTAGAAAGATTCAAAAACAGACTCAACTATCTTTTCATGTTTAAGGAGTCTAAAAGAAGATGTGAAAAGAAGACTCCATAACGTTTCTTTACACAATGTTGTATTTTACGAGCCTGGAAAGAAACTTGAATTAGACTCGGAACTTTCATACTAGATTTTAACGAGCATTACAAAGTTTTGTAATAAATGTTCAATGACCTTTTCTGTTTTGTGAAAGTATGAAAAAGCCATAAATAAATTTTCCAAATCTTTTACTAAAGTCAACCTGCAGACGACCCATAAACGAGTGTTAAATGCATCCAAAATCAATACTACAGGATTACGACAAATAGATTTTGACCAAAACATGATATAATATCAAAACTATACTAAGTCAGACCCAAAAAATGTCTATATAAGGCAAGTAAATAGTAAAAAACCAAACATTTCACTATTTACCTCTTGGTAAAGAGCACTTGGA